>JASSRZ010000016.1:13976864-14012294 GCA_032164315.1 Malacoctenus gilli
CCCCCCCCCCCCCCCCCCCCCCCCCCCCCCCCCCCCCCCCCCCCCCCCCCCCCCCCCCCCCCCCCCCCCACTCACCCACTTCAGCCAGTTTAATAAAAAACACCCCAAAAAACCCCCGGTCCCGCATGAGAGCGTCACAATAATAAATCACCAGCGATACATTCGGCTACGCCGCACAAATCCGGGAGCAGTTTTGGGCTTAACGCTCCCTCCCGCTCGGCGCCCGGACTGTCAATCTTGAGCAGTCCCCCCCCCCCACACCCACACCCTCACCCTCACCCCCACCCCACCACGCCTTTCATCCTGCTGTTATCGTTTCTGACTCCCAGCATAAACACGGACCTGCTATCTCTGAAAATGATTTCAGATTACGAGAGGAGTTATCAAACAGAGGCACCAAACTCTTCCCTGGGGTTTAATATCGCCCCCCCCCCCCAAAAAAAATTGATGCTTCTGTGTTTCACTTCAAGTGGTCTCTTGATGGCTGAGTGAAGATTTTTTTTAGCTGAATTTTAAGGTGCAAGGAGAAGAAGAAAAAAACCTCCAACCTAATTACCATCAGGAAGAAAAAAAAAGAGAAGAGGAACGGCGGCGTTGGTCGGCGGCATCCATCCCTGAGAGGAATCTGCGCCGTATCCTCCAGCTCCTCTCGGGTTTTTTTTTTTCTGCACCACAATGCGGAGGAGAGACTTTGATCATCCACTGGATCTCACTCACCAAGTGAGGAGGAAAACACAGTCAGGGCAAAGGAGTTGGGCTTTTTTTTCTTTTACCCTCACACAGGGGAATGCACAGCAGAGGAAAATGAGGTGAACAGTCATGGAAGAGAAAGAGGGGGGGGGGGGAGGAACCTCCAGCAGCTGCATGCATCAACCCTGCCCCCCCCCCCCCAACTGAACAGGAAACTAAGCTGCAGAAGCAAGTGTCAAACAAAACAAATTGCTAAACCTCTCTGACACATGGCACGCTCTCCGGATTGTCACGACGAGAGTGGAAATTAAGTTGCCAGGCCGAGAAAAGCCGAGGATACATCACCGACGGCGAGAATAGTGCTGACTTTAAAAGCTGCCGAGGAGGTGTGTGTGTCAGAAAGCGAGCGAGCGAGAGAGAGAGAGAGTGTGCATGTGTGTGTGTGTGCTCATGAGGCATCAGTTCACATGTGACAATTAATTCCTAAATCGTTAGCTGTGACTCTTTTGTCCGGCGTTGGATCGCGAGTCTTTTGTGCGGCGTGTTCGGTCTTTTCCTTTCTTCTGCTTTTTTTTGACACAGAGCCAGAGCTAAAACAGGCTCGTTCGCCCGGCGAGGATAAAAGCGCTCTCTCACAAAGGACGCTTTATGTCTCTCACGCCGGACGCATCACGCTCAAACGTGACGGCGCAAGCGAGTCGGCAAACAAGTATGACTGAACTGATGCGGCTCGCTCTTTTACTCTGAAAGGAGCCGGCTCCTCTGAAGTTTCGGCCGACGGCGGTCAAAGGTCGGACGCGGAGAGGAGTCGAGGCGGCCGCGGAAATGCTCTTTGGCAAACTGATACGGAAGCAGCGATAAATAAGTAATGAGCCGATCAATACGGAACATCGATACTTCCAAACGCGAGTGTTTTTAGGATCAATTCTCCTTTTCGCGGGGATCGATACCTAAAAGATGTATTTCATTAAGAGATATTTTCATCTGTGGTCTGAGACCTGTTACTCACCGGCAGGAACTACTTCTTCTCCTGCCTGTCACAGTAATGGGAACTCCAGCTGCAAATGCACTGAGATCACCGAGGGAAGGGGCCGAAAGTCCACTCGGAAATTGCATGGAAAGTACTTCTTTTTTTGCAGGACAGTGAAAGCTGGAAATGTTCAGACACTGCTGAGAAGAGAGACCGCTTCCAAAAGCGACAAAAACCAAACAGAGTTGAGCCGAATAGTGAGAAATAAGTAGAGGCGAGTATTATTATGGCTTTTGTGGGCGCCACTTGATCAGTTTTAGGACACATTGCTCTTCTTTACGCCACATTTCTGATGAAACCGTTTGTTTTGGGATATATTCACCTGTAACGCTAAAAATGAGGCCTCTCAGAAGTCTTCGTAAAGCTAAAACTTGATGGATAAAACTGATTTGTTGCCTTTAAAACATACGATGCATCTTTGTCACTTAAATCTCAATCTGTTTGTGTGACATCTGTCTTTTTTGCGGTGAGGATTTGAACACAGAAGTGTCAACTGTGGGAACATTTTTAATGTAGTTGACTCAGCAAAAGAAGAGAGTAGCAATAACCGTTACTCTTACTCAATCTCAGTGGCAGAGATGCAAGAAGAAGTAAAAAAAACCGCAAAGGTTGATGTATGAGAAGCGTTTTCAGCGGGGACGGCGACAAAGGAAGGACCGTGTCCCTGAGCAGCAGCAGCGATCGGGGGCATGCTGCAAAGGTTTAAGGTACCCATTACTGCTGAGTGTAGCAGCGATGGGATTAGTGGTACCCGGAGGGCACAGATGGCACCGAAATCCTCCGAGCTGCTCAGAAAAGGTCACGCAGAATACAGGAGCGCCGCCCCCGCCTCCTCGCCTCCTCGCCCGTCCATTCACCGCAGCCGACAGACTCCTCAGCCCCGGCTTGTGCTCGGGCTTTCAGCCCCCTCTTCATCAATCCTCTGAACGCTCCACAATCACTCTTTTCAAGTGTGGAAAAGAGACAGGAACAGAAATGCCTTCAAATGTCAGGCGACGGCGAAAAAACCTGACTGGCGGTGTGGCGAAAGAAAGGCGCGAGGAAAGAGTGAAAAGAACGCCTCTGATGATGTGGAGGGAGGGATGCAGATGAAGAGCGACCAAGAGATCTGGACAAATCAAATTGATGCACTCCTCTTAATTCTGCAGCGGAGGTCATCTCCGACCTTTCCCCGTTCCCGTGCCGTCGTTCGTCTGTCACTGTCACACTGTACGCGCGAATTGCTGCTCGGAGACTCGCATTCCTCTACTGTCCTGTTTTTTCTTTTTTCCTTGCTACGCTGCCGTGTCTGTGTGTTTCCTGCCGCCATACGGCTGCAGCCTCCCCAGGCGCCGGGCTCCGCCGCCAACGCCATATGGCGAGGCCAACGAGGAAGGAAGCGCTCTGCGAGACTCCATCAGCAGCGCCATGTTTCCTTTCAGGCGTCCACCGCACTCGAGGGACTTATTACTGCGCTTCAGAAAACACCGATAAACACTAATCTATATACGATATATGAACGCGTTGAGCCAACTGGAGGCTGAGCTGGACAGGCGTAGACGGCCCCTCCGCAGCTTCCTGGCTGTACAAAGGAGCAGCTCTCTCTCGGCCAGAAACCTCATCGATTAACATATTTCATACAGACGTTGACTGCAGAACGTGAAATTACAATAACAAATTAGATCATGCAAATATTTACGATACCATTTGGTGCAAACGTGACCAGATTGCGTGCAAATCGCTTCCCAAACAAAGTCTGCTTAACTTTTAGACGGAGGTTCCAATAAATGCATATATGAGAGGATGAAAAATAGGTCACGGATGCCGAGGATCTGAAAAGACGCTCTCGGATATAGAAACTTTAATTTCTGCTCGAGACAGCCGCCATCTACGGTGGAAAGTGCTGACAGTTTCCTGCTGCGCTATGATTGAGCTGTAAAACCCAGTCAAAAGCCTAATGTGTCTTCCATGTGCGCGGCGTGTTTGTCCAGTCAGGTGCAGCGAGCCTCTGAAACGACACCAGCCGGGGCGGGAGGAGCGACGTCAGTCGAAATTCCCTGCCAGGCCGCGCGGTGAAAGTTGCGGTCTGGGGTCGGGAGCGAAACCGTTTACTCCAAAACGGAATAAATTGCGCGGCGGTTTTGTTCGTATCAGACTGTTGCTGCGCTTCACCTCGGCAACGCGGCGGGCACGCTCGCTCGCTCGTTTGCGCCTCGACCCGACGCGCTGAGCTGTTTGTCGCCGCTTGGAACCGACAATAACGGCAAACACCTTAATCCTTCTGCCCTTTTTTTTCCTCTCTCTCTCAAACGCGTCTCTGCCAAACGGCTTCGTCCCTGTTTTTAGCTCCCCTGCAGTTTGCGAGTGAAACCAGCTTGCGAGCGGAAGTATGAAACCGACTCTGGGGAGAAAGCTGCAAATAGATTAGCCCAACCCCGCCGGCCAGACAGGCATGTGGAATATGTGTTAGAACGTGAAGATGAAACGTTGGTGCCCCCGCGATCACACTTCGGCTCATCCCGCGCGACACTCTCAACTGGGGGGGCTGCGTTCAGCAGCTGAGGTGCTACCGCTGATTCAGGTTTTTTTTTTTTATTGCAAGTGAAACGAACAAAAGAAGCTGACACTGCTTCCATGAAGTCCAAGTGACAAGTGACACAATCACTTCAGCTCAGAATCCTGAGCAGTCGGTCCCAGCTCGAAGGTTTTGACGGGGGTCCCGAGGCTTTGCCTGCTCGGTCGTAGTCCAGAATGAACATTTGTCCAAACAACTCTTTTTATGAACTGGACCAGACTTCGGAATCTGCTCCCTGCTTTTATTTTGAAAGGTTCCTGCTTTCGTATGTTGTCGAAAATGCTCCCGCCAGAACCGGTTTGGCTTCACTTTGATGTTCTGTCGAATCAAAGGTTGACACGGTGGTCCACAGCCTGGCTTTAGGGCAGATTGGAGGGCTTCCAGTGTGAAAAGATTTGGAGCCAACGATGGAAAAATGTGCCTGAAGTAATGCTGAACTCGCAGAGAGAACGCTGCGTTACATTTTTTGTTCATGCTCAAGAAAAGCTCCAGCAAAAACAAGACTTCCTGTGACTGTCTGACTTGCATTGTGACAAACTACGACGCTAAATCTGTTTATTTACCTCAAAGAAATGACGTCATTCCAAGAAACGTGAAAGAAAACAAGAAAAATAAATCGCCAAAGATAATCTAAAACCACGTGTGGCCGTTTGGAGACTCAATCTGTCGCCCCCCCCCCCTCCCCCGGCGGAGCCCCCCAGTTTACACAACATACATCAAATGCTTTGTGTTGCAACTGATACCGGTGTCGAGACGCAGGCGGGTGATAGAGTATCAGCAGCGTCCCTGACATCTGTGAATGATTACAAGTTGTAATGTGCCAGTGATAAATGTGCGAACATGAGGCGGTGATGAATTTAACAGTGTTCCCTCCCTGCTGACGCCCCCCCCCCCAAGGAAGGGGGACCTTCCATCGGGTGTCTTATTACTGTCTCTTCCTCCTGATGGCTTAATTGATCCTTGCAGGCCAACAAATGGGAAAAAAAGCGCCATCCGTGCGAGGACGACGACACCCAAAAGGATGCAGGCGGGTGGGTGGGGGGACAAATGACCCCGGCAGCTTTGAACCCAACTCGCCCCTTGTTCGACATTTAATTACAGCGCTATAATGCACCCAGCCTCTTGTAATATCGAGCAGGTTGTTGGACCATAAAGCCGAACGCAGCGTTTTATCACCCGACTTAATTTTCATTGGTTGTAACTTGTTTCTCCCGCTGGAGACGAAAAAAAAACCAACCCAGGACCGCTGCACCGATCGCCAGCGTCCTGCCGCTGCCCGCCCGGTGGCGCGTCGGCGGCGGTGCGTGCTAAAACGGAGCGCCTTCACGGACGAGTTCGGGGGAGAAATGCGAAGCATCGGCGGAGTCGCAACCCGCCGTCGCCGCAGAGGTTGACCGCGGCATACGCCGCTGCTTATTATTCCCCGTGTCTGCTTGTTTTCCATTGTATTTATAGCAGGAGCAACTTGATTTAGATCTGCTCCATCTGGTGATTTGCTGTAGGGATGGGTGCCACAACTTCCGCTCGTGTGTGTGTGTGTGCGTGTACTATGTGTGTGTAAAATCCCTCCACCCTCCGTGCTTGCTGGCTTTTATTTAAAGAAGATGGTAAGTGAGATAGCAGGGCGTCGCTCTCCTCACTCTGTCTTTCTCTCTGACACCAGCTGCTGCTGCTGCACACTTTTATGATGCTGGCTGAGAGAAAAATGGGAAGGGAGGGGGGGATTGGGGGTGGGGGTGGCATTAAAAAAAAAAAAAAACCCTCCCACTTTCTCTGGCGGTATGCAAGGATTCCACAGGCGGCCTCCAGAGCCCCCCTTTTCCTTTCCACAACCATCCCCCCATCCTTCGCTTCCACCAACCTTCAGCAGCCCCCTGGAAGAGAGGGAGGGGGGGGGTGGGGGGAGTAACGGGTGGAGGTAGCAGAGCTGCAGGACTGAGGAAGAGGCACATTTAAAAAAAAGCCTCTTTAGCCTTTGGCTTCAATATGCGGATCTCCTTATTCCTCCGCATGCAAGACGCACAGAGGAGGTTTTTCAAGAATTTGTACCCACACAGGTAGCGAGTGTAGGTGGCACTTCTCTTTCATGTCGACGCACGCCACAGAGAAAGTAGGGCAGGGTAGCCGCGCCGCGCGAAGACAACGATTTCCTGATCAAATGGAGGCTCCCGACGACACGCAGCCGCCACCAACGAGAAGCAGAAGAAGCCAAATAAGAGCCGCCGCGCGTTTCAGACCGTCTCTGCAGAGCGCCGACGCGAGCCCGTTCCCACTGTAATTACATTTTAGAGGAGATCATAATACCTCCTAATGGGGAGAAAAGTCATCGCAGTGGACAAGCGGTAATGTGATCGTCTCCCCATGACTGACGCTCAATTCAAATCTTTCTTTAAACGCTCTTATTTCATTACTCTCTAATGTATTCTTTACTCAGCGGGCTGGAGTGGGGAGAGACGAGCGAAGGGAGGCTCGGAGACAAGCTGCAAAGACCTCGTTTCTCCGGTTATTTCTCTGCGAAAGGAAAGCCGGAAAAAACCGACTGATCAGCACCAAGCCTGAAAACCTTTGTCTCTTTAATTGCAGAGTCAAAGCGCCGCGTTTGTTCAAGCTGTATTTGACTTCCCCTCCAAGAGGAACAAACGCAAAACAAACAAGAGTTGGCCTCCGACAGCCTCGGTGGATGTGTGGGTGGAGGTAGAGGTGGAGGTGGAGGCGGGGGGGGGGGGCTGGCTGCGGCGTGTCGGTCATTTTGCCACAATTGCAAGACTTTCTGAGTGTACGTGCCAGAGTAAACAGCACGCCATACGGCCCACCGTCTGTCTTCTGCGGCGCTCGCTGGAACTTTAATGCCACGCAAAGTCTGGAAGCAAACAAACAGCAGCGGGATTGTCTCCTGTTTGAACTCGGTCTCTTCTGTTTGCTTTTATTTTGAAATGGAAAAAAAAGCAAAAGAAAATAAATGAAATTTTACGGCGAGCGTTTATGTCGTCAATAATTTTTCAAACGAGCCGTTTCGTCCGAATGCGGCCGTGTGGACTTGGCCGTTTTAAAGCTTCAGCGCCGCACAATGCTGCAATAACAGAGTGGAACGCCACTAAAATGCAGTCCAACGAGAGCATTGTGTGACAAAAACACGAGCAAACGGGCGCCCAAACGGCCTGCAAACACTTCTTTGTCTTTCTGAAATCGTGGCGTAATGGAGAGCAAACACGCTGCTGGGGAGCATCGCTGCCTGTGCACCATGTGCATGTGTTTGCATAAATGTGAGACTGATTGTTTGCTCGAACCGGCGAACGTGACAAAACTCCGGCTGAAATTTACAACGGAGCGAGGGGGGGGGCGAAACAAAAATATCAAATGTTGCTCCGGCAAACATTTACGGGCGCCGTGTGAGCAGCTTCCTAAACAAACTGCGGGCCGGCGACTGTTCACGCCGCAAAGCCGGTGAAACTAACTTCCCGCGCCGTTTGCTCATCGCCGCCTCAGCGTGCGAGCACGGTCACGCCTTCCTGCCGCCGTGAAGGCCGGAGGCGCATCGCAGGGGGAATAAGGAAGGAAAAAGAGGAGGAGGGGCCATCTTCAGCGGATCCCATATCCATGCAGGTCAACAGAGAGTGGGGCTGGAAGAGACAGGCCACCGCTCCGCTGCCCACCTGGCCACCAGATGAAGGCTGCGGGCCCCTCCGCCGCCTCCGCCACCGCCTCCGTCCTCTGCATACACGACAGGACCGGCGTGAGGCCGGTCTCCGCTCCCATAGCCTGTCTGGAAGACGAATGAGGCAGCGGCTCAGGGCCCGGGGGCCCCGCGGGCTCCCTGTAGGTACCTCGCTGTTGGGCTGGTAGATTAGGTCTGGATCGCAGTTGACGTGCAGCCGCGGCAGAAAGCAATTGGACGGCGGACAAAACGCGGAGAGGGTGGAGTGTTTTCCTGCGCTTTAAAGTGGAGCAGCCAGCAGGCGATTTGGTGCCTGAGAAGCTTATAACGAGCCTATGAAGTGATGAAAATGAGACGCAGAAGGAATGAGCGAGCTCAGTTCACTGGGACGATAAAACGCAAACTTTTGACCTTCTTGTTAGGATTCTTCATCAGTTTTTTTATTGAGATCGAGGTGCTTGGTTGGAGGCGTGAGTTATTCGGAGATATATGTTAAAATTAGTTTGCAGACTTTGCCGTAAAGCTCTAAATGTCCACCATCAAGGCCGCGAGGACATAAACAATAACGGATCGCCTTCCTGAGTGTTTCATGTTATCGGCGCCAGGACCACATTAGCGGCCACTCAAGTGACAACAGCCCATTTTCCCATGTTCGCTCTGCCACCCCCACCTATTACTCCTCCCTTGAAGATATACAGCCGGTCATATACATGCCAATGAATCACCGTCCCGCGCTGCACACGACGCGCCGCCCTTGGATAGGTGTTACTTCTCAAGCTCAAGGTCTAACAACCGGGGGTAATTATCACACGGAGCTCAGACGGGGGAGAATGAGACTGGATGATATGTTTAGTGCCATGTGAGGGGGGGGGGTGTAGATGGGTAGGGGGGGCTCCTTAATGTGCGGGAGCGTGGCGCGGGATACATCATTCGCCGGATTTCTTTTTTTTTCCCAGCGGAAGACAAAAGCTGAAGGTCATCAAGCCTCGCAGAAAGAGAGACCGACCGGGAAGGAATATAGATCCGAGCGCCAAGAGAAACAATGCGAACCTGATTCAGGGCACACAGGGAGCCCGCTCACAGCCCCCCCCACCCCCCTTTCCAAGTGTCAAACAAGTGATCTGCCGTCCGCCAGCGAGCGAATGTAGATCTCTTTACCGAATCGATAAAGCGCCTCGGACGTGCTGTCACACGCCGGGGTCGGGCGCTGCTCTCGCGTCTCCGCCCCCAGCCGCTCCACGATATCTCTGCCCACGGGGCTCGCTTGAAGGGCGCCAAGAGCGAGCGGGAAACGACGACGGCTGGGAGCGAGGACGCCGCTCGGC
The DNA here is from genome assembly GCA_032164315.1 of Malacoctenus gilli. NCBI lineage: Eukaryota > Metazoa > Chordata > Actinopteri > Blenniiformes > Labrisomidae > Malacoctenus > Malacoctenus gilli. The sequence goes on from JASSRZ010000016.1 coordinate 13,986,119, forward strand.
TCCCGGCTGACAGGACGGGGCTTTGATCATGATTACAGATTGCGGCGGTCTCGGGGCAGGTGTCTCCCTGACTCAGCAACACCCCGCCGAGAGCCCCATCAATAAGCCGAGGGGAGGAATGACTGTGTGAATACTTTGTCTTGGGTGACAACAAACCTTTAAACCTCTTTAAACCCCGGATGCCGCCGCACGGGCTGTCTGCTTTGAAATGCCGCTTTGTTCAGGTGCGTTCTGAGAGAGAGGATGTTTGTGAGATCCCAGAGGAGCTGCTGACGAGACCTCAGAAAGGAAGCTCGCGCTTCCCTCGAAAGAGAATCACAAAATCTTGCCCCAGAGAGTCTACAATAACCGCAGCTTTGCCCTTTTTTTCCTCTCATTTATGGCCCAGTCAACACAAAAACCGGTTTCAGAGAGTCCACAAGAGCTGGAAAGATGTTACTGCCACACGGAAAAATCTTTAAAAAATGCTAAACTTGCAAAAATTTACAATAATTTACGAACTTCATTACTTGTCAACACTTAAAGTATCTTTTTCCAAGCTTACTCGTATTACGATGCGGCGACTTACTTCTTTCTGTCTCTGTTCAGTTTTGAGTTTCGTGCACACGTACCACCTACAGGCCAAGCTTAGGTACTGCAGCATTTTAATCAGCTCTCTGTTCGGATTGAAACTTTTCCTGTTTTGGCGCCGTTTGAGCCTTTGAGCTCAACCCGTATATCAGTTTTTCCCCGCAAAAGACAAAGAGAGCTTTAATGGACCACCACTTGTGACCACCACATTTCTGCAAAGCACATAAACTCTACTAAAAGCGCAGCTCCACTGGCTTTCAGCGTTTGATGTATACAGTGGCGTATGTTCAGCATAAACGTCTCTCGAACTAAGTATACGTCGCCAGGGGAGATCTCCACGCACTGGCGGCTGCTGGGAGCCGACCAAGAACCGCTCTGAAAGAAAAAATGCTCTCAGCTCTTCTCGTTCACAGCGAATGTCTCAGAAGGAGCGAGAACAAAGCCGCGGATCGACCAGCAACATGCGTTTGTCGTCTTTCCTGAGCTTTCCTCTGGGTTTGCGGGGTGCGAAACAGAAGGCAGCGGGTGTGAGGTTCACGCCAGCACATGAAAGCACCTCGCCCGCGGGAACGCAACCCTTTAAAATAATCATCAGCCGTCAGTTTCCCTCAGAAACCTCTGACATTTCATTTGTCTCTACGGTTCTTCCTGTCCAGCTAAATCAGGTATTTTAGCCCCTTTTATAAAATAAACTCTGCTGAGGAAATCATGAAAGCAGTTTTGTTTCTAAATCTGTTTTTTTCAGTTCATATTTTTCATTTTTGGAGATAGAAATCATGCGACGCACATTCAGAGTTGTGCCCAGAACTGAATTCCACACAGAAACTTTCAGTTTTTGCCGAAAAAACAAAAGGAAGTGAGTCAGACATTGGAACATTGCGCACCAAGGAATACAATTTAATCAGCTCCATTGTAGGGAGAAAAAAGTGAAACATGAGTTTTTGGTTTTTCCTCCATGAAAGTCGTCTTGATTTCCATCGAGAGCTCACAGCGCTCGCTGTGCATTTCAATCCGAAAGTTGGTTTAATCATTCAGGAAGCATCTGCCAACATACATAATGAAGTCCTGCCTGCGTCGGCGAGGACACTTCCAGCCAGGATCAGCAGCCAGAAGGTCCTCGTGCTCTCCCAGCTGTTTTGGGGCCCTTTCAAAAGTGCCTGAAGCAATTTCATTCCTTCTATATGTTCCAAATGACACTTTGCTGCGCTGGTTCCAAGAAATTTGGCTCGATTTTAAGTCTGACTAAACAATGTCCGCATTTACTGCTCTTGTTTTGTGTCCTCAGTCACAACAACGGCTATTTTAACCCCGTGTCTTCTACTGTTTTTTAAATTCGTCTCTAAAAAAGATTTAGTCACCCTCTATGATTAACTGATACTTTCCAGTGAAGCCAAATACTGGTAGAAACTGACACAAACCAGCAAACAAGAACAGCAACCTTCAGAATAAAAGCCACGGACGGTTTGCTGAGGTCGGCTCTCAAAGCTTTAAGCCCCTCGAACTGTTTGACATAAAATCGCATTTACGACGTTTTGCACTTTATTGTTCCTACGACGAAATTCCCTATGTGAAAATGTGTGACAAGAATACAAAGACGAATACAGCTTTTTATATATCACCTGGCCATTTAAACTCATCAACAAACATTATTCGCGGCAATGAAACACAAAAAAACCCACCAAAATGTAAAGAAGATGTACAAAAATCAGCAGAAACATGAGAAAAGCTGCACTTCCAGCAGATCGAGTCACCAGAAACAAACAGAAAAAGAAACAACGTTGCTTTAAAAAACAAAGGTGGGAATCTACTTCCAGTTCTCGTGGTCCTTCAGCGACAGTAAAAAGTCTTGCTCTGTTTGCAAATCTCCAGTCTGGGACGGCCCCAGTCCATGCAGCGCTTATTTGCCTCGACCCATCTTCACTGGCTGAAAAGAGTCGAAGCGATTGTGGGGCTCTGTCCGCGCTGGAGGCCGGAGACGGATGTCGGAGGGGCTCAAACCCAGCAGGGTACTTTTGTGGAGCGCCGCCGTCTCTTCTTTTATTGACATTTTTCGTGCGCGCGGCCCGAGCCGCTTCGGCTGGCGTCTCAGAGCGGAACCGTGACGCCGCCGCAGTCCGTCGGCGTTGCGCGGCGCGGAGCTCTGACTGACCGGCGACGCGTTCACAGACCCTGTGACGGAAAAGGTCGGCGTGGAGGTCGCGGCACAGTGATGGAGGCCTAAAAAACCCCCCGAATAGATCAACGTGTCGTTTTCCGACGCAGCCGGCTGTGACAGGAGGGTGTCGGCTCGGGCGTCCCATCGAATGACGGATATGGAGTCAGAACTGACACTTTGTGCACTCCGAAATACGAGTGACGGGCTGCGACACGCTATCAGCAAGCCCGGGCATCTGTAACTTCTATTATCTCTCTTTTTTTTACACATGACGGACTCGTCAGCGTCCATCGCGAGCGAGGCAGGGCGCCAGGTTTGGTATAAAAACACCAAACTAAACACCCACACGCCGTCCAGCTGCGGTTATCTTCAAATGTCAGACGGTGAGGCGCATCACGGTCAGGCTGAAGCTTGTTGAGCAGAACAGCTTTGGAGGATTTCGCCTCCAGAGCCAGCCGCTCTCAGAGATTCAGTGATGTTGGGAACAAAATAACAGGGACCCTCTCTCACCTGCCGTCCCCCTGTCCCCCCCGTCCCCCTCCGCCGCCAGGGCCGCCGAACCAGTCACCGGGACGGCGCTGTGAGGACAAGCGATCGACCGACCGGCGCGCCTCCCGTTTGTGTAATTTTCACCCCGAAATGATCGCGCCAAATGTGTGCTTTGTGCGCGAGCCAAGCGCGCCCCCCCCCCCTCGCTTTTCAGAGCCTAATCTTTGCTTTTCCTGCGTCCGTTTTTGTCGACCACAGATGGCAGAAGAGGGAGCTTCCCTGAAGGACCGGCACTGGAGCTGCGCTATCAGGACCGACATGAGAACGACACATTCAGTCGCGATCGAGCCCGCGCTGGCGGCGCGCGAGACACGCGTGTGGACAACGCTGGCAAAGGCGCAATAAAGTTCGGCTCCCGGGGGGCTTGGCAGGAGGAACGACACCGATATCATCACAACTGTTGATGGGATGCAGCGGTCTGTGGTCGTCTAACTCAGAAAGATTCTGCTTTTCTTTCAATTCATCCACGTAATCGCGGTTGAGAGCAGCGAGAGCCCGGCTACAATAGCGGGATATGCAGCTCTAATGGAGTTCATGTGTTTCATTTCAGAGGAAATCAATACACAGCACAGATGTTGGATATTAGAAGCGGCGCTCGGCGAAGCCAGACAAAATACAACTCTGTTCCCGCTCTTTCTTTTTTTTTGTGATTATTTTTAAAGGGATTCAGATTCCTCCGTCTTGCGAGGCTTCGCCTGAAACGAGAGCCACGACGCGAGGCGGACAGACGGTGGCGGTCAGTGTTTTGGGCTTTCCGGGTGAAGATTGGTGTTTTCATTACGCCGGCGAGCGCGAGAATAACTTACATTTAATCATGCGGCGCATCCACACCGTCTCCCGCCGGAGACATCAACTCGGAGAAGGGGGGGAGGGGGAGGATGGGGGGCTCAGGCCGGAGCTGGAATGTTTGATTAAAAAGCTCCGGGGTTCGGTCGTCGTATGAGTCTAAATCAACCGAACGGGAAACTTCCTGGAATGATCTCATGTGGCAGGAGGGAGGCGAGGTAAAATAAGCCCGCGCCGAGCCGTCTGGACGACTTTGAAAGGAGTTAATTTCCTCGGACGGTCCGTTTCGTTTGAACAGGTGTGAAAGCATCTGAACCCGTGTCCGCGGCGACCACCAGGAGGGAGGGAGGGAGGAGGAGGGGTCCCAGGCAGTCAGAACGAGACCAGACAGGAAACTCCCTCCGGTGGAAACAAAGAGCCGCCTTTGTCCGCGCAAGATAGCGGCGCTCTCGGCTTTCACTTTCCATTAAACTTTCCTGTGACATTTCGCTGCTATTCATACACGCGAGTGGAGCAAGAAGTGAAGGGAAAATGGAGGAGAGAATATGTGACTAATGGTGATAAAGTGCAGGGAAAGGGCAGGAGGAGGAGGAGAAGGAGGCGGCGGCGTGGGCATGGAGGGCAGATTGCTAATGTTCTCCGCTCTTATAGCAGGTGAGAGCGGAGATAAGCTATCGCCGCTGATACTGGTCCCCCCCCCCACCCCCAACAACCACACAGCTATTTGTAAACTGCACCTGACCCAACGCGTCGGAGCGAGTCCTTCACTCCTCATGCTCCTTTATTTACTGGAACAACTTTCTCCGTGTCACGATTCGAAACGCCGGCTCGGGCCACGCAGCTCATCGCGGCCGTCCGATCCATATAAGGCCGACTGCTCTCTTCGTAAACAGATACAAATATGGGTATAAGCGGCCTCCTGTCCTGTTTATAGCCTCCTCAAAGTCTCTCCGAGTTGAAGCTTACTTTCTGCATTCCTCAGACTTTTTTTTTTTTGTCGCTTTATGGACTCAAAACACAAGCAGTCGCTTTGTGACAGGGAGAAATGAATGGACTTCCTGTCTTGTGGGGGGCTCCAATACGAGGGGCTTCTTGTCTGTTAGGTAGGTGGGATGAATGCCTGACTGAAACCGGGTCTCTCTTTGTGGCGGATCTGTTGTTTTTTGGGGTTTTTTTGTCCCTTCCCTGCTGGGTTCACTTGAAGGCCAGTCGGCAAGGTGTCATTTAACTGTTGAGGCTCAACAACAGAGGCTTTGGGAGCTGAACTATCATTAGAGCGGGGCTGCGCTGCGCGGCCTGCGAATGCGAAGAAACAACGCAGGGCTTCAGCCTGTTGATCCTCAGCGACAGAGCCCCCCCGCTGCCACCAGACCCCAGGGATCTCTCCAAACGTTGACCCTCTCTCTCTCTCTCGCTGTCCCACCCTTCTCTTTGCTTTACTCGGGGGTCTGCACCCCCTGCTGCTGTGGAAACCAGATCCCGCGACGGGCAGAAACGGGCCCACCCAACTGCTGCTGGCCAGCTGGAATGAGGGTCTGGGAAGCAAAGCGAAGCCAACTTCCACCCAAACACCAAAACGCCTTCCCGGCACACAAGTACAGTCGCGGGAAAACGCAGATTTGGCTTCAACGTGCGTTCGTGCGTGTGTCAGCTTTATAAAAAATGATAGATGCATATTTTTTTGTCCCTGAGACATAATTTTTTTCACGGGTTGTCACATTATGATAACAACAGGGGTGACATTGAGCTTATTAGCACACCAAGGTGCCCTTGATGGATTTTTTTCCCTCAAAAAGTCTCGGGGGGGAAAAAACGCTCAGAAAGCACGTTTTTTCCCTCCCTCCACTACTTTTATCGATCACTGAGCGACACTCGGTCACTCCTGTCGCCTCTGAGTCACAGAAAGCTAAATATGTCGTAGGGGGAGAAAGGGAAAAACCCACCTTCTTTTGCTCCGTTATCATTCACGATCACTTGCTAAATATAGACTCCGACCTGCGATGCTTTGCAGACGCAACGCGCGCCAGCGTGTTCATTAAAAGCTACTCAAATTAAAATTGTGTCACGGTGGGGGCTGGCGGCGGCGGCGGAATATATTTACCCCGGATTCCCAGCATTCCTTAAGGCAGACAGCGCGGGCAGAGCCGGGCCTCAGCAGACAGGACATTAATACACTCAGCCACACGCAGCCCGATCTGCAGGCGCTCGCTGGAAAACACACCCGGATGCACAAAGCAGCAAATTCACTCTTGAAAGGAGGGTTTTTTTTTTTATTCTCACATGCTGCTCGTGCCAACAGGTCCCTCTGATCCCGCTCCCTCCCCCCAAACAAACTTGAGTGATTTAATACTTAGAGTTTCCTGAACTTAGATTTGAGAGCCATAAAAGCAGAAAAAGGCAAATTTCAGGTGTATGAAACATGTTTTTAACGCTTCTTTCATCTCTAATGTTGAGATAACGTGCTGTGTTTGGGGTTATTACCATCTAGAAGTCTGCCAATTCACCATTTAGCATCAGCATTCAGACAAAAACTTAGTGACGCATTACTTTCTAATGCTTTTTGTCAAAGGAGAACATAGTTTGTAGGGATATAAAGTTGATGCAGGCATCAAAATGCAAATTTCAGCTGAGAAACTCTGACTTTTAGAGACAAAACACAACATTTCTCAAAAAAATGTGTTTTTTTTCTGTCTTAACGCGAAGTTTCTTTTAAAGCCTAATATATTACAAGTCATCTGGTGTTGTTTGCTGTTTGGTTTTATGAATATTTAAGAGTCCAGGACTTAATTATCTTGCATCTTTTACACAGACTGATGAGAGTAGCTTCAAATTTCATCACAACACAGTCGAGTGAAGTGTTGGAGCGGCTTGACTCGAGGTGGGCGGAGCTCACAGGTTTTCAGGGTAAACGTTAGTGGCCGGAGTGTCTCCGCTGAAAGCTCTCAGCGGGACGCCGAAGGGGGTCGAGGGCGTTCGGGCCCGCTGCGGCCGGCCAAATGTCAGTTCACAGTTCAGTCCTGTGATCTAATCTTCAGCTGCCCTCTCCACCTGTCCCCCCGGCCACATGCGAGCGAGCGGGTGACCCCCTGAGGAGCCGGACCCCCCCCCCCCCCCCTCCGCCTCCTAGAGCCGCACGCTGATCCTGATCTAATTCTCCCGGAGACAGAGGCCCGCTCTCTTCCTACACATTACCTACCACGAGAGCCCTGCCTCTCCGCTCACTTTTTTCGTGCTATTCCTGGCTCCTCTTTTTTAAAAGAGATAAGATGAAGCAGAAAAGTCGCTGAGTCGAATGGAACAAGACATCCCCCCTCGTCAGAGGAGAAAGCGATTCGCTCCTAAGTGGGTTCTGGCATTGTCTCTTTGGATGGAGAAGCTTTGCGATGTAATGTATGTATCGCTCTATCTGTGGTCGGAGCGAGAGGCACGACAAGACAGGCAATTACTGAGGATTTCTCTGACGAAAATAGACCCCTCGCTGTTGCCGTTTTAGCTGCGGGTCTGTCTGGATTCATTTCCAACATATTCTACGTTTTTTTCCCCCTGTTCCGGCCTGCTGTTTGACCTCCGAGAAAGCAGCACAAAAGACGTATTGACCCCACATTCCCCTCACCAGGAAGAACAGGGTATAATTAACTGTAGTGTTAAAGGCACGCTGCCTCTGAGACTGTAAAACAGGGTATGAATACTGAGCAAACTGCTTCATCCCACAGGGCTCCGAACCAATCCATCCAATCTATACTTATTCATTTATTCAGCCGACTCGTGGCCTCTGACTCCCTCAGAGATGTCTAGCAGGTCAAACGTGGGCTTTCTGTCTTCTTCAGCCGTAATTAGACACAACATGTGGTGAACCAGGTAATTCCTTCAGCACTTTTTTCCCCCCTTCTTTTGTTTGCCGGAGTGGAGCCGCGTACCTGTGACTAAAGCCTTGCTCACCGCGGGCGCCGGCGGGGGCGGGCGGCTTCCAGCGCGCCCTCCAGAACGCATGTCACAAGTAACGCGGCGAAGCGGCGCCTCGACCATCTGCTGAGCACCTGTCCAAGCGGTGAATCAGCCGTTCGCGCTTGTTCTTTGTTTCAAGTGTCGGCCGCGAGGGCGTGATAAGCGTTGACGTCTCTGTCTGCCGCCGGTTTGTTGAGGGAGAGGAGACGGGCGAGGAAGAGAAAAAAACCCCACTCCTGATCATCATCAGATAATCTATACGCATCATTTTTAAATCAATGTCACTTATGGAGGCCGCAGGACGAGGTCGAACGTCACCGCAGTTCAAGTCCGAATCTTTTATCTCTTCATGAAGTCCAAAAAGACTCAAACGCGTTAATTTTAGAATTTTATGACCATCTTTCCTTACAAAATAAAACACTTAGATGTTCAAATTATTGCTGCCAAGATGTGAGACGCTGTTTCGACGCTGCGAACTATGAAATCGGACCTTCTTGCTGTGAGGTAGCAGCTCCAACCACGACCGCGCAGTGCGGTCCAGAGAATAAACAAAGCCTTGAAATTACTCCAACAATCTGTCACAATTTTTTACAATTAATTGTCACACTGACCTGTTTTATTGCTCAGCGCGGCAGCGACGCACCGGCACATTATTTCTGATCTTTCGCACCTTCCGTCTCTCGTTAGATTTAATTAACACGGCGCTGCGAGCGGCTCCGCGCGCCACACGGAGAAAGATCTGCCCTCCGCTAATCCGATCTGTCGAGATGACGAACAACCTTCCCGTGTTTCTGCCGCCGTCGAAGGAATCCGTCACTGACAGAGACGCGAAAAAGCCGCCGAATCAATCTGCATCAATAATTGCATTGGTTAGGAATACAAACACGCGCAGGAGTGAAGCCATTGCTTCAAGATTTAGCCGCGGCGACCGTTCAGCGTTAATAAGCAAACGTCTGCGTGTTGACAAAGCGAAGTGGGATGGTGCGTTCGGTGACCCTGACAGCTGCACTCCTGTGTGTGCATTTCAGCGTGCTAATATTAACAAGTCGCTTAAAGCTCTTCTTCATCTGAATTAGTTGCGCTTATAGATGTTTAGCTACGGTCGTGTTTCTCAGGTGTGATGGCGATGCGAGTCAGACTCCAAGCCTCATCTGAAGCTGGTGAAAAGATTTCAAAGTTGACGGAATGAACTCAAAGTTCGAGCCGATGGGAAGAAGTTGCCGCCTTTGGTTTATCTTTCCATCGCCCCGTCTCCATCGCGCTCGGCTGTCGGCTACGACCGCAGACGCGCTTTCCGAAACAGTTCTGTTCCCAGCGACGGAACGACGAGCCCGATACGCAGCACGCCTGCGACTATCGCAGTGAAAACAATGACTTAACGGAGGAATAGACTGAAACAACCCCCCCTGTCTATCCTTTGCTTTCCCAGACTTCCTGTTTGACAGAGCTAAATCCCAGTTGATGCTGGGCTTTCCGCCCTTTTCTCTCCGTTTCTGTCTCACTCCACTTCTTTTTTTTTTTATACATGCGTTCCTTTTTTTCACCCCCCTCCAGTCTCTCTGGCTTAGCCCGGGACCACTCTTCGGGTCACCGAGTACTGGCCTAATCTATTTTCTTCCCTGCTTGCAGCGTACAGCGACGTGCACAGCCACCGTGAGGAGTAGGAGGAGGAGGAGGAAGAAGAAGAGGAGGAACAGAGACGGAGAAAAAAGGAGGACACAGATGGGTGGACAGCGAGCAGAATTTGGGGAAAAGGTGAAACGGTTTGTTATAGAGGTAAAAAGTGAGAAAACATCTACCGTAGTCACTTGGAAATCATGCAGAGGAAGAGGAGGGAGTTCTTCCTGGGAAGAGGGAAAGTAAGAGACGGCGCTACGTGAAGAGAATAGAGCGCCTACAGGGCGCTTCGGCTACGTTTCACTGCTCTCTGACTCCAAACACCCCATGTGATGGTGCCTGTTTTAAGGGAACTGCATGTTGGGGTGGGAAAAAAATAGCTGCTGGGGCTGAATAAGCGTATTACAGTGCAAGAGTGGTCGGTGCTTCAGGTGATCAATCAAGTCCAAGCAGGAGACAAGCGCTTTATAACCATCAGAGGCTGGAAAAGTAAGCAATGAGGAGCGAGACGGCACTCTAAACATCATTACACAAGGCTGCTGTCCACGGTGAGAAGAAGTCCTGGCGTTTTCCCCTCAAACATATGGGCCGGCGCGATCTCATTAGTTTTATGCAACGGCGACGTGACGGAGGAGACAGTGCAGTCCATCATCATCACACCTAACTGGCAGGCCGATGAGGAGGAAGGAATACAGATAAGTTTGGGAAGTGGCAGAGGGGGGGGGCGAGACGCGGCACGTCGGGAAATATGTAGCCATCACCCCGGAAACGTCCCGTGATGCGACATCATTAAACAATGACTGTCAAGAGCGAGACGGCGCTCCAGACGGAACATCCCCCCCAGAAAGATGAGCTCTTCATCCCGAGCCCCCCGCTCGTGTGGATGCGATTTCAGCCTGTTGTAACTCTTGAAAATGAGTGCTGGTGCTGAGAAGGGGGGTGGGGGTGGGGGGACGCACACACACACATACAGGCCGGGACTGGGCGGGATCCAGCTGGCAGGAGCCCGCCGAGCCGACACAAGGACAAAGCTCCTGGCTGTGCTGGTATGGCTCCGAAACAGGACAACAACGCCACTGTGCCAAATAGCCTTTGGCAACATTGTGGGCGCCACAAAGGCCGCCCATCTGTAATTTATTTACATGACTTTGAATTTATCGCTGGCGTGCATGCCCTTGATCTGCCCTTTTGAGCCATGAAGGTAATGTGGACAGACAGCGCTGAATTGTGTCTTTCTTGAACTAAACAGGCTACCAGAAAGAGACTGGTCACCTTTAAGGGGGGGGGGGGGGGTCACAAAAATGCCAAAAATGGAGACACGAGTGTAGAGGAGGCAAAAACTGAGCCAAGACAAAGCTAAACGCATATTTGCCCCGTCCACGAAGATAAAAAAAACAGATCTGTTTTCCTTAAACATTCCCTGTAACGACAACACACAAAAAAACACTGTCTTCACCTAAAATGCCGTAGTACATAAGCCAGGCCTGTAGGTGGTGCAACACTGTAAAAGAGAAACAAAGAAGAAGAGGAAGCAGCAGAATCAAATTGGGAGAGTAGTTACCCCAAGAAGGACGCGTTAGTTTGGACTGATGATACAGCGTTAACTCGGTTTTGGGTGGTTTTGGCTTTTAAACGACCAAAACCAATCACATTTTTGAAAAGTTTAGCGTCTGTGTGTTAGCGGGCTATGACTTCAGCGTTTTTTTTTCTCTTGTAGTGGCGCTCCAGAATTCATCCATGTTGCAAGTTTGTTGTCCTGTCTCTGAGAACCTCTGTTGTCACCGAAAAAAGTTACGGGGACACCCCGAGACTCGTCTTCGTGCGAACGGGGGCCTTTCGTGTGCATCGCCTGTGCCGTTCGTTCACTGACTGACATTCCACACAAGTGTGGGCAAATGAGTTGCTGGCACAGAGGTGTAAACACAGCCAATCAACCAGAAAACGAAATGGAGACACTTTCCCAGAAGGCAACACAGCCAATTATTTGATATTTCAGATCAACCGCAGCCTGGGTGGAGGCTAGTGTGGGAAGTATTCGACCAGCACAGCCAGCGAGTCTGTGCAAACTGCGGAGGCGAGCGCCGCGTCGTCCCATTGTTTCCCCCCCGACACGGCGAAAAAACATCCTTTTTACCGAGACAAACCAGCCTGATACGGTTTCATCTGCTTTGATTAAATTCTGTTTGTACTTCTTAGCCCATTTGAAGCTTCACTCATTTCTCCCCCTTTTTAGCTTTGAGAGGAAGAGAAGGAGAAAAAAAAAAACCACACACCCAAAGTTTTTGCGAGTGGTCAAAAGATAAATGTATGTCAAATAAATTACAAGTTTGTCATCTGTCTCTGAGGGCGCTCGCAGGGGAGCAGCAAGCTGAGATCTGTGTGAAAACCCACATTTTTCTGATCTCGTTCCTTTAAAGAGCTGTCAGAACCCTGGGCTAATATTTAATGTAATAGACATTTAATGTCTCTAATCAATAATAAATGCTTTCAGCTCACCCTGCAGTGATGCCATTGAATGTAGAAAAAAAAAAAAACCCTCCGTGAAGCAATTTTCAGCGCTTCTACCAACAATGACACGCGAAATTAGACTCTATAGATTACCTGCTGACCACAACCTTCCCCTTGTGGCGTGGGGAAAACGCTGCAGAGAGCAATTTCAAACTTGTTCTACATCCCAGTGGGACGCGGACCCTCATAGGTCCACATCTCATCTGAAAAAGCAGCAGCAGCAGCAGCTCCTGTGAACTCCTTTGTTCACACCCTGCAGACTCGTCCTAACAAACTCCGCGAAAGATGCCGAGTGCAGCCGGTCATGCATCATTTTGCTTGTCTTCCTGCTTCACCTTCACTTTTAAGGACGCAGCACGTTCCCGGTGAAATATAGCTGCCCCCCCCTCCCCCTCCCTCCTCCACCTGCCTCCCGCTGGCCTTGAGTTGCTGTACCTCCTGACATTTTTATCAAGAGTCGTAATGATGTGAATCCAGTTGACATTCGCGGCGGGTCGAGGCAATATTTTGAGAGACTTCGGGTGAAACAAAAGCTTCATCACTCACGCTCACAAAACAAACCTTTCCGCACAGATGCTTTCCACGAGCGGGGCGGCAGGCTCTCCCTAGGGGGCGACAGAGAGTTTCGGGGGGAGAGGGGGTGAAACGGCAGCGAAATCTTAAAGGTCGGGGAGTTGTAACTTGTCAAGTCAGGCAACTTATACCTTCGATTATTCTTGTGTGGTTGACGATGAGTTCTCACAGGAAGTCGAGCATGCAGTCAGAAATGACTCAGTCATAAGGCAAAGCAAACATGGAGCGCGATGTCCTTCAAGCTTTATGAGGGGACTTAACCGCAAAAACTTTGAAATCCAATGAGTGAATATGAGTATTCAGAGTTTTTCTTTAATCTGACTGCTTCAAAGAGAGCAAAAGAGAGCATTTTTCACATTAATTTTGTCATTTAAGGGATATTACTACTACTTTTGTCTATCTTTCCGCCTCAAAGTTGTGTAAAGCATGACTCCAAGATGAATTTTCTCTTATTTTCCTAGTTTTACTCCGCATTAAACGTGAGTTCGGATGTTGAGCTCCACTTGGTAATGTAGAGAAATATCCTCTTATCTTTTCTTATTTTGCAAACAGCAGCAACGCCTAATTAGTCCTTTGTTACGCTGGGAAAAGAAAAAGAGCACCGTGGTTTTTCTCATCAGGTGTGAAGGAAAATAGGTCACACTCCTTCACATTTGCATGCGAATTTGCATTGTTTTTCCTGACAGTTTTTCCAAATGATTTGGAGATTTCGCCGCGAAGCTTAGGTTGCAATCGGCATCAGGCAATAACCCCAGCCCACTAATCCCTCAAAGCCGGTCACACAGCGCGTGAATTAGACCGTCTCAGACAAGGTTTTTTTTGAGATCCGAGACAAAATCTCTGGGACCCGTTCGGAGCACACGGCAGTCACCGAAATCTCCGAGTTCGATCTGGTCCGAGAGGCTGTCTGAGTCAAGAGATGGAGCGCTTTCACACAATCTCCAGAGTTCAAACATATTTGAAGTTCTTCGGGGATGTGGTGGGAGCGCATAAGGCCCGTTTAGAAAACAATGAGCTGGTTAAAGTGCAGGAAAATCCAGCCATGATTGTAAAACCCTTATTATGAGACTATGGCATTTACACCAGGCCTGTAGGGGGCGCTGGGACACACAATGAAACAAAGAAGAAGTCCAAAGGGCACCAAAAACAGACACAAACAGGTTAAAGCAAAATTTGGGTACATTTTGAGATATTTTATGACCCATTTCTGGAACAGAATCATCAGATTCGATTGAACAAAAATCAAGTACAATAAAAAGACAACATTTGCAGATGTTCCTAAACTCCTGTGCATGTGGGCGGAGCCAATATCCGCTCTTCCTCATAAGCTTGTGAGTCTAAAACGTTTGCCAGACATCAAGTGGTCCCGTTTTTAAAGCCCTCAGCAGCCAAAAATACAACAAAGGAAACGCATCTCATTATGAAACGAAGCTCGTTAGAATTGACTTGACCCCGGGGTTTATTTGCTGGCAGAGCGCAGCAGATCCAATCACAGCACCTGTCAAATTGTCAGCCGCCACGACGATCACACATCAGCGCGTCAACGCCGAAGCTTATTTTGAAGGGCAGCAATTATGCAGAGAGGAAGCACCAAGTATGTAAGAAATGTACCCCCCCCCCCAAAAAAAGTGCTGCTGAAAAAACAAATGTTAAATAGCTTTCCTCCTGCAGCGTGCAGCCCCGCTTGAAACACCCGAGAAGACAAGGCGAGGCTCTGCAGGGGGGGCAAAATCCCTAACAACCAAATCCAAGTCAGGAATCTTTTCATGTCTGAACCTCTCGTCTGTGCCACGACCGTTTAGAAGCCGCACTCCTGCATAACTAAGACAAGAAAAACCAGCGCGAAGGCAGTTGTTGAGCGCAAGCGGCAGCGCCGAGCTCTCAGCCCTTTGATTTATGAGCCAGAATCGTCTCCTGCTCTCATAACGGAGACTCGGAAACTCCGTGTCCTGCAGCAGATTTGGGCCCGTGCCATCAGCAATTAACAAGCTCTGGAACAACCTTGCCTTTAGTGAACTGGGGAGGAAGAAAACAGCATTATACGAGGTAAACAACAACACTCGCAACAATAATAGCTATTGTTAAAACTCTTTCTGTCGGGGCCGCGGCTAATGAGATAAAGCTCGGATAAATCCTTTCAGCCTTAATTTGTTTCAGGAGAGTGAGATAAATTACAGGAAGATGTAAAGTGGATGTTTCACTTGTGGAGGCCCAGAGGGGCCCCCGGACTTTCTGGCAAGGCGCTCTTCATTAGCGGCTTGCAACAGGAGCAGGGAAAAAGCAGCACAAGAAAGGGGAGATGACACTGATGTTGCCAGCGAATCATGAGGCTGACTTCGCTTTCAGTGCCTCAGAAAAAAAAAAACAACAACAAAAAAATACCGTCTGGAGCTTTTACTCTTCGTGATATCGCTGAAATTTAATCACACTTCTCACCGTCACTTGTTGTACCTCGGCGGATATTCGTTTCTCGGCAAGTTCACGGCAAATAAAAGGTGTGAACTGAACGCTTCGCTCATCAGGTGTTGGGTCCCCCCCCCCCCCCCCGAACATCCGCTTCCTGCCCCCAGTCGTTTCACGCTCGGCTGTAAGTGATGGAAGACAATGCGTCGGGACGGCCCACTGAGCTCTGCCACTGTGCCACTTCCAATTAGCCCTTCAGAGACGTCTCTGCCCTTTGCCTCGCCAGCGTTGGAGTCAGAAAAGATCTGAGCGCCGTCCCTTGTACTGCACGCAGCCTTCTCTCACCTCCTCCTCCTCCTAAATTCATGCACGTCTGGATTTGTGACTCCAAGAAAGAGAGAAATCTCAAGGAAGACAGACAGGAATTTTTTTAATCCCATCACCCAAAATAGCAGCTCGCTGTAACGCGGCGCGTGTGAGGTTGCAGCGAGCTTAAAAGGAGCTTCCCTTACATAAAAGTGCACATTTCTGAGTAAACCAGCCAGCCCTCACCTTAATCATCCTCCATATTATACATCATTAATACTGATGTTCCTGAGCAGCTAAGCCTTTTGGAACTGGGACATGACGTGTTGTGGCGCTCCTCTGTAAATTTATCCTCCCAGAGAGAGAGAGAGAGAGAGAGAGAGAAAGGAAAAAAAAACCCTGTCAGCTCTGTCAAATCTGGAAAAGGCTTCTCTGTCACATCACTTTTTTTGTCGTTATTTTGAAAGGCAGATCGAAGTGACGGGGGATTGTAAACTGCAGAGCGGTGAGCCACAGTATGCAAGCAAACGTTTTGGAGTTAATGAGAGGGCTGGAGTGCCGCAGCTTCTTAAACTGGGGCAGAGAAATGTGCAGCTTCAATGGAAGTCTCTCCTCAGACCTCACATCCTGTGTGCGTGTGTGTGTGTGTGTGCACATGTGTTAAACATAAACAACACTCGTGCGGAGCTGCGTGTCCACTTACTGTCATCAAACACACAAACAATCTAAAGGACATTTTGCGGGCTGAAGCTGCAGCGTGACTCCGTATCATCGGACGTCGTACTGCATCACAGACGATGGACCCTTTAACTGATCTTGACATCACAGGGAAGCCAAACACACGCGCTCTATAATGTACGAAAGCAGGAACCTTCAAAATAAAAGCAGTGAGTCGCTTCCTTGATCCGCTCGAGACGGCGAAACGAGTTTTAGTTCCATTTTTTTTGTTGCAATTTAAAGTTTGGCAACCTCAACAAAGGCAAAAGCTTCCCTGTGATCTCTGGCATTACCTCCAGGGGGTCCCGGACCCCTAACTCGGTCACCACTGCTCCATAGCACAAAAAGAACCCATCGTGCTTTTTGCTGCAAAACAACACATCTAAGCTCCTTCTGTATTCTAGAGGGTGGAGAGCAGGGCGACATATTTTGGGTGTGTTTTGAGCACAAGTGAATTTTTTTTCCATCAATCCAGCAGTCAAACTCCAAACAAAGGAGTAGGAATTGATGCCAAACGTCTGCTGCTGCTGCTGCTGCTGCTGCCGCTGCCGACACGAGAGCGAGGAAAATGACTGGCCAGAGCAAAGTACAGGAAACGTATTATAGGACACAGCCCTGCACGCAGAATGTTTCTCCCTCATCAAATTATATGTTCCATCATATTTACAGTATGTAAGCCCAATCTAAACTTTCTCCAATGGGAACAGAGCCACACACGACAAAAAAAAAGAAGCCATTTATGGACTCTGCACCAAATCCCGTCTTCTGTGACCACGTTTTCGCAGCTTGAGGTCAGCGAGGACCGGCGCCGAGGCCCGCTGACGACGGGCGAGATGCAGGATACACCCTGGACGGGTCAGCGGGCCTTCACACGGAGGAACAGACAACCACAAACACGCTCTCTGCCCCACTTTAAGCAGTCACCAAACAGTCCTAACATGCATGTCTGTGGGCTGCAGGAGGAAACCAGAGCATCTGAAGTGAAACACACAGACGCAAAGAAAGAACATGCAAACTCAAGAGGAAACAAGACAGCCTCGGATTGAGCAGCGAGCTTCTTGCTGCGAAGGTGAAATGACTTTTTCCCCAACATTGTTGTCACAGAAATTAACTGAACAAACACGATGCACAGCCGGGTCCAGAGAGACAAAAGTCTACGTGACAGCAGAGTGTGCTAACAGTTCTTTGACAAGAACTGTGTGTGTGTGTGTGTGTGTGTGTGTGTGTGTGTGTGTGTGTGTGTGTGTGTGTGTGTGTGTGTGTGTGTGTGCGTGCTTCTCTGGCTGCTCCCTTATTACAGGGGAGCAGCCACGGCAAGTCATTACAACTTTGCATTGTTGACTTGCTCGTTTTCAGGCTCTGCGCCTTTCTTGGGAGAAAGCCGGATTCACAAACAGGTCTCCCAGATTCAAAGGTGAAAACTGAACCTGATACGCCACCAAGTAAACCAGAATCCGTTCGAACTGGGGTGGGAACTCAAGCCCAGACTTGAACTGGGAATATCATCGCGAGCCAACCGTTACTCCACTGCACAGGCACTGAAAGCAGCTTTTAAACTTTATCAGACGTCAGTAAGTGAGCAACATGAGCGACGTCTCACAGAGAGACTCTTCATTTCCTGTGAGTCCCACAGGAAACAATGACCAGGAAGCAGGTTTGCCGTCCAAGACACGCATCAAAATCTGAATGCCTCCCTGTTGCCTCTCCGGTGTAATTCAGTTTTATGTTGCGTTATGAGACAAAATTGACGAGAACTAAATCGAAGCGGTCCCAACAGTTGTAATCTGTAACAGCTCAGGAGTGAATGCGAGAAGTAAAGTGGTGTGACTGTTAAAAACTTCCAAAATATGGAGCCACTGAGAGCATTTTCAGAGCGAGGCTGAAGCGTGAACTCACCTCCAACGAACTGGATGCCACCCGCCACGCGACCAATCGTACGCGAGATCAGGTCAGAGATGCAGCAGCCCATGAGAGCCGTGAGCGCCACGAGCAGGAGGAGGCCGCATCCCACGCCCGTTACCACCGTGCAGATCCTCCACTCCAGACTCGGGATGCCGTGGAAGGAGGCGTAGCGGCCGCACTGCTCCAGCATCACCGTGGCCTGCCTCTCCTCGTCCCTCACCGGGTAGGAGCAGCGCCGGAACGTGCCAAAGGACACCGGCTTGTCCATCTGCGTCCCCAGCAGCCAGTAGGGCATGAAGAAGCCCACGCAGGACGCAGCAGCACACAGCAGGGACAGCAGGGCCCAGATAACACCCGCACATGTCAGGCTGGACGCCATCGTAAACAGTCCTCACGACAAAAAAAAGTGGGGGGGAGGGAGGGAGGTAGGGGGGGTGGTGGTCACACAGTCACTGAGCTAAAACAGCAGTTTCAGGGGGCAGTTGCTGTGCTGGAGGAAGCCCGGCAGTGAGCATTTACCACCAGCAGTCTTCACCTTCTCGGTGACTCCGGGTCCCTGACGAGAGGAAACAGACACACATTAACATAACAAGAGATTATAAAGTCATTTTTAACATTCACTTAATTAACGCAATAACTTTTCAGAACCTCCAGAACGTAAACTGAGTAGACGGTGTAAAAACTGACCAAAATGTTCAGATTTTACACAGATGTCTACTCTTATTACTGCTGCTTTAATTCATGAATTCCCGAATCTATCCAACTATGACAAGAAAGTCCTGACTGGCACACCCAAAGTAATAACACAGATACTGTTACATTACTGAAAAGGTTTCGTGCCAATGAAAAAAGGAACCAGACTCGGTCGTTTCTGACTGCTGACTATTTTCGCAGTTTTCTCCCGAGACAGTCAGAAAATGAACACCAAACTGAAGTGGGAATGTTCTCTGATGCAACGTTAGAACGCAATTAAAAGCAAAAACCCAGTAAAGTCGACAAAATGCAATCAGATTCAAGCGAAAATCATCGAGGGAAACTTTCAATCATGGGAAAAGTGGTCAGATAAAAATGCCACAACTATGTCGTTAGTAAAGCTGTGATCGAGACAAGAACACAACAGGTTTACTGTTAACACAGTTGCAGAAAATTATGATTTATTCTAAGAAATAATGCTGTCAACTCTTATAAAGTTGGGCATCAAATAGTGCGAAATAATAATGACTGAAATCATTTGATTTACACTCAGCAGATAGAACAACTCGGGCGTTGTAAAGGAGAATGAAACAGATGGTGAATAAAAAGATATTTGGTTGAGTGGCTGAATAAACGCGCTGTGAGTGAGTCGCTGCTGCAGCAGCAGCAGCAGCCGAGTTGAAGGCGCACACGGAGGTTTTTCGTTAGGGGTGACCTGAGGAGCAAAGCACATTAACGCAGTGGCAACACCGTTGGAATAGGAAACAGCGGAAAAAAACAAGGCGAGCAGGGGGCTTACATGTTGCGAGACCTCCGTCGGATAGGTGCGCGTTCGCCGTGCGCCGGGGAGCTGCTTCCATCCGCGGACTCCAGCTGTGTTTGGATCTCCGCGCAAACTTTTCTCTCTCTCTCTCTCTCTCTCTTCCAGGCGAGGAGACAAGGAGAGAAAACGCGATCGACCTGAGATTGTAAATCCAAACACCCGCCACGCTCTTCTTCCTCCAAAAAAAAGAGAAAAAAAGGAAAAAAGTGCCCCAATAAATCCGTTCACAAATCACTTCCACCTCATCGATGGATTTAACGGAGCGGCGATCAATTATTCAGTCCCGCGCAGAAACGTGCAGCGCTGACTGACTGTGGACCCTCCGCTTCCACATTCCTGCTCTCTGAGAGAGAGAGAGAGAGAGAGAGAGAGAGAGAGAGAGAGAGAGAGAGAGAGAGGCGGGTCCGTGAAAGACTCTCGGGGGGTGACCATCAATCACGCAAATCCCCACCCAGAGGCTGGACTCAACGCTACTATCATTCCGACATACTCGCGGTGCGTTCACTGACACCTCGGAAACGCAACCACTCACCGATGTCAGCCGCTTGAATTATTCAGGCGTGCTAAGTGTCGGTTGTACTGGCACTGTAATAGCACAGTAAATCCTTACGAGTCTTTTTGTCAACTAAAAAGGTCGCTGTGAGTTTTTACTGCTGTACAAGGTTTATAAAAACAAACCAAGAGTCGTTGGATTGACTCTTTTTGATTCTGAACATTAGATTTTAGGTTTTATTTCTCATAAATCCATTCAAAGTGTGTGTTTTGTTTTGAATTGTTCAAATAAAGAAAACTTTTAAGTGTTTCTGACCATGCATAAAAACTTTTTCAAGGAACTATTCAATGTAGTTATTCGTTTAAAGAAATAAATATGAACTCCGCAAAATGACCCCGGAAGGCACAAGAGCAACAGCAAAAAAAAGTCATAAATGTGTAATGTTGCAAATGAGGTGATTTGATTCTTGAATAAAACATGAAGAATAAACTCATTCGGTTCTCACTACTTGATTTTGTTTCCCCTAAGTCTGCCTCTTGATTTTAAAGAGAGAAATCGGTGGATTTAAGTAAATTAATTCCCATCGTACTTAAAGGCAGCATCATTTCCTACTGTCACCGGCTGTTAAATATTTCCTATGGGAGTGTGTGAAAGCTCCGATAAAGGAAGATAAAGGTTATCAACCTCTATTACTTCGGTTAGCTTATAAGTTGCCGTTTTATCCATTTGTAATGTGGGAAACTAAATCTGACAGACAATATGATGACCACAAAACAGCAATAACTTGAAACTGGTCCACTTCAAGTCCAGCTCATCCTATAAAGTTGAGACACGTTTCACTACTGGCATGAACAAAAGAGGGTCAAGATATTCATGTAAAAGGGGAGTGAAACATTGACGCTTTGTGAAAGGCTCCGAAAGCAGTTTTGGGAATCGAAGACTCAAAAGTGCGGTATTTTGTTATACCTTTATGACTACAATCTCACTACTGTAAATATCAATCCATGAAGGCTTTCTCTGTTTTTTTCTGCCTATTTATAACAGCTTAATGATAAAACAACTTCCTTTTTTTGGAAAGATCGAAACGACCCAGCATAGCGGAACTGAGAATGGTACCCTGCAGTATTCTACAGCACGGACGCTATTTCCAAACGGACCACAACATCTTTGGGGAAAGTTGACGTGGACGTCGTTTAGGAACGATGGCCGATACCAAAGTAGACATTCAAGCGGACAGCTCTGCTGCCTTGCAGAATTCAAACGCACTTCCTCAGCCCAATAATCCGCTGTCAAGAAAACTTAACAAAATTCTGGAGACGAGGCTTGACAATGATAAGGTGAGCTGGAAGCGGTTAGCTTCGTGCTAACAGGCTAACGGACGCTAAACCTCACTGCCAGAATAACGCAGAAAAAACAAAGTTTATCTCAAATTTAACATTTTAATTTTACCCCACATTATTAGCAGTTTGATACCACTGTTTAATGCCCCCTTCTTATTAAAATGTATGTATAAATTTACCCAGTTACGATTATCATTGATTGTTCGCATGTAGCCACAGTTTGTTGGTGAGAGATTTTGAAACCGAACAAAAATAGTTTTAACCAGTGATATGTTGATATCAGTTCACACTATTTGTGATGGAGGTTACAGCTGCACCTTTTCTGCATGTTTTACTTTGCTTTGGATTGTCTGACCGTAAATATCATGATGTGTATTCAGGAGATGCTGGAGGCTCTGAAGGCGCTGTCGGTGTTTTTCACCGAGAACAGTTTACGCACCAGGCGGAACCTCCGCGGGGACATCGAGAGGCGAAGTCTGGCCATCAACGAGGAGTTTGCGCGGATATTTAAAGAAGTTAAAGAGGTAATACAGACGAACACATCGAGCCTCTTGCAGACTGAGGATTGCGCTCAATCTGGCACTACTGCTACTTAATTAAAACTAATATTATTACCTTGATGTCACTAAAATTAGGGCTTCTCTTGTTGCCCTGTCTGTCTTTATTCGTCTGCTGATAACACTCAATTTCTTTGACTTCTTAGGAGCTGGAAAATGTCCACGAAGATGTCCAGGCGATGAGCACATGCTGTGAAGAAATGACCAATAGATTAAAGGTACAATAAACCAAAAGAAATAAACTTATCTCATAACTCACCTGTGGGAAGCTCAGTTTGTTTTGTTGCACAATCGTCGGGTCTAGATCAAGTGTTACAGTTATTAGTTTCTTTTGCCCAGTGATTGAGTGTCTTTTGAGAGCATCGTGTTCACAAAACATCCTTTATTTACTCTTCATCAACAGGCTGCAAAGGCACAAACTCAAGACCTCATTGTGAAAACCAACAAGCTTCAGGGAGAAAAGTGAGTCGAATGTTTTTCATTAAACATTTGTGATTGTATCATAACTTCACTCATATCTGCAATTCTCAAGCTAATCCTTTGATTTGCTCCATTTGTACACCAAAATATAAATTTCAGAACACAATAAGAATACACAAAGCCTAAAACTACTGTGACTGGATAAATCCTGTTTAATACTCGTAATTTATAATGCAGCTGCTCATGATTACACTGATGATGACAGATGTTGTGTTTGTTGTGTTAGCTGAACTTTAAAGAGCCGAATTCAAAATGATTCAAGATGCAATTATAACAGGAGTATAAAGTATTGCTGGCATTATCAGAATATAAAGTAGGTCCTTAAAGTGTCCCCCAAATCATCACTCACGCCTTTATTCTCAATTACACCGATTTTTCGAAGACATAAAAGCAATTATTTCGCTCCTTATCAGCTTGTGAGCTACAAATCTTTGCGTAAACTTGCGGCTGATACGAATCTTCTTCGGCACAGCGCCAGATATCAATGCTTCACTTAGGCTGATATCTCATTTACACGGAAATTATCCTTTTCTCTGTTCAGGAACGTTTCTAATCAGAACCCAAAGCAAGAAGTTCAATTTGCAAGTGATCGGCTTCCGCTGCACTCGTATTGTTCTGAAATTTAGACTCAGTACAGTCACTCGAAGTTTCTTCCCTACTATCCGTCAAGTGGGAGTTCTTATTTCAGATGTAAAACATTAAATAAAAAATACTGCTGATCATTTAGGAAGTTTTCACCAACTGATACAACCCTCTAAATTAGGGTGCTCATGATTTGAAGACTCCGTTTCCAGTCCATAAACGTTAAGAGAGATTCAGCGCAGGGCGGTGGGAGCGAGAAAGTACATTTTATTTTTGATGAGGAGGGGATGAATCATTCATGAAGTTGATTAATATTTCTTCCGCGGTTGTCTATTTGCATAAGGAGGGCAGCGATCGCCATTGATGGACCCATGTTTGTTTTACTCGCCGCGTCGTGTGATGTTTGGCCTTGAGATATACATCAAAGTGGTTCCGGTTACGCCGCGCCGCTCCCTCGTCGTGCAGCTGGAAAGGAGCCCATCACTGCGCGCGGGCGTTGGACCGTGCGCGTTGAGATTTGCTGACGAGCCACATTAGGAGTCGTCAGATATGCAAAGTTAATGTATACAGCTCACCATGACACGCGGAGTCGGAGAGGAAACGGACAGCGTGCGTTGGCTGCCCGAGCATTTCAAGTCTTGAAGTACTGACGGATATTTTTTCTTTTCCACTTGAACGCCTTCCAGTGAAATCAATTGAGGTGTCATTAATCAATGAGTTCAGCCCCCAGAGTGTTGACAGAGATGTGAAAATCAAACACCTCCTCCTGCTCGCTCGTTGCGGAGAGAGGGGAGGGTGTGAGGGTGGGGTTTCATTAGCATTTGCGGCAGATGTGACCTCGGTGCTCAGTGACCTTGTGAGTTGACATAAAGGCGGGGGCACTGATATAGATAATGTAGATTTCTGGCAGAAAAAAGCGCCGCTGACAGCCGTGATGAACTGCGGCAATTTGGCGCTCCTCTGGCGTGGTTTCAAGACCCCCTCCATGACAAAAAGGTGACATAGGAGGCAAGGCGGTGCCGTGACTTGTGAATGTGGGGGGGGGGAGACACCAGCAGGAATAAAGCCACCAGCGAGCGCGTGCTGCCGATGAATCAAAACAATGTGCGTCGGGGTTCAGAGGTTTCTTGCATGGATGCCCTTGCGAGTGGCCCTCTCGCGTGGTCTTCTCCGCCCGCACGCGGGTCCCGTCGGGACCTGCTGTCCGTGTGCGTGACATTTTCATGCGCAGAACCACGATGACCCCCGCAGCCAGATTGGGAAGTGAGCGCACGCTGGGCTTTGACCTTGTCTGTAGCAATTTTGTCTCAGAAGCGCTGCCAGGAGAAGTGTGCAGTCAAGCTGTCCTCCTTCAGCCACCAAGCAGGCGGCCCGCTGCACCTCCCCACACCGGTCCCCTTGGCCGGGTCTATTTCAGGTCACACCAGCGTCCCCGGTCCCAAGACGCTGTATTTTTTTATACGTCCCCTTCCCAGTTTGCTCTTCTAACATCAGTCCTACATTCGAAGCTTCATCTCGCATGCTGTTTATAGGGCAGCGCTGCTCTCGCAGTGCAGCCCACCGTCGCTCCTGATTTGTATTTGCTCCGCGTCGCAGGTCCGTCCTCGCCTCTCTACTGTCTTATCTGACCCTGTCACCGTGTCGTTTGTCAGCTGTAATGAAAGCAGGAGAAGACTACTCGCACAAAAGCCGAAGCAAAGGTAAAGCCGGCGGGCTGTTTGTCGGTACAGGCGGCTCTTTTGTTTTTTGGGAGGGGTGGGCCGGCCCCCATTCAAAGACCCTGTCAGCAGGAGCGCCGGCGCTTTAATCAGCGCTGTGTGCTGCTCCGTAATGAAACGTAATGCCGCCCACCTGTCCTGCCACCGTGTGATCTTTGCTTCGGCGTGACATGTCATCATGTCGAACAAGCCCAGACGTGTTCCACTAACGGATGTTTCCGTGGACCGTGTGACCTCGATGGCTGACAGAGCTGAGGGGGAAGTTTCCCAGCTATCACTGAACTACTTCAGTCAACCTACCTGGCTGCACACTGAAGGGATTTTACATCATAAACGTTATTGTACACGTGTTTCCACTAAACAACACAATGCATTCATAAGTTTCCACTGGTGATTTATTTAGGCATAAGCACAACTGAAACACGACAAGGCGTTTTGCAACCGACACAACACACACACATAGCAGAGTAACAACAAGAAAGTACCACAAGGAAAAAAACACGTGGTCCATGAAGCAGCTGTGCACGCTGGGGCTTTTGTTCCCAGCAAGCCAGAGTCCTCAATTTTTCCCTAACAACACCAAACTATCAGGTTTGGGTTTAGCAGTTTTTGTAAAGATTTACCTGGTTTAACTCGGGCGTTGCAACTCTTTTCTCTCCATAAACTCTTGTCGTGTTTTATCGAGTGCGGAGCATTTTTCTCAAAACTCGTCTGTATTTGTTGTAAAATCAAGCGACCGAGCTCATTCCGACTTCTGCGTGGGTCATGAATAAAACAGTTGCAGAGAGAGCAATCAGGGACATCAGAGTGTAAATGACAAGCCTGATAAAGTGACACTTGAGCGTTATTAAGGCTCAGCTTGCTGCTAATGAGGATATGACTGCAAGTAGGCCTTTGTGTTGATGTCTGGTGGAAACGAACGCTCCCTCTGATCACCGGCTTGTGGCTAACTAGCAGCTGTGCCAACGCCAGATTTCCGTGCAGTTCCTTTGAAATGGCCCCTAATAGATTGTGATGGTTTACGACTCATGAGACGAACGGTCATTTACGAGTCGTTGCTCTTCATTCTTTCCCATTCGGGCTGCAATAAATGGTGGTTTTTTTCTGCTTTCTGATCGACTTATTCTCCGTTTTTGATGAACTCGCTTGTTGTTTGGCCTCAGAAGAAGTCAGAAAATGTCAGATATATCAGACAAAGTGATTCATATAAACATTGCAGTGAAGCCAAACACTGGTGGACACGACCCCCTCCTGCGGACATACGAAAGAAGAATTTTTCACAATAAAAGCATGGGACAGTTTCTCAGGTTTGCAGTAGATTCTACAGAAGTGTCCCTCTTTGATTGTCTTTGCAAGGGACAAATGGACATGTGGCTTTGTTTGTTTTTCCCCAGAATTTCAAAATAAGTGTCGAAAAAGATTCAGCAAAAATTGTGCATGTTTTGCACGACTTTTTTCC
>JASSRZ010000016.1:14025776-14036433 GCA_032164315.1 Malacoctenus gilli
ACTCACTCACTCACTCACTCACTCACTCACTCACTCACTCACTCACTCACTCACTCACTCTCTCACTCTCTCTCTCTATCTCTGCCCCCCCCCCCTTCTCCCTCTTTCCCTCGTCTTTCAGATCGAGGCTCACCTTGACACTCTGATCAACGAGCAGGCGTCCTACGTGCTGACCAGAGCCGGACTCAGCTACATTTACGGCTGCGTCCAGCAGCACAGCGCTGAGCAGGTCTTACACTCATAAACATTTGCAACTCATGACTCTTTAATGCGAAACGAGTCTTTTTATTATTGTTTTATCTGCTGAAAGAGTTGGTTTTTGTCTCGCTAGCCCGTGACGATTGTCTTCATACATGAGAGGATTTTAACTAAAAGAAACGGGCCGAAGAAGACGGATTTTATGACGATCCATTAAGTTATATTGGCCTCCTCAGAGTGCAGATAAGAGGGCCGGTGCACGCGGGATGTCCTCTCTTTGTTGCACACTTTTCCACTAAGCTGAATTCGACCCATAGTTGTGGTTTTCGCGTGCGCGTCCCGACTCCGGGTCACGTCAGGACACGCCACGCCCTTCACGCAGAGCTCCATCACACTCTGTCGCTCTCCCCGGGTGGCCCGTCTTTTGGTTTTTCTCTCCAAACGGCCGTATGTTTAAAGAACGATTAAGTCGAGCTCTCCACACTCGACAGAAAACCCCCCACAAGTCGACGACTGACACGGTTTACTTTCAACGTTTCAGGTTCACTTTCTTTCAGGCGCGTTTTTTTTTTTTTTTTTTAGTTTCTGCTCGACCCAGAAAAAACCAAAACAGATATTTTAATGGTACCATCCACGGGCCGACTTGCGAGCTGATGAGTTTGTACGCTCCTCGCATGTTTGTTAATGGCCCCATATCCATATAAAACCACTCTCTGTTGCTTTGAACCTTGCACTCGCTTCTATTTGCTGGTTTTAATGTTGGCAATTTAGGCGTTTAAGCTTGACTTAATGTTGCCATTCTGGATAATCAGTGACAGCTAATTGCCTTAAAGGGACCCGCTGCAGCAAACACAAACACATGTGCGGTATTTACGCTCCGGGACGTTTATGTGTAGCTGATTTGGGGAGGACGATATCTTTAGACAAATCTCGAGACGGCTTTTTCTCCATGATAAATGTTTCAGCTGCGTTAAACTGTCTCGAAGCAATAAACTAAAGGCCTAGATGTATTTTTGTGACGGTTTTAAGCCTATAAAACATCCTAAACAGATGCAATTACACCAGTATGCAAATTTTTAATGTTACTGAAATAAATGTGACTTTTTTTTGGAGCGTTTTCTTTCATGCATCCTCGTTTTTTCACAGGAAAGTGTCATTTTTGCGGCCCTGTCGCCTTCTAAAGTACGCATCCGTCATGCAGACAGAACCGTGTCCCTGTGGTTTAGCAGCTGTCTGAGATCGCTTCGTTTCCGAGCTGCAGCGTTGTTGCCGTTCAGACTCGGCGACCTTGAGCCCAGCGGCTGCGGTGGCGACTCGACTTTTATGCTTCTCCTCTTTCCTCGTCTCAGGGTCCTCTGTCCCTCCTCCCCAGCATGGACGTGTCCTCCGTGAAAGCGGCGATGGTGAGATTTCGCGCCGCAAATATCGATGAAAAGAAACCGACGAACCGCAGGGACCCGATGAACAGTCGCCTGCTGTCGTTTCTCGCAGGTCCAGTTTGATCGATACCTGTCGTCACCGGACACGCTGGTGATGCCGCAGCTCAACTTCCTGCTTAGTGCCGCCATCAAGTGAGTCTCTCTGCCCCCCCCCTCCTCCAGCGATGTCTCTTTTTTGCATGTAGGGAATAACGCATGTACATTGTGTGGAAAACAAATGTTTACTCCATCACGCGGTGTATCAGCGGGGCTGGAGAGCCGGTGATTAAAAATAGCGCGGACCGTGTAGTGCTCAACGTTCATTAGCTTACCAGATGTAACTCGATCATTACTGCATCCTAAACAAAACACTCGAGTCGACGCGCGCCCAGTTCGGATGCTAAATTGCCGAAGCCACCGACACACGCGGAGAGCTCGGTCAGCAGAACTGCCCGTATTTGTCTTCCTGATCAGAAAATGCACATGCTTTTAGCTCAGCGTCGCAGAGAGAGAGAGGGAGAGAGAGAGACAGAGAGCGAGCTCTCTCTGAGTTACGTTTACTGGGAAGTGCAGCAGGCTTGAGGAGCACTCTGTACCTCAGGTTAATGTTCTCTATTAATGGACACGGGAGGACTGATGGGCAGGACGCCATTAATTAGCTTCTGGTCCATTTCTCACTCTCACTCGTTCCCTGAAATCATTCCTCGCCTTTGTCTTTCTCTCCCTCTTCCACCACCTCTCACATCTGTTTTCTGCGCTCACCTAAATACACAAAAACACCCGCCGGCTCTCTGAAAAAACCCTCCCGGAGCGCGCGAAAATAATGGGAACGTGATTCCGGACTCCCTCTGTTTCACATTTTGTGCCCGTGCGCTCGGCGCGGTGAAAGGTGTTGTACGCGGCGCCGGGCTGCCATGTTCTCTGCGGGCCAATTAAAAATATGGATCCTCAAGAGCCTGAGTGGGAGATACAACCCAGGCGCTCCCACTGTGTCCTCCGGTCCTCTCGCTGGGCTCTTCAATCCAGGAGTGGCGTCCTCCATTTGTGCTCCACTGCGCAGAAACTCTCTCTGCTGCTTCGTTTCGAACCGGAAACTACAACAAAAAGCTCACTTTAAGACTGAAAGGAGGGAAAGAAAATCGGTGGAAAGCATTAGTAAAAAGGTGTTTTTCAGAATCTATTTTTAGAATAAAAATCAACATGGAAAACGGCAAATAACCTGTGCAGGATGCAGCAGTGTGAGACATATCTCATGTTAGATAAGTATCTCTATATGATGCATTCAAGAGCAAAGCTGAATTGAAAGAAAGTAACTTCCTGTACACCAAAAAAACGTCGTTTTCAGTTTTTGAGCTAAATTTCGATCTACCACAAAAAATGTTCATATTTTTCAGAAAAATGCTACAAATTTTCTTATATTTCTGAGAAAAAAATTCATGTCTGACTCATTGTTAATGATTTAAAGAGTAAAGATTCAGAAAGCAGTTTTATATGTAAATGATTTCACAAATCTGATGTTTGTTTCCATGAAAAAATACAACTACGCACTTTCTGAAACCTGAAACAACACATTTCAGTCAGTTTGTATCAGCAGCACACAGCGAGCATGTTAGAGTTCAGAGAGCAGACAAAACCTGACAAACACTCGATAATAGTAAATTACTTATTTTCCACATGTGCTGCTTCTTCGCTTTGATATTTCAACTGATCAGAACAAGAAAATAAAATTGCACCTCAGATAAAATGTGTTTTTTGTCTCCCCTGTTCTTGTCTGATTGCATGTTTTACAAAAATGTCCGAAATCAGATGCTGCTGCGTGATCGGCGACTCCAAGTCGCATCCTCAGATAACACGCGTGCGCTTCGAACCCTCGGCCCGAAATCCAAATTATTCAATTTGCCGTAATGCGAGACCGAGCGGAGCGGCAAATGACCACATTTGCGAACTTGGAGCCGTCAAGTGCGCGGCATCCGAATGAGTCAATTACCAAAATAGCTGCCGGTGGTTGATTCTCTTTCTGTCGACTTGTGCAAAAAAATCAGCCGATCAACAGAAGAGAAGCACTGAAGCGAGATGGAGAAAACTGCAGGACGGGAAGCTACGAACCCTCAAAGAGGATCCAAGGATTGTAGATAATAGTCAGAGAGGATTAGCTCTCTATTAATAGGACGTTTGGCCTAATCAATATGTGCTTCCTAATGTATCCATAGATGGCAGTGTGCACCACAGACTGTCGCTCTGTTTAGATGCAGCAGTCACTGAGACACACACTCTTATTCTTCCCCCTGCTCTCAATCGACAAATCGTCAGCGTTCAGATCTGAAAAGTGTCTTCGCTTCACGCGTTTCGCAGGAAAACTTCAGTTCTGTGTGTTTGCGTGTCGCTGCAGGGAGCAGATCTTCCGTCAGTCCACCGAGCTGGTGTGCCGAGCCTACGCGGAGGTCCACGCCGCTCTGAGCAGCCCGGCCAACGCCTACAAGGACCCCGAGAACCTGGTGCCCAGATCCCCGCAGCAGGTCCAGACGCTGCTGTCCTGAGAGGTGAACCGGGGCGAAGGACCGCCCGCAGGTTACCCAGGGAGGGAGCCGGCGCAATTCGAGCCGCTGGACAAAAACACCAATGTATATAAGAGTAATTGTGAAGGTGGGGTTCTGGCGGGTAGAGCGCCGACCTCAGAGACACGTTTGTATATGTAGGAGCTCCCCTGCGCCAGCAGCAGAAGAACACTATACGTTTGTGATACATGGAGGCTCCAGGCAGCCTCCACACAACACGGCTCCTTCCCTCTGTTTGTTTTCATGTCCTCTTCTGGGTGTCACGAATGTCGAAAACAGTCGTTTTCATTTTTTTGTTTTGTTTTTTTCACTCTGAAAATGGCATAAAACAAAAAGGGAAATACTCAATTTTAAATGCTCCCTTCTTTTTATTTTTTTTCTCTTCTCTCTTAAAAGTGGTTTAGATGGGGGGGGGGGGGATTCAGCGGCCGTGCCAGACGGACCTCAGAAGCTTCTGCGCACACGTCATGTTTATTTTCATCTCAAACTGTTTTGAGTTGTAGGGATGAAACGGAAAATCTGTCTTTACCGTCTCCCGTCTGAAGACGGGAGCGAAGACCGTCCAGCGAGCGGATTCACTTGTTTACTTTGAATCTGACCCTCGAACGAGCTGCTGGCTGGTAGAAAAAAACACACACGCACGGAGCCAGAAGAGGGATGGGTTTGTACATTATGTAATTTTAAAGATATTTATCGGCATGTTAACTTTTCCTCCATGTGAAGTCATCGTCTGCTAAATGAAGGGGAGGGAACGGCTGCGGTTTCAGTCTTACAAATATACAATTAGGAGTTTTTCTGCAGTTCTAATCCGCGATGACCTCAAGAGAACCGACCTAAAAAGACCCCAAAGAGACAAATATATCAGAAAAATAGCCTCCCAAATAACCACAGCTGCACTTATCTCTGACCACACATCCAGTACAGTTGATCCCAGCTGTGTTTCCACCTTTTTTTTCCCCCCTCCTCCTGAACGGTAAACTCCCCGGCAGCGGGCCGCTCGCGACACGGCCGGCGGTACGACATCATATCGCTGATAATCTGACACCAGACGGCCTGACATAATCCCCAATAAAACAGCGGCGAAAGAGCGAAGATAAGTGAATATTGATCCGGCCTGTTGTTATGGTCCGTGCGCCGAGAGGCAGCGTTTCGTTCCCGCTATCTAACATCAATGGCAGCCGGCTCGATCTTGGCAGCCGTGCCAGCGCCGAGTCCCAGGATTTCCCCCCGCCCGCCGGATGTTACTGCCGTATCGCGGGCCAGGACACGGAGTACTGGGAATAAACGGGATACCACAAAGTTCAGCATCTGGACAGCGTTTAAGAGCCCCCCTTTAAATAGATTCGCAGTCTCCTTTCCAGCCCCGCTTGGCCGCGGCGGTCTTTTTTTCGTGTGTTTTTACTCGGCAGTCTTTGGCTAGAAAGGTCGGCCCAACCCGGAAGGATCGGCGGGTGGCGACGGCGCTGTTTGCGCTCGCGGAGCGCCGTCCCTCCGTCCCTCCAGTGGCCGTATTAACGAGTTAGCAGATGTGAGGGGTGACGGAGCCGCCACTTAGAGACGGGTCGTTGTGTGCACGGCGGCAAACATTCATCCCATCATCCGCTCCATATGACAACAGTTACCAGGCTTTTGCCAGCTGAAGCGTGAAACCAGCAGGAATCTGGGTTAAAGGATGAAAACGGCACCATCGAGGGGCTATTTCTTTCTTTTCCGTCTCGCGCTTCGGTGGCTGCTGATAAATGTGGAACCGCGGGTGACGACCTCAGTCCTATCTATGGTCTCAGCGGGGTGGGGGGGGGGATCGGGGAGGAAAGTGACCTAAAGTCGCTGGTGGACACCCTGGAAATCACCAAGTCACTGAACGTGGAGGCTCAGAAATTCCCTCTGGTGCTTCCTCAATTACAAAACACTCATCAAGTATGAGCTGGTGGGAGGGGGGGGGCGGTGTGTGAGGGGGGGGGCTTAGTGTCACAGCATCAAAATTATGAATCATTTGACTGATTTCAAGGCAAAAAAACTGTGCAATTCTGCTGAAGAAGCACAAAAGCTACAAGCGACAATGCAGCTTGTTCGTTTTTTTATCTGGCGAAATTAATCTGCCAATAAAATTAGTGCCAATTCACTTGAATAGACCTTGAAATAAGCAGGAGAAGTGTGTATTTTAGGTGATCTTTGGTATTTTAAGTGGGGAAAAAAAGCTTTTTCTGACTTGAAATAACTCAAATCTGTTTCGGAAGCTTTACCTTTTTGCTGTTTTTTCACTGTTTCTTACATCTCCACCTCATTAAAACCTACACAACACGATGTATAAATGAGTTCTTCTGTCTGTCCACGTCTAAAAGCTCAAACTGCCCCGTTCAGATCAACTGACTGGACTCGGAGGACCCCGGCGGTCAGCGGATCCGAATCCAATAGAGCAGCTCTGGAATCTGCGGTCAGAGATTCACGAACTGTTCCGAGCAGCCAAGCAAATAACCTGGCGCAGCAGCGGCGCGATGTTATCAGATCAATACGAAGTCAAATCTGTGAGGAATGTTTCCAACTTGTTGAGTCCCTGCTTCAAAGAACCAAGACTTTTAGAGAGTTCTTAGAACTGAGATTCAGTTAAAGTGGTGAATTAGATGAATGTTTGAGCTTTGTGAGCTTCGCAATTATTCATATTCGAGTTTTGGCCGAACAGATTTTTGATATTTAACTGTTTTTTTATTCAACCATCAATCAAAATCAAGTCAAAAACCATAAAAGTTCCATCTTTGAGTTTTAAAACCTCCAAAACAAGAGTGAATAATGTCAACTTTTTATTTTTTTTAAATCTTATGTAACATCGAGTCTATAAAATCAAGACCATCCCAACTTGTTTCTGTGTTTCCATTTGTCACGTCATGAAAATTTCACACGTGGTAAAAAAATTTCAAAGCTGCCTCGACACGACTTATTAAAACCGCAGTCAGCGAACGCGAAACATTCACGCCGGGATACATTCTGAACGCTGTAAACGCTCCGGGCGGCTCTGTGTGAACCGATGCAACCGCTTGGTCTCGTACATCCAAATAAAACCGCGTTATTGTCTGTGTGGCGACGGCCAAGCTTTACGATTCAGCCTAATCAGACACGAAGTGGCTCATCCAGCTTTGGCTCGACAACCCAGCGACTACGTCAGATGGATAATAACAGATAACGACTCAAATATCGCAGGTTTGCCTTCGAAGTTGAGCAAAAAGTTTGGAATTTGGAAAACACCGGCTTTCAGGAAATCAAACTTTGTTTCTGAGGTGATGTTTTGGAGGAAATTCCTCCGCGCAGCGATCTCACAACAGCGATAAAACGAGAGGAAGTTGTTGGGAAACGGGTGACGAGATGATGGACTTTGTCACGCTCAAAACGACGGAGTCAGCATGCTGAAAGTTGTGGCGTGTTAATGTGTTATCCGTCTCCTTCGCTGTGCTTTTTCACACTCTGCGCCGTCCCCCTCAGATTACGGCCCGTTGCGTCATGCTTTGCTCGCCGTGTCAAACATCGAGCGCTGATATTCTGCGAGAGGCCGTGTGTTCATGCTCCCAAATCCAATTTCGCAGGCGACGGTGCTTCGACGTGTTCTTACTCAATACTGGGAATTATGATTTGTTTCTGGATCGCATCACGTCAGCCCCAAATTCTTGCCTCTGAATCGACCCTCTCCTGCCGCTCGCATCTCTGATTAGGCCCATTAGAATAAAGACGTCCGTTACGCAACGTGCTCCTCATGCATTGTGCCCGAGCTCCCGAGCGCGGGCCTCGGTCTCCGTTCTTATTATGAGGCAGAAATATCTCCTGCCTCATCTCAGAAACGCTCGTAATTATTACTTCTTACTGCTTTTGTCGTCCCTTTTTTTTTTTCCTCGAGAGGTTACCTTATGTCAGAGCTCTCCTCTCCACTCGGGGGCTATTATGTAATTCGTCTATTAGCGCAGGAAGGGGAGCACTGTGAAGTAGTGACCTGAAAACCGGAGAGCACAGTAATTAATTTTCCCCTCTTCTGATTGTCTGGCGGTCCCGTCGCCCTAATCAGCGCTCCGTTCGCTCCGCTCGGCTCGCCGCGGCCTCGCAAACTCGGGAGGGGGGGAAAAAAAAACTCTCCCGCAGAAGTCAGCCGGCTCCTTCGCCGCCGCTCCGGGATATCTGACACATGAGACGCAGTTATTAATGCACATCCATCTGGCGCCGCCATTGACAGGCGCACTCGCTGGCCGACCAGATGCGTGTCCAGGTGGCCTGATAAACAAAGCATATCAGAGACGCCAACCAGCGCCGTGTTTGGATAGTTGTGGGATGAGAGGGCGAGCGCGCCGCTGACTGGCTCGCTCCGGCCCGGCCGCCGGCCAATGGCGGCGCCGCGTTGGCCCCCCCTCGCGCTGTCGGGGGGGAGGGAAAAAAGGTTGGACCCCCCGATGGTGCCCCAGAATGCTTGTACAGTATTGCGTGTGGCTGCGATGCCTCATTGTGTAAGCGCTTCCTCCGGGCGAGAAACATGTTTGCTTTGCTGGTATGAACACTTTGTACGCGGCGCTGGACTCCACGCCAGCACGTTCACTTGTTTCCACACCGCGTCACAAACAAGCGGATTTTTTGAACCCGTGTTTCGGTTGGATTTCTGTCCCCCCCCCGTAAACTATTTGTCATGTTTTCCTTCGCTCTCATCAACCAGTCGATGAATATCAATAAGTCTCCCGGCGCTGCGAAGTTCGCCGGGTTTTTTCCTCACGCCGCCCGATCCACGGACGGCGACAGACAGACCGACCTATTCACACCAGCAGAATAGAGAACAAGGACATGTAACAAATTTACCATGACTAATTCCTGTGTGAGTAATCCAACATGCTGTCAATCATTACTCACACAGAGCGCAGTGTTTTCGCTCTCGTTTGGCCCACATGCGGCCATGCTGTGCGCTTCTTCAAAGCACAGTCCCGTGACTCGCGTCCTCAGGCCAAAGAACTGGGCCAAAGCTCTGGAAGAGCGCGTGTGTGCGCCGGGCCCGGTTCCTCTATACTGGCGGGGACACGTCAACCCGGCCTGCGCGCCGACCCCGCGCCCACTCACGTCGCCGTACGAACGTTCGTATCGTGAGGCGATTTAAAGGGCAGGTCGGGCTCGTCGCAGGTTCAGTGGAGGGTTCATCTGCCGGAAACGAGTTCAAGTCAATGCATGGAAACATTGCGTGGGCGCATGCGTGTCGTGGGGGGGGGCCACGGGGAGTACATGAGCGGGGGGGTCACGCTTGTCATTGGGGTCACGGCCACAAACCCAGTCAGCCCACTTTCATGCGTCCCTGCTCAGGGACAGTAAACAAACCGAGTCAGTGGTGGCAGCGTTCAGCTGCCGCCGTGTTTTGGACGGGGCCTCGCGATGGTGCGGGTGGTCCGTACCGAGACCCCCCCCACCCCACCCCACCCCCCACCATCCACATCCAGCGCTTCTCTGTTTGGAGCTGACATGTCTTCCTCATCTCCCTTCACCGATAATGTACTTTTTTCTCAAGGTTTGACCTTTTTTTGTGACATCTTTTCGACTCTTTTTCCCTTTTTCTGCCTCCGAGAATGGCTGCGGACCCCCCCTGAAACCCCCACCTTACTCCTCCCCTGCATGAGCTCTGATCCGCAAAATTTGCCACAGTGAAGCCAAATTGTGACACTCCAATAACAACACCAAGAACCTTCAAACTGGTCCAAGCTTCATCGTAAAAAGCATCATGTTGAGATTTCCTTCATCGAGCCAAAGAGGCGTGTTTACCGAGTCGCAATAACTCGTAAATCTAAATGTTTATATATGTTTACTGAGGCGGAATAAGTTGGACGACTGAGTTCTCTTCACTTATATGTTTATCAGCAATTTGTAAACATAGTTTTAAACAATCCTGTGTTTTAACAAGTGGGACAGATGTTTGCCTGCGTGTCTGCTTCGTTTTCTGCTGCTTCACTCACTCAGCAAATTCTGGAGAACCGACACGTCTCGAAACCACTTCAAGGGTTCGTCTTCTTGTCCTCGCCAACTGGCGCGGACACATGGTGTCGCTTTGCTGTTTTCAAAGGCAGAAAGTCTTTTGGCAAATTATTATTGTCATTTATTTTTCCGCCCTTCCTTCAAACCTTCATGTGACGTTTTTTCAGTTCCTTTTTCGCCAAAATTGCAATTTCCTAATGTTTAGCTCTTGAAAATAAATCAACTCTTCTAAAACACCTAAATGCTGCGAAACAACCCAATTAGTTCATCTGAGAAATCACTTTGTTTGGGCGTCTTTGATCACACGTACATATTATGAATGTCATTGCGCAAATTTGCAGGAAAACACGCACGCATGGGAATTGAAATATTACTTCATTTCTCTTTTTCTAAAAGATCAGAAAAAGAGGAGGAAAAAGCACACAGATACAGCTGTCGTGTGTGTGTGTGTGTGTGTGTGTGTGTGTGTGTGTGTGTGTGTGTGTGTGTGTGTGTGTGTGTGTGTGT
>JASSRZ010000016.1:14036533-14065900 GCA_032164315.1 Malacoctenus gilli
TGTGTGTGTGTGTGTGTGTGTGTGTGTGTGTGTGTGTGTCTGTGTGTGTGTGTCTGTGTGTGTGTGTCTGTGTGTGTCTGTGTGTGTGGTAAAGAGGCCTGAGGGGGGGAAGGACAAGAGCCCCAGTTACTGAGTAACCCGGAGCAGAAGTCCCACGCTCAACCTTTCCCCTAATAGCCCTTCACCTTTCGAACCACGTGAAGTGAGCCTGTATGCTGACTCCCCATAGTGTGCTGAGAGACACACACACACGTGCACACGCACACACACACACACACACACACACACACACAGAAAGGAGGTCAGGCAGGGAGAGAATCAGCTATACATGCAAACATGAACATTAAGTGAAAGTTGCCTTTGACAAGAAGACAAGTAAACAGCCGTCAAGGTCAAATGTCATTTTTACTAACCCACAACATGTGAAGAAAGACACACAATCTCTAACACGCCGCACACACTCGGGTTTACATCACCGCTTTATATCATGGAGGTGACGGCACCGAGCCGACAGGCAGCGTCTGGCCGTGTGTGTTTGTGTCACCTTAACTGCAGCGTGGATGCACACACACATCATGTACGTACAGTGTGCAGGGTGTGAACACACACCGTCAGGTCGTTTCTCTGAGTGCAAATTACACAAAATACACGAGACGGGATTCATCCGTTGATTACAGTTGACGCTAAATCCTTCCAAAAAAGAAAAAAAAAAAAAAACCCACGTCATCCACGCCGAAATCCTCTTCGACATATTTGTCTCGGCTCCAAACAAAACAGCGTCACGCTTGTTATTACGTGACGTCGTCTAATGACCGCCTCAGGCGGAGCCGCGCTCTCTCCGGGCAAAAGGCGAGGTCCGTCCCGGACAGGTTGCCAGTTCTGTCGGCGGAGACGCACGATCAGGCAGGTTCAATCGGGAGTCACCGAGTGACCTGAGCGCAACAGGCAAAGTCGGCACGGAAAGACCCCGAGTTCAGGATGAATCTGGAGGTCCTGTCAAAAAAGGCTGAAACTAACATTTTCTTTGAAATATCAGCTGGAAAATAAAGCTAATCAAATAAGCAAACAGGTTATTTTGTGTATTATCAACAGATTATTCCTCCAAAACACGTAAATTCAAGATATTGTTCGGAATCTTGTGATCAAATAGGATCAGACATCAATTTATGTCTTTTTTTTGCAGCATATGCTCTATTACGATCATGAAACATCGCCACTCGGAAAGTAAACACACCCTTCTGTCCTCCAGTTTCACTGTTGGATAACTTCCTCATGTGTAACTCTAGAATTTTTTTTTCGCCACTTGTTTTCAAGCAGGCTCGCGCTGATTTAAAGTGACACAAAATTGGAATTTACGCAGCATAAATCACAGTTAAATCTGGCTGCATGGGGGAAATGTGTGGGAATGTGTGTCAGCAGAAAGGCCACTCCCGCTCATTGTAGCGCCCGTGTGAGTAAGATGTCAATGGAAACGATGAGTCACCGGCCCTACAACTCGCTACAATAACATTTAGCGCGAGTCGTGACCTCCGCCGAAGGTGGATCGGTGATTAGTGGCTTCATACGCAGACTTGGGAGCGGCCGGGGACCAAAACTGCCGTCCTGACATCATGGGTCCGTCCCGGCCAGCGCGCTCGGCACGCCAGCCTGGCGAGCGGAGGGAGGAGGAGCCAGAACCGGCGCGATCCGGAGCGGCCACGCCGAAACGTTGGCCCGCTTCTCCCTTCACGTGGGTGGGACCGGTGATGTTTCAATGTGAGGAGGAGAAGAAGAGGGAAGCAAGGCTGAACTTTCTCACACTGCTGAGGGTTTGACACCAAATCATCTCGGTGTCAAAGATAGGCACTCTTAAAAAAGGAATACAGTAAATTAACAATACTGGGATGGTTCAAGGAACGTGGTGAAAGCCGAGATTTCGTTCAGCTACGCAGCTTTTTACCAGAAATACCAGTTCTCAATCAAATTTGAGAGGATTTTTCTATTTTAATTCAGGAAAATTGAGGGAAAAAGACTTTTTTTGGTCTCATTGAACTGTGATGATGACAAATTTCATTACACATGATTAGAGCACTGCAAAAACAGAAGTCCTTCTAAGAAGAAACTTCTCAAACATGGTGAACCCCCCCCACCAACCAGCAGAATCCCCCTCTGACAACAGTTCAGTATTTTGTTGTTGTTTTTTTTCCGCTGTTTGAGCGTTTCACTCTCCTCACATATTACAGCCCCTCATTATCCCACTGAGGTTGCGTAACCAGACAGTGAAATGTTATTGCTGGTGCTGAGTACGTTAAAAACAAGCGTCGCTGTACAACTGAACTGTTTGGTTCCAATTCCTTCTCAGAAGTCAGAAATCTCATTTAACCCCCCACCCCCCACCCCACCATCTCTCACCCCCACCCAGGAAGCCTTGGAAGGTCCTCACTCGGTCTGTGTTGAGGTGAAGCTGCGCTACAGCACAATAACAGCAGACAGAGAGGTCAAGGTGGTAAAGTTTTCTGTTTTATAACGTGAGAATCTCTGCGAGAAAAGAAGCTTCATTCCGACATCAACTCACGTCTGCTCGGCAGGCATCGAGATATATTGAAGGAGCCTCAAAAAAATCGCAGAAAAGTGTCAGAAAACATCAGTCAGCGAAGGACATAAAGTGAATTATGAGGGGGGGGGGGAAAGCCCCCCGACACGTTTTCGATCGCTCGACGTTGTGCTGCAGCGTCTGGCCTCAGTCGGCAGGAGTGAGGGAGCAGACAAAGACACAAGCGAAGGGCTTGTAGGTAATGGGACTCACATGCTGGTCAGCTGGAGCGCCCATTCGGTCGCTCCTCTCTCGCTGCCGCTCCGGCTCCGTAATAACGACACAATAAACACTATTCCTGATTTCTCAGAATCGTCCAGCGAAAACACTGATTCGATTGTTAAATGGCATCGCAAGAGAGGCTTTGAATCGGCGAGTGATTGGCTGCTGTGATGTCGTTAGCCGGAGATGCGATTACCGACGTTTCTCCGAGCTCTGTCGTGCGAGAGGACGGTTACCGAGCCGCCGCTCCGACGCTTCTGTGCCTTCCGGCGACACACGGCAGGACGCGGGATCAGTCGAAGCCATTGTCCTCGCTGTCACTATTTCGCTGAACTCCTGTTTATTGGCAGAGGAACAAGGCGGTGGCTTCGTACCTGCGAGGGTGGTTTAATCTGGTTTGTCAATTCGGTTCAATATTGAGTAAAAACGAGCGAGTTGTTAACGGTGTTGAAGTATGTTTGGAAGTCACCGCGCTACTTTTCAGTGAAGTAGGTATAACTGTGACCGGTGACTTTCAAAACCGACAGACGGTTGTTATGTTCGCCTTTTCTGTAAAACAAACTGGTGTGATTCTCACGCACTCGCGGGCTTTGTAACTGTAGCGCTCCGTTGGATGTGCCGCCCCGCCTGCGAATCCCGGCTGCACGGCGGCTCGGCTTCGGCGGTGTTGACTCAGAAAATGAATCATGGAACCTGCAGAGGGCCCAGATCCTCCGAGCAGCTGTCCCAACAAGCCGGGCGCCGGGGCCGGGGCCAGACCGGGCCCTGTTTTCACGACAGGAGGGAGGGAGGGAGGGAGGGAGGCAGGGGGGGGGGGGAGTGTCGGCGGAGGGCTGGAGGGTCACTCTCGGAGTGGGGACGGCAAAATCAAATCCACACAGGGCAAACAAGCTGTGGTATTTAACCAGGGCGCACAGAAGTAAAGAAAGGGGGTGTTGTGATTGAATGGCCGGCCTGGTGGGTAAACTCTCCGGCTATTTCCTGCCATTCATACTCTGAAAGGTCTCGACTTTCTCTTAAGTGATATCTTGGCTCCGGCGTATCAAATTGTCCAGATTGATCAAGAAGTCGGAAGCCGCGTTTGACCCGAAATAGGAAATCCCAGCAGGAAGTCCGATAAAACTCAAGAAGAGGCTCGAGCCTTCACAAAACACTTTTCCACTCGTCCTGCCGCGTGATTTATGGCGCTCGGCCCCGTGTGTTGTTGTTCCCCCTTTGTCTGGGCTCAACATCTGTACGGGCAGCGTGCCAGACGGTCACATACGTCTCCGAGAGGTTTCTGTCTTCCTACACATCTTTTGATTGCATCGGCAGCACGTAACATACCGCCAAAATGGTCAACAGGAATATTATGTTAACCTTTTTTTTGGGCTCAAACTTACATAACAAGCTGTAATTTATTTTTGGTCATGTTGAGTACAGAACTTAATTTTTAATTACATTTTAGTGAAAGATCAAAGGAGGAGAGGGGGAAAAAAAGTTGTTTTGAAGGTTTAAATTATGGTTGTTGTGGAAACAGTGTGTGATTTTAGCTTGGCGCTCTCATACGTGGGTGGCCCAAACATGTGAGTCAGCGAATTAGACCACTCACATTGCAACTGCTGTCACGATATGAGAGATTGTGAACTCGTATTATAATTTTTTTTCTTCCCTTCTTATTCCCTGAAGAGAGCCCATATGGTCGCGTTTCAGTTTTCTGCCCTCAAACTTGCTCGTCTGGTTTGTTTGTTTTTTGTCTTCTGGTTCGACTAAAATGTAAATCAAATGACTCTGTTGAACTGTGGTTGCAAACTTGGGGTCTGGGACCCCCCCCTCAAAGGGTTGTCACAGACGAGGCTGTGGTTTGCTTATATTGTCAAAACTGTGTTTTTGTGACAAACCCCCCCCAAAAATGGCTTTTTTTTAACATTCTCACCTTCTCAGCTCAACTCAGCTCAACTCTACATGGTGTTGGTGCCAGGCATGGACATGGTTCCAGTCCAGCCCTGGTTGGTGTGTTCAAGATCGATGGTGAGTGCGACTGTTGACTATATTAACACAAGAAAAAACAAACGAACCAACTTGTTGTATGAAACTCTCCCTCGTAGAAGGTGTTGCAATTTCCAACCTGAGCCGTGTAGAGTGGAGCTGAGAAATGACACCAATGGAAAAGTGCCACAGGACTCTTTCCAGTAGACTTTTAAAACTGCCCTGTGCTTTTATTTTGAAGTCACTCATGTTTTGGATGTTGGTGAGACAGGTGGTTTCTGCTTGAGTTTGGCTTCACTGTAGTGAGAAAGAGGGGGTCCACAGCATTTGCTGAAGGGGGAAGTTTGGGATCCACTGCAATAAAAGACTGTATTGATCCCACAGTGTGCTCAGAAGAAGTCAAAAACAACTTCACAAACTGGGAACGTCGAGAATCAAAGTGTTCTTGAATGTGTTCCGAGTTGCTCGACAGTCGTTATTTTCCCTTATCAGACGTGTTAATTGCCTGATAGCTCCAATTCTGCATGAAAGAAACTTGCCCGATGAAAAAAGCGGCAGGAAATCAGGAGGTTTTTCTGAGGCCCATTATTCGCCTCTCAGTGAAAATACAGCAGAACTAATGAGCTCTGGGAGTCAAAAAGGCAGCTGTAGCCTTCCACCTGCTCCCTGGCACAGGCACCCATGGGAGCAGGTTTGGATCACACCTCGCGTGAAGCCCGGGAGCCCGAGGGAGACGTCGGGCTGCAGGAAAACCGTGTCCAGACTTGCCGGCTTACAGTCAAACGGACTCCCAACTTACAGGTCAGGCCTGTTTTGCTCCGTCTGTAGCCTTGAGCGTCATGCGGGATAATTAGCAAACTTTCAAGGATCAGTACAACATCGGACTCACTGTAACACCTGAGCCACCGTGTGTGCAACCGCGTGCAGGTCGCCGTGAGTGAGACGACTCCGTTTTCTGAAGCCCAGGTTCATGACTGGGAAAGTTTACTGTCAAAAAATAGAGCGAGTGCAGATCAAATGTGGCTGAAAAGATGCAAAAAACTGTTTAAAGTGCCTCATATTAGATTAAAAATACAAACAAAATTCTTCATTGTTGTATGATGTCATGTGTAATAGTCAAAGGTGAAATGAATACAGAACAAAAGGAGTTTCTTTGGTGAGATGAATTTTCCACAACCTGTTAAATTATTTGTACTGATTGATTTTTGATGAATTCTTTTTTTTTTTTAAATGGAGTAAAATTTGACAAAGATTTGTTGGAATATGAAACAAATGTGTTTGAGTTCCTTTAAAAATAGAACATTTTGATATAATATTTTTCTTTTTCTGAATAACAAAGTTAGAAAGAACACACGGGGGAAACCAAGCCAGGCCCAGAACAATGAAAAAAAAAATAAATATAAAATTTCTGTAGAAATCTAAAACTTTAATATTTTAAAAAAAGTGAAAATAAAAATCCAAAAAATAGATTGAAATGTCAAATTCAGTGATTTCCTTTTAATCAATCCACCCACTAACAATGATGTATTTACATTAAATCTCAGTCTCAGCCTATAATATTTGCATATTCATTTAATATTTCTGAGCTGTTTACATGTATATTTACACTTTATCCACAACAAGCTGCTGCTGCTACCTTCACTGTGAATGTTGCGAGGCAGCTCGGAACATGAACACATTATCAAAATGGGATAATTGAGGCTTCCGTGCAATCCAAACCCACCTGATGCTGCCACTTCCCTGTTATGTCGCGGCTCCCTCGGAGGCTGTGGAGGGGGGGGGGGGCTCCCCCGGGGGACCAATAATGTCTGTCATGCACGCTGTAATAGCCCCACAAATCCAGAGGTGAGAGGCATTAGCGCGCCGCCCTGACGGATCGGCGTGCGGGAGATTACAGCGGGCCTGTGGGCATCAGCTGGGAAAACAAGCCTGGGACTGATAACAGATCAGACCCACATTCCTCCCCGGGCCGCGCTGGGAGGGAGGGAGGGAGGGAGGCAGGGAGGGGGGACAAAGCAGACCACCGATTCTCTCACACGCAGCGACGGGAGTCGGTGTGAGGCCCCGCAGACACGCAGCACGCAGCTTTGATACGTGTATCCCGTGTCCCGACCGGTGTGAACGCCTCCGTGAGACAGAGAGGGGGGAAAAACAAAAACACGCACCTCACCGACTGGACTCAGTTTCAATTTTAGTCTGTTTTCGATCATGTGATGGAGGGGAGGCGGGATGGTGGTGGTGGAGCTGCGAGGGCCCAGGTGCCGCGCCGCGCGGCGCTGCGCAGGCTCCCAGGGACCACGCTGCGCCGGCCTGGCCGGGTCCGGCCGCGCGGCTGCGCGCAGGTTGCCCAGCAGGCTGTGTTGTCTCAGCCTTCAGCCGGGGATGATGGATGGAGCTGGAAACGCTCCCGGAGAGGCGGCGGACACGTGTGGCGCGCCGCGGCAGGTGGCGAGCGCTGACTTGACGGCAATTAAATGTACAAATCTTTGATTAAGCTCGCGGAAAGGCGGTCATTAGCGACACTGAATCGACACACGCACGCACGCCCGCCCTCTCGCGCGCGCGCACAGCTTCCCTCCCACTGAACCTACACGCATTTTTCATGCTGATCCACGCTGACACTGATGTATGAGTGTGTGTCTGTGTGTCACCGTGACTAATTCAGCAGTTGCATCCTGTACTTCTCGCTTTTTTGCGGCTTTTTCCACATTTTGTCACATAAATGTGAGAGAAATATGTCACAATGAAACGTGAGCTGGACTGAGACAGTAATTGAGTCATTCGGCTCGATTAATCACTGTGGCGTTAATGCACTTCGATTAATTGCGGTGCACGTCCATCCACATTTATCTTTCCTTACACTTGAGTTAACTGATCGTATATTAGCTCGATAAAGAATAATCAAACCCTTGAAATAATGTTATATATATCTTGTAGTAACTGTAATGATATTTTATTACCTGAATTTAAGTAACTCATATCACCTTATTTGAATTTAATTGAATTTAACTGTAAAGAACACATCC
This sequence comes from Malacoctenus gilli, assembly GCA_032164315.1. NCBI lineage: Eukaryota > Metazoa > Chordata > Actinopteri > Blenniiformes > Labrisomidae > Malacoctenus > Malacoctenus gilli. The sequence continues at coordinate 14,044,322 of JASSRZ010000016.1, forward strand.
TACAAGAACTAAACTCGTCTCTTAACTTAACTCTTTACTCTGAAACTTAACTCCTATCAAGTTATTTCGTGGTTGCCACGGCGATGGATGGTTGTAAAATGTAGCTTCCTGAGTTGCGTCCCCATGTGTGTCTCTTGGAGGGAGGACAAGGTGCCACCTTTACATACAGTGTATCGCACGCCTAACAAGACCCTTCGGAGTTGCCGCCGTCCCCCTCCGGGGCCCCGGGGTGGTAATTGCCGGGTCTCTAACAAGTGCTGCCCCCCCCACCCTCCTCCGCCGAGCCCAAGCCCGCCCGAATCTGGAGCTCGCCTCGCCTGCCTGCATCCCATAATCCCACCGTCGCGGAAACGGAGAAATGCCTCCGGCTGCTGACGGATCTCCCGGGAGCTCGATCGGTTCTCACTTGCCGGGCAGGATTGCGAAACGGTGGAGCGCGTCTCACCTGGAAGTGTCTGACACATGTCACTCATGGGGGTTCGAACCACATCCCGTCTGCTTTCGAGCGATGATTTATTTATGACCCCGCCACATCCCCTCGGCTTCCTCTGTGCCGAAGGGCAACTCGGTTATTTCTTCTCGCAAAGGAAATCAAACAACATTAAAATATGTGGAGGATGAAGAACAACTGACAAGATAAATGATTCAGAGGCGTCGTGTTCAGGTTGGGGTTTTTTTTTCTCTCGTTCCCAACAAAACCGAAGTCTTACTCGCCGGTCGGTCGCTGGGGTGCGTGCCGCTCCGGCTCCCGTGGAGGGAGTTCATCGCCTTGGAGACGCGGAGGCGCTCTCTGCCTCCAGGGGGCCTGGAGAGACCTCAGCACGTCCCCCCGGACCGAATCCATCCTTAGGATTACATCAGTCGGTTCGGCGGGATCGGCGCCGCGGAGCTTCACGCGGCACTCCATGTTCGTAATGTTCCCCGATGCTGATTACAACGTCCGCGAACGACATCTGTGAGGCGAATCTGATGCGTTTTGCAGAACTGCAGGTCACTTCAGACAATAGAAGTACTATTTACAAAGTACTGCGTTACTGCAAGTGTGAATGCATTTAAATATTTGAATGTATTCACTCTTTAACATGGAAAAGAACGATGGCTGCCCTGCAAGAAGGCTCACAGGTCGACCTTTGATTTGGTTTGCGTTGGAAACGATGTGCACGATTCCTGTGTATTTATATCGCGCACATCAGGAGAAGGGAAGTACTTTGTTCCCGTACGCGTGTCGCTTTTGAAGGTATCTCTGCTTTTCTACACAACTTGTTGATCTGAATACTGTTTACTATTACTCCCTCCGCTCAAACTCCAATATCTGTACTTTCTACTTCTTGCGGTCCAGAAACTGTCTCGTTTAAAGCTCGAGTCGTTTCGGTCCGACGTTCGCAGAAGCTGCATAAACACGTTTGTGACGGCGGATAATATTTTTGTTTTGACACTCTTGTTCCTCTCCCACCGCATCACTCCGTTGCATCCAGAGAGCTCGTGTCGGGCAATCAATAGCGCTTCCTGGGCCTGGCTTGGTTTCCCCCGTGTGTTTTTCTGCTCCTCCTCTCTTCTAAGAATACGCCGGCCGGCCCTAATCACAGGAACCGACCCAGGCTAGAGGTGCATGCCTTTGCACATGGCAGCACAAATTAAAATGTCTCCTGCCACCCGCCTCTCTAATTCCCTGGCACTATGCCCCGGCCTGTCCCGCGAATTACAACCAGGCCTCCGTATGGCGCAGCCAGCATGGGGCAGGCCGGCTTATTGACACGAGCTCCTCCCTGAAGTCTCTAAGTCAATAACCGAGGAGCTCGGAACACACACACTTGGCCGGCCGCGGAGGGCTAACCTCATCACATTGTTCCAGGGAGCTGATGAGGGGGCTCGGCGGCCATTGGTGGGATTCGTTCGCCTCTCGTTTAAAACAGTCAATAGGACAACACGTGCGTAATGCCGAGAAAGAGTCCAAAGCTTAACCACTGACGCTCCATTTATGCCACAATGAGCTGCACAATGGGACACTCGGGCAGAGACTTAAAGACTCAAAGCGGCCTGGATTAATATCAAAAACAGCTCGTTTGGCCTTTTACTTTTTTCTGCGTAAATCTCTGTTTTTCCGCCTCCAGCTCCTTCACTATTAAGATATCTTAAAGTCATTTATGCCAGTTAAAAATACACATTCGTGTTGCCTTCAGGTGAGCTGGTTTGCTTCAGGATTATTGACGCCAACCTTTTCGTATTCGAGTATGGGTGTTTTTAGAGTATATTTCACAGCTCTGTAGTAGAAACAACAGATTTGGATGGCAGTTTGCTAAGGTAGCATCACAGAGTGAGGTAGCGGCTCTGCAACGCCATAAAATTCTCCTGTTTGGCAAGCGCAACGTGAATTTGTTCAACAGAAACTGCCGCTACGGTAATCAGTCACTCGTTTGTATCAGCACAGCAATGTTTCACCAACATTTACAATGTTTACAGACTCGTCCGTATCAACCTTAGAAATAGGTTAATTATTTGAGTAAAAGATTATTTTTATACTTTAGAGGTCCACGCATGATTGAGAATGTGATATGACTGCACCACCTGTGCAGAGAAGGTACAGTAATAGCAAATGATCAGGGCTAATAAATGTTCGCCAAGTACACAGAGACCATTTATTAGGGAACTAACTTCAGGGTCTGCTTGTAATGTCGGAACGAAAGCGAGATTAGCGTTAGAAAGCGAGCCGCCGTGCGATTGGAGGAAGCAATCAAACCAGCTTTTATGACGATTTATGACTCCAATTGACACACATTCTAATATTTTACAGTTGGGAGAGGAACAAGCCGTCGTTGACTCTTTTGTTCCAGCGTTTATATCTTGGATGCAACTTTACCGCTTCAAAGAAACAAAAGTTGAAGCCGAAGCGATTTCTAAGTTGCAAATAAACTGAAGTTTATGTTCACCACAACAAAGCTGAGAAAAAAAACAGACGATCTGGGAGGACAAATGATGTTCGGTTGCAGTTTCCTTTGTTTTATTTCCTGCTGAGTGAATAAAAGTGGTTGTAAAACGTTTTTTTTTACTCGAAGTTGTTGATGAGAAGAAATAAAGCAGAAAGAACTAAACGTGAGGGTAAGAACAAAGACCTGGAAGCACGAAACGACGTCCTGGAACCGAAACCCAGACTTGTGATGTTGTTGACGAGTCTTTTTTTTTTTTGTCTCTTTATCGGGACATAAAATCTCGAACCGCCACGGCGAGGAGATAAACGCTGCGGTCAGGACGCGGAGACGAGCGGCCTCCACCTGCACGTCCGAGCCAGACTTTTCCCCCCCAAACCCGCTCGCTCTGCTTTGTTGGGATCAGCCACGGCTGTTTTTGCGAGCGGCGGCGGCGGTGGCGGTTGCTGTCGGCGGTGTTGTTTTCAAATGTCCTGCTGATGCTTGGTCCTCGCCCACACGTACCCTGGATGCATATTATTAGGGCCGCGGCTCAGGTAAACGATATGTTCCTGGGATAAAAAACGTAAACAAGCCCGCAACACCTTATGACACGCATGAGGGGCGAGGACGCGGAATCAAATGCGCCCGATGAATAATTGCATGGCCGGCTGAATGACCCACTGCAGCGGCAGCTTAAGCCGGTCCCGCACTCTGCCATTGAAACTCATGACTTATGGACCCATCAGATAAAACTGAACCCAGCCGCTTTTTCATGAATTAAAGCCGAGAGTGTGACAACTGGCGAATTCAGGAAAAAAGGTAGTAATCACGGCCCAGAATGACGAAACAAACGCTTGTAACATCAGCTTTGTTGGCAGTCTACTTTGTACCTACATTCATTGTCCTTTTGAAGTGAAACTTGTTGGAAAACTAGTAGATTTCTTCGGATTTTGTTGCTTGTTTTTGTGTTTTTTGGTTAATATTGTGATATCAGAGTGCAAGTAGTTTGGTAAGTTACTCTGCCCACACGTCAGTCAGATTAAACTCTCCAGTAGAGAGACTTCAGACGACCTCTGGTACGTTAAATTTTCAGTTTCTGATCGTACGTCGAGTGCGACTTTGGATGCTGCTGCGGTGACGTTATGTTTCGCGAAGATGTCACGATCAGGTAAAGCCGTGTCTTTATCTATATATTTTCTCATCAGTATCTCACTTAATCCTATTTTCTTATGAGTTCTTCTGCTATATTTATCTAATCCTTTTGCTGAATTACTTGGCGATAACCTGGATTTGTTTTCAATCTCTGTCGGTGCTTCTCGGAGCTCTCTGAAACTTTTTTCTCGTTCAGAGTTCAATCGAGGAAATGAGACTCTTTTTTTCAGCTTTCTTTTAAAACTGCTGAGCACACATTTGAGAATCGCGAGTGTTTGAACAGTCAGAAGAGATTGTAAGAAGGAGATCTGACACGTTTCCTGGCATGAAAAACATCTTTATCTCGTTCTGTAGTGCTCTGTAAGATCTCGTTTTTTCTCTGTCAGATGCAAATTTTTCTTGGCGCGCCTGATGCATTTTTTTTCTATTTATATTTTAATCGAGTCTTGTCCCCGCTGCGATTCGTTTAACCTCTTACTCGCCCGTCTTGCGGGAGCGTTCGCTACGTTTCACGCTCTATCCAGAGTGATTATGGCGGCGCTGGAGAGAGAAGCTGCACAAACAAACCTGCCTCACCTCACTTTCTTTCTTCCCTCTGTTGATGTTTTCTCCTCCGTCCGTGTCTTTGGCCTCTCTCCCTCTTTTGTCCTCTTGTAATTTTACCATAGAGACCTCCAGTGTTTACATCCTGTGTGCCTTTCAGGCCCCTTGTTTATCCTCCAGAGTGCCGGTGTGTGACTCTCCTACTATCATTCTGGAGGAAATACCATAAGTCGCGTGCCAGCCGCAGCTAACCACAAACCCGCGCTGGGTGGAGAGGGGCATTTTTCATGTAAATCATGGAATATGGCTGTGGGCGAGCCTCCGCCGGGCTGAGCGAGCGGCCACAAATAGACTCCCGTTGCATGTAGTAACAGCTTCGGAGCGGCACAAAGACAGACTGTAGTAACCATCGCCCGTGGTACAACTGTAGCATACAGGGCTCGTATTGTTCCTGTGCGTCGCCGTGTTAGTCATGAGATATGGCCAGTGCTGTTCAGTGCTGGCGAAAAAAATAGGCGAATGCTTTGGATTCTCTGCATTTTCACGTCTCGGAAGGCGAAAGCTAAGTTCCCGCCCGTTAAGTTCCCCACTCGAGAAAGAAAAGAGAGACGCGCCGCGCCACGCCGCACGCAGACTCGACTCCCTCCACCTCCGGAGATCGCTGACATCACGGCACGCGAATAGAGCTCGCTGGAATACCTCGCGAGCGCCGCGATGAGAGATTCCAGAATAATGTCACGAGTGGCCAGCGAGGGCCCCTCCGACGAGAACGTGGGCCGGCACAAAGGCCGCGCCGGGTGAAGACTGACGTGGAATGTAACCAACCTGGACGCTGAAGTCATATGGGGATAATCAGTTCCAGCACTGCATAAATTACAATGAGAGAAACAGCAGCTCACTCAGAAACCATAAAGATAAAAAAGAAAGGGGGAGGAAGAAAAAAAGAGAAAGAAAGAAAAACCCCAACTGATTGGCATTGGTGTGTGTGTGTGTGTGTGTGTGTGTGTGTGTGTGTGTGTGTGTGTGTGTCATGCTTGTCGGGTGTCTTATCAGTGCTGCTGGGGAGGTCAAGTCGGGACACAAATCACACCCCTCAGGCCGAGCGGGCTCCTCTCCACTCACCAGGCAGTGGAGCTACATCTGGTTCTCTTTTGCTCTCCCGCTCTTCCTCTCTTTCCACTCCTGAGTACGGCCGTTCCGCGGCGATGTTTCCTGGCGGCGGAGCGCAGCCGCCCGGCTACAGGTACAAACGTGGGCTCCAGCGCAGGATCCTGATTGTAATGATGCCCGGAAGAAAGGAAAATATCAAGAGAGAGCGACGACCTTATGGAAGTTCGTCAGATATTTCGGCTGAAAAAGTTGAGAATTAAGAGTTTCTGGCCTTTAAATCCACCAAAACCAGTTGATCTATTCGTCCATTCGTCCCAGGGACGGACAGCCAACCTGTCCAGGGTGTGTCCCTGCCTTCGCCCATCGTAAGCCCGCCTCAGCACCCAAGCAGGAACAAAGTTAGCACTGCGTTTGATCTCACCAAACGGGCACTTTGGTGCCAGCCAGCGGCTGCTTGGCCTTCCTAAAAGAGCATTTGCCTCCAACCATGAGAAGACTTGAAAGAACCAAAGCCAGACGGATGGTTTGGCGAACCGGGACCGGTTGAAACCAGGTCGAGTTTGGCGACGGCGCACGAGCGGTGGACATAACTAACCCTTTGTGGGTGTTCAGGCCAGGCCTTTTCAGTAGGTTACCAAAGCAGCACCAAATGGGCAGTTACAGGAAACAGTTGGTAGCTGTGGCGAGGGGAAAAAACCTCCCGGGAACAAACTAAAGAGGTAGTTTGGCTGGTCGGGGATCCACGTGCTCAAACTGAGCGGTCCGTTTAGCCGGCTTGGAAGACCACTGGGGGAGAGATGACCAATTTTGCACCAGGCCAGAACTCAGAGCAGCTTAATAACCATAATATGGCAAAACAAGGGGCAGTTTGCCCAAGTGTGGAATGATCTCAGCTTATTTTTGGGGGTATTTGCTCATTGTGAATGTGGGTTTACCAAAAGCTTTGTCGGATCATAATTCAGTCACTTAATGGTACTTTTCCTGGATTTGATTCCCACTTTGTTTCTTCTTTTACTGGCGAGAGATAATTTCAAACAGTTAAGCAAGTTGTGAATTCTGCTTTAAAGTGATTCCTTTGATCTTGAGGAAAAGGCCTTAAAATGGCCTCAGATTGGACTTGATAATCATCTATTCAGTAAAAAAATGTGTTGATCGTGTCAAAACGATCAGAAATGGTCGTTTATGCATCTTTATTCTATGAGTTGGATGAAGTTTATGACTTTAAAGTGACACTTCAGAATAAGAAGCTGCTGCACGGAGAGTTTTGCACTACTGAATTGGTCATTTGTATGATTTGTGGTTGATTTAAGGCATTAAACAAGAAAAGTTGCTGAATTTTTCTTAATGCAATAGTCACGTTTACGTTTGTTTTTTTGTCTTGTTGCTGTAGCAACTTTTCTCTTGGCGGGAACTTTTGGTAAAGTGACTGAATGATTAATGAAAATGAGTGTGGTTAGAGGTCAAAGAAACAGATTATAAAGCTCAATGGTAAAGTACATAATTATGATCCGATAAGTAGAAATTTCACGGTGAGTTCTGCAGGATAAACTCCCAGCATGCAGTGGGGGAGGGGGCAGTGGGGGCCCAGTGGATGCTGGTAGCACCCCTGGGGTCCCGTCATACACATCGTTCCCTACACTGGTAACGTGCCTCGGTGCTTCCAGTCTCCTGGGCTGGACGTCTCTCTGAGACCTATTTGTGTCCCCCTACAGCACCCTGAGGACTCACACCTTCAACACACACTCACACACACACACCTGCACCCACACCCACAGACATACACACACACACACCCTGCATGCTCGGGCTTGTGGGCTGGCTGAGAAAAAATAAAAGCGATAAAAGTACAGTAGATGCCAAAAAGTTGTAAAATGACGTTGGGGGGGTTTCCTTCATACCGTTGACATACAAACGATTGGCCCTCCTTTGTATTTGTGCAGATATTTGTCGCTTTACTCTGTTAACATGTGAACAACTCGGTGGTCCCGCACCAGAAGGTGGGCTTCATGGCAGGTTTTGCCTCCTAATGTTACTGAGTTTAGTGTTTTTGTAAGTCCTACTCAACGGTGACGGCAACACCACTCTCTCTCTCTCTCTCTCTCTCTCTCTCTCTCTCTCTCTCTCGCTCTCTCTCTCTCGCTCTCTCTCTCTCTCGCTCTCTCTCTCTGTTTGCTTTAACTTCCCCACTTTCAGTTCAAAACAGCAGCACGAGGAAAAACCAGCGGCGGGGGGAAACACGAAAAACACCCGGGCGGCGAGTGAGCGAGCGTGAACTCAGTGGCATGGCACTACGTCCTCGCACTACATCTGTGTCCTGACACGGCCCCAACCGTCTAACCGCATTTTGTCTCCTGCAGCCCAGGGGAACATAAGGATAGCATATGCCTTTGGCTGGAGGCCACGCCCACATTCCTCAGCTATGTGCTCACAAGCATTTCTCTCACCCCGACTCCCCCTCACCCCCCCTCCCCCCTTCTGCTCCCTCCCATTTTGCACTGACACCAAAAACTTGGCCCACATCTCTGCACTGTAAAGAAGAAATGTTAGCGCTGTTTTGTTTTTTTTTGTTTTTTGACCGGACGAAGAAGGAGGTGAAAACTTACCGGGACGGAACAGTTTGAACTGAACTGAACCTTTTGAGTTCTCTCTATAAAGCCCGGAGAAAAAACAGGTGGATTATGAAGATTTATTGTTCCATTCATGCCCCTTTTTTCACATAAATTTACTCTGGTGTGAAATGCAGCTTTGTGGAGCACAAAAAGGGGTTAAATAAAAAATGGAGGCAAGCCTGAATGCTGAAACGAGTACTGACTGCAGCCTCATAAGAAGCCTCTCCGCCAGCCGGCCAGCCTCTGGTCCCCTGTGGCTCGTCAAGTTAAAGGTTATCTTTTACTTACAAGTCAAAGTCAAAGACAGTGGGGCCAGGGAGGCGGTGCCGTTTGCTGTCTGGGGTGACTGAGTTCATTGGTAGGGGGGTGCACAGTGCGGAATGTGGCTGAAAGAAAAAGCCAGGAGGAATCATTATAGGGAAGAAATGAGACGCCAGGACGGAGAGCGAGCGCTGCGCGAGCACACAGGCTTTTTTCAGGCCCCCCTTTTTTTTCTGTTTTTTCATGAAACAAGTTTCTCCATATGGCTTATATCTTCTGTTCTGGGATCTTTTCTTCTCCGTCTGAATGAGCTTTCCAATTTTTGTTCTTTTTTTTCTCTCTCTCTCTGACATGTGACAACTCAAGTAATAACTCTTTAATAGCTTAATGTCAGATGTGGGCTGATAACTGACAATTTCACCCACCACACTTCCAAGCGGTGCGACTTCATGTCAGATCTCCCCACACGTCGCGATCAACCCGGCGCAGCATCACGGGCGGATGTGTCGAGTGCCTCACCTGCAAATGTCAGGCGGCCTATTAGTCGCGATGAAAATGTCACGTTAGGCCAGACAAGGTGCTAATCGCCTCCTGCCAGGTACCAGACTGCTTGGCTGCCAGGGTGTCAACGTGCCAGAGGAGTAATAAATGCAGATATGTAAATATAAATTGCAGTCATTAATTTGATTTAGCGCATTAATGGGAAACAGCAGCACGGAAAGCAGTTGAGCTTGAAAAGAAGTAAGAATCAAAAAGCAGTGAACTTCTTGATCTTTTTGAAAAAGGAAAAAATAAAGTGTAATAGCTGTTATTTAGCCTAAATAATCCAGGCATTAAAACCCACATTTTTGCAAAATTTATGAAAATAAGTTGCTATGTGTTTTGAGACTTGGAAACTTTCCTCAGTGTACCTGAAAAAGTCCTTTGTAGCTCAGTTTCTGCTTCCAAAAAGTACAAAAAGTGGCTGACACTGTAGCTTGCTAACAGCAGACTCGACACGTCCCTCAAATGAGCCCTCATTGCTCAGCCCCAGGGAAGGAATTTATTTTCCCGACTACAAAATTAAAATAACTTTTCACGGTTTGGACTCCATCAAACTTTACGATCCTGAATTATTCCTCTTGATTCAAGAATCCCCCCAGAAAGTTTTTATCTATACAATATTTTGACCACAATTAAAAACATATGCAAAAAATGTTCCTTCTGGAGCAATAAACACGTTCTCCTCGACTTCTTCCAGCAATATTTTCTAACAAATGGGAATAATATCGACCACTCTGACACTTTGTGTTTGTTTTTTTACACAGAAGTACATTTATTTAGGTCTTAATACATTAATATTGAACAAGTTACATATTCTTATTGATTGCAAATCACTCAGCGTATTTCCAATTTTCTCCTGTAAATCTGTAAAAGGCAAATGTAACAGATCGTTGTTTTCGAATATGCGTTGGGAACTCTTCCTTTTCTGACGAGGAGCCCTTGGTTATAAAATGTAAGTAAAAGTGCAATATCTAAATTGGTCCGGAATCGGCGTTTCGAGCCAAGATTCTCCGACAAATAAATATTGTGTGTGTTTCATTTTTTTGTTTTTTAAAAATGCAATAAATCTTTACAATTTTTCTTCAGTAATTTGCTTTTTTTTCCCTCGACGATGGTTTTTCTAAAAACTTGCGCTGGATACGATAAAAACAACATTGTCAGTTTACAAAAGCTTAGCGTATCAATCACTGCATCATCTATTTTCTAAATAAACTTCATTTTTTTTCCCCCATAGAACTATCTGGAAACATACAACAATGACACCATAACATCTTACAGCGCTATGTTACAATAAAATATCTCTGTTAAAAGTTCAAGAAAGAAAGAAAATATAACAATAGCAACATAAAATTAAGGAATACAATGCATAGATTCAATCATTTAAAAATGTAGAGATATAATTTACTTAGTACAGCTCTTTAAGTTTTAGAGTGAACCTACATGGATTCATTACAGTTTATTGTGACTTGAGTGACCGGCACAAATATATTGATATTTATATATATATATATTTATATGTATAGTTCTGAACACAACACATGATAAAAATGCTAAATATATCACTTTGACTTCGAAAGGCAAATTTTGGCTATAGTACACTATGGCATGTTTTAGGTAGGAAAAGGCAACACCTGGCAACAACGCCAAACAGCAGCTTCTTTAACGGCTCCTCTGCCTTTTGAAATGTTGAGTTTTTTTCGTTTCGTATATTAACCGTAACTCTTCTAAAAGCAGCTCACTCTGTGGCTTCAACAAGCTCCACGTCGGCAGCGGCGGTTCACTCGCGCGCAAGGTTTCATTCGAGCCCTAAAAAGGTCGTTTTACGGGCCGGGTGAAACGTGAATCCAGGAGCAGAGCGACGGAAAATCTGCTCGCTCCAAAGACACGGGACCTTCAAAAAACATGTCTTAAAATCATACCAGGACAATAAAAATGCTTGTTTGTTTACGTGTGTCTGTTTAAACCTCAGAGATCGGAGGACTTCGACGGGGAAACAGTGAAGTTTGCAGCCATGATCTGCACAAAGATCGCCACAGTTTTGTTTCGTGAGTTTTGACTCTGCATAATAAGTCTTTGAAGAGTTCCTCGTTAGTACGCAACAAAAACAAAGTAGGAAAAACAAGTAAGAAAATGCAAATTTACAAGCTAAGACAAGATCAGACACTTAACACTTAGTGGCGCTTTTTGGGGAAATCTAAAAACAAAGAGAGAGAGAGACTTTTATATTAAATGGAAACTGGTGCGATCGCGTCACACAAATCTATATCAAATGTTCAAAGAGACGTAAAGATAAGAAGAGGTAGGAGGGGCAGAGTGAAAGCAGCGAGGCCGCTTCAAACCGCGGTATCGGAGGGATCGTTCGGAAAGCCCCTTTTCTACGGCTGTTCCCAGAAAGTTTTATTACCAGGAAACTATCGGTACGAGTGTAAAGAGTTTCTGCTGATCTGTGTGGTTTGAGTTTTCACAGCATCTTCAAAGAATCAATCAGATCAGATCATCCAGTCGGACTTCTGATCGACTCGCTCGATTTTGTGCATCTTTTTTTGTTTCGCAAATGGATGTCTTATTTGGGCTTTCTTCTGTCGACTCCGTCGTACGCTCAAAAGATTGTACCAGTTTATGCACCTTTTCTTGGGGATACAAAGATTTGCGCGGCAGCATCTTTGTGCGACACAGACGCAGTCTGACTGCCGAGGACGTCGAGGCGAAGCTGGAACTGCCACGGTCATCGTGAGTGGCTATTTCACCCTCGATGACAGCAGCGGTAGAAACGTGCGGTTGAACTTCTTCATTGAGTCACTCCCGCGACTAGTGTTTTGACGTCGCTGCCTGGACAATCAGAGGCCCACAATCAGCTGACGTTGTGCTATTAGCTCAAGTTATCTCACCGCGAACCCCGCCCAGCCATTTGCCGCAAGAGTACCTGGTAGCAGATACCATCACTTAGGCGAAATCCATTAAAAAGAACCGAGTAGAGTCGAGCAGATTAGAGCTGGCCAGTTGCGTAAATTCACCGATGAACTTTCTTCAGGGTGTGTTCAAAAAGTCAACTTTTTGAGAGGTTTAGGTTGAAGTAAAAGTTTCTTTTATCTGGGTCATTTCAGTGAAAACACGCCAAAACTTCAGGTCTATTAAAAAAAAGGTTCCAGCAGTAGAAAAGGGGCTAAAAAACTGATTTCGTACTAGTCTAAAAAGGTTCTCATCTCAACAGTTTTCAAGCCGAACATGCTGCTTCTCACTCGCCGTGTCTTGTGACACCGTCAGAGAATCTCCCCCGAGCGCACTGAAAAAAAAGCATCCGTAAAGTTCACAGCGCCGTAAAGCCGTTCACGAAAAACCTTGACGACGACACTTTACCGTCACTTATTTAACCTCGCGGAGAAAAGCGAAAGCAGGAAATCAACGAGTTCACTGTACGTTTTTTCTTCTTCAAGACTGCTGGATTTGAGGATCTTCTGGACCGTCGACGGTTTACACTGTAAAACCCCTTCAAGCCTGCAGTCAAAATCTACTTTGTTAGGCACAATAAATAGGCCCCTGTGGTATTAAGGTTCAGAGTGAACGAATGACGTCTGAGTGCAGGTTACGCACCAGCATAAATCTATATTAACCACAAATAACTTACGTCTCAAATATATACTAAATCTAGTAAACATCTACTGCGACATTTTCATATACAAACTGTAATGTATGTACAAGAAATCAGAAAGTGTCGTTTTACAGCCTGATTGATCTCAAGTGCGGGAACTCGTGTGTTAAATCGCGTCCAGTTTTTCCCGCAGGCTCCCTCCCTCAATTTTTGCTTCCACGCTGTAAACACTATTTACAATCTTTAAAAATGCACAACGTGACCCGATTTTACAAACCATATGATTACATTATGTACATTCAGGTAAGTAAGTTGTCACGTAACATCGCTCGAGGATCTGAGATCTCTCGCTTTTCTCTCCTGCCCAGACCCGGAACGTCTTCGGGGTCCGTTCGCGGTTCGCGATGGGTCGTTGTGACTCAAAAGTACAAAAAAAAAAAAAAAAAGACGGTTGAAAGCTTGAATTTGTGCACTCGTACAGGTTGTGCTGCAGCTGCTGATGAGATGTGGTTGGCAGTGTCGCTTGCGAAAAAGAGACTCGACCGCGGTAAAGTTTCTGTAACCGAATGAAACCGGAGAGGTGCGTGTTTCAGTTTGGCTCTTCTGTTAAGGCAAAAAACGTTTGGCACTTCGTTTGTACAGGCGACTTGATATATTTCAGAAAAAATAATCCTGAATTCTCCCTCCACGTGTCCGATCCGTCCTCAGCAGCTGAGTCCAAATCTGCTGGAATATTGTCTGAAAGAGGAATGTTGAAGAAACGGCGACTGCGGCCGATGTTGGACGAGGATCCGATGAATCGAAAGACGCATTTTTTTATCCTCGGGCGAGTTCAGAAAGACTCTGTTTTGACCGCACAGCCGCAAAAAACTGAGAGGATTTCTGTTTATCTTTGCGTGGGGGGTGGGGGGTGGGGGGTTCTATCCAGACACCCAGCTGTGTGTGGTGGTCTTCACCCCGTGCGGGAAACCCTGTTGGGTCACCACCGGCTCGAAGTTGAAGTCCAGCGAGTCGCCGTCCATCAGGGTGTCGTGGAGGACCGTCTCCATGTCGAACTCGAACTTCTCGATGGACATGTCGTCCAGGTCGCTGGGCAGCTTCTCCGGGTGCGTGGGCGGGGACAGGCCGGGCCGGCCGTACCCGTTGGTGTTCAGGGGGCAGAAGCCCCCCGGCATGCCGCCCCCGCTCAGGTGGCCGGACAGGCCGTAGGGCATCTGCATGGGGCTCTTGGTGGGAGGTAAACGGGCGCTGCCCCCGCTGTAGCTCAGAGACATGAGCAGCCGGCCGTTCATGGCGGGCGACGAGGCCGGCGGCTGGCTGTGCACGTTGTGGGGGTGAGCGTGGGGGAGGCCGTGGGGGTGGCCGTTGCCGACGCCCATCAGCTTGGCCGCGTGCTGGGTGCTGCTGTACGGCGGCAACATGCAGCCCCCGCCGGACTGGGACACCACCGTGTCCACCGATGGCATGAGCTCGCCGTGCTGGTCGGTGTCCGACGTCAGCAGCTCCTTCAGCAGCCCGGCGGTGCAGCCGTACTGGCCCATGCCGGCCGCGAAGCTGGGCTTGGTCTCGGGCAGCGTCTGCAGCGGCATGGACGACAGGGGGCTCATGCCGGCCTGGCCGTACACACACTTGTGGTACTCCTGCTGGGACTGCGAGGCCATGCTGGGGGAGCTGTACGGGGGGTAGCCGGGGCTGGGCTGCATCATGGGAGAAGGGGAGGACTGGGAGGAGCCGGGCGTCGTGGCGCCGCCGCCGACCTGAGAGTTGTTGGGTGACAGCAAGTTCAGGTTGTCCAGCAGGTTCTCCATGACGTTCTCCGTGCTGTGCCCCAGCGAGCCCGTCATCTCCGTGAGGCTGGGCAGCGTGGCGGTCATCTTGGCGCCCGGCGCGCCCGGGTAGCCCATGTGCACGTCGCCCTCGCCCAGGTCGTCCTCGGGCATGAAGGGCGAGAGGCGGCCGCTCAGGTTGCTGGCGTTGGAGCTGGTCCGGGGCCTGAAGCTGTTCCACGTGTCGTAGTCGTCGTTGCTGTGCGAGTTGGGGCTGCCGGGCCACTTGGAGTAGGAGCCCGGGCTGTCCGCGCCGCCATCAGGCCCACCCTGAAGGGACAGCTGGTTGGGGGGGGACAATAGAGACAGAGGACAGCTCAGCTTAAGTCTCAATCAGTTTGATCGGTCTCTTTGGGCTCCACCTTCCCATAACTCTCACCGGGATGAAGCGAGTATAAAAGACGATGAATGAGTGGGTGAAACGCAGGTGAGTCCGACCGGCGTACCTTTTTCTTGGCCGCTCGCCCTCTGCTCTTGGTGAACTTGCTGTTGTTGTCCATGGAGGCGGCGCGGCGGCGCGGCGACTTGCCGCTCTTGCCGCCTTCGGGGTTGAGCATCCACCACGAGCTCTTCCCCGTCCCCTCGTTCTGGACGCGGATGAAACGGCTGTGCAGCGAGAGGTTGTGTCTGATGGAGTTCTGGGGAAGAAGGAAGGGAGACATGAAAAAGGGCGGTTTTCGCCGCTGAGCCTTTTTGACGAAAACACGCGATTTCTGCTGTGTCACACAAGTGCAAATCCGTCGGCGCAGGTGGTCCGCCTCAAAAACAGAAAATACGACAGAAACGTGAGATATCAGGGTCAGTCGATGACCTTAAAACACACAGACAATAAAACCCCCAAGGTTTACTCCAATCAACGCTGCAACACTTAAAGGAAAGACGGGCGACCACCAATAAAAACCCAGCGTTAGCCCGACAGTCCCGTTCCACCTGACGTTGCTCCCATTCAGACTCAAAGGGAGGAAACAGACTAATCTTTCCTCCTCGCAGACACGTTAATGCCGCGCTCTGACGTTGCTTAGTGACACCAACCAGTGGAAAAACTAATTTTTTCTGTGCAGGAAGCCGCTGGAGCGTTATAAAAACAGGGCAAACAAAAGGGCGAGAATATTGGCCGAATGTCTGTTCGGCAAAAAAAAAAGTGAGACGCCGTCCCTCTCCCACTTCCCTGGCGCCGCTCCCGTACGGGGATCCGGGCTCAAACCGACACCACGTCTTTTTTACTTTAAGCCGGTTTTAATTTCGTAAACATGCATGCGGCCCAAAGTGTTATAAAAGTGACCGTTTGACGCTGTGTATCATATTCAGCGTGGCCTTTGACATAATGAGCCCGGTCCAGACGTTACTGTGCATGCGTACAGCTTGTTGTTTTGGAAGAAAGGCTGGAACTCCCAGCACACGCACACACGCACACACGCACACACGCACACACACGCGCAGCTTAGCGTGCATAGTGGCTAACGTCATCAAGCCCGTTCCTGCTGTGACTCACCGCTTCACATCTGGTTCACAGTCTGCCCTCGACGCTGCCTTCACCTCAGCGTCTCTACCAGCTCGTCTGCTCCCAATCTGAGCTTCTACTTCGATTTGTTGACACTTTTTTTTTTTTTACTCAGAGTGGACAAAAGAAGTGTCTCTTCTAGAAAATGTTAAAAAAAACAACCCAATTAAAAGCCCAGTTTTGTTGAAAGATGTCGACTCTCAAAGAGAGAAGTCACACAGTGCAAAGGGGGTTTTCCAGCTACTTTGCGGTTACACTCATTTCATAATCGGAGAGTTAAAAATGACTCAACTGTTAATGAATGGCTGTTGAGATTGAAGCATGAAGATATCCTCACTTTGAGTGAATATTCTGAGTCAAACAAGTTTTTATTTCATCTGTTCGCTTTTCACCCAGTTTGCATCCTCACTTTTGAGATCTTTATGGTCAATCCTCTCAACTTTGAACATGTCAGGAAACTTTTTTAAAGTTTTGTTTTAGGTGTCTGCATTTCACCTCCACAGCAGCACTCACAGGTTGTTTATTTTTCCGAGCTAATCAGCTGAGAGGCCAGAGTGCAACACCCGGACCTCCAGCTCGCCGCCATCCATCTGGAGGGCTGAACTTTGGCGTCAGAAAACAAAAGTGTAGGTTGTTTCTCTCCTCTGATATCTCGGACTGAAAAACGCTGTCGATACACGAAAGCGCTGATCTACTCAAGGCTCGCATGTGCACTCACTTGATGCTGCGAACAAACATTCGAACCCAATGCACAATGTGTCAGCCAGACACACGAAGCCACACACACACTGTTTGCAATCCTGCTTATGTCATATTTTGTCTTTCTACCACATGTTGCCTGAAACTAGGAGGAGTTAAAGTGCAAAATGTTTGGACTGACACTACAAAAACAGCATTCATAGCATTCGGGAATGAGGTGGGAACCAGCTCGGCCTTTACTGGAGACGTTGCTGTTATTGTGCTTGGGGCGGTTTCCCACAGTTGCACATAGTTCCCCCATAGTTTCTCTTTCGCAGCATACGTCTGCTTAGCGTCTCGCTGTCTTTTCTTAATTTCGTCCGCTTACTTCTTGGTAGATTATTTCCCCCGAGTTTTGTCTTTGCTTTCCAAACTTTTTTTTAATGCTCTTTTCTGATACATCTGTAACTCTTCAAACTCAACCTTTTTTTTTTTTTACATTTCAGTTGGCGCTTGCGGGCACCCAACCCTCCATTCAACCTTTCTATAGTGAATGGACACCCTAACACACACACACGCACGCACAATCCCCATTAAAATACTTCTTTATGTGCGTGTTGTCACTTGCACAGTGTTTCTTAGTTGATCACTTGCAAAACGAAAGCACAAACTGTTTGTTTGAGCGATGCAATTGAGCAAGATCTTAAAAAATGAGCCTCTGAGGAACATCAATATCTCCAAAGATGTCATATTTCCACTTTTGGTGCAGCGACTGTTACTTCAAACCTCGGTTTCGAGTCTGCGTTTGTCTCCCTGGATCTAAACTTTCCAGTGTGTAACTTCTGAAGAGCTCCTTTGATACAAAGAAACAAGTTCTGAACACTCGCA
Source organism: Malacoctenus gilli (assembly GCA_032164315.1). Classification (NCBI taxonomy): domain Eukaryota; kingdom Metazoa; phylum Chordata; class Actinopteri; order Blenniiformes; family Labrisomidae; genus Malacoctenus; species Malacoctenus gilli. The sequence goes on from JASSRZ010000016.1 coordinate 14,061,928, forward strand.
GCAGATCGGCCCGCGACGTTAACGTGTTTATGCGGCGCAGCTATCTAAACAGACCGGCCGAATGCATGGTGATCTGAAGTCAAGCTGTAATCTCGCTGTATTGCGGAGAGAATGACGCAAAAAAGTCAGCTCAGGTCTTTCCAGCTCGTTGCAGGAACAGATTTCTTTGTGGAGCGAGAAGCTGACAATCAACTGATCAATGACACGTTACAAGGGATTTGATCCGCTCGGTTCGGCGCGACGGCTTTTTCTTTCATCCCCGAGTCGGTCGGTCGTCTCTCACACTCACAGCTCGACCCGGCTTTCTTTCTTTCTTCCTCCTCCCTGACTCACGTAAGGCTGAGGGGCACATGAGGGCCCGCGTGAACACTGCTGCTTTTACAAATGAATGCAATTATCTCTGAATCAAATGACCTGACTGCCTCAGCCAATAAGACGACAGCGAGTTTGCATGATCTGAGGTACGTGACGGGCCTTCACTGATTAGCCTAGCAAATGCTTTTCTCCTCTCCTCCGCCTCCTCCTCCTCCTCCTCCTGGACATCGGTAGCTATGACAAAGGCCGAGGAGTAGAGTCTGGTCATGAGCCTCTCTTTCCCATGACTGCCAAGAGTGCTGCTGATTTCAGCTGTGCTGCAATAAAGAATGACTGCGATGCGCGCTCAGACGCCGGGATGTCCTGTTGCAGCCCTATATCATCCTGATGACAGGAAGGACAAACTCGCGGCTGAAGTCTCCACTTTGGCGACTCCGGTTTCCAGCTTGGCTCGTGCCGCAGTTGAAAACACAGGGTGCGATGATGGAGGACATTTTAAAACCAGTTTTAAAGCACTGATGCGAGCGAGGGAGCGAAGCCGAGGGGTCGTAAAAATCTGCTCTGATGGGAAATACCAGAACTCGGCAGGACTCGATGTGCCGTGTGGGGAGTGCGGCGGAGAGTGTCTGGTGGGGCCAATGGAAAAGCCTCGTCTCCCACCGCGAGTGTGTATGTGTGAGAGGGAGAGGGCGAGAGAGAGAGAGAGAGAGAGAGAGAGAGAGAGAGAGAGAGAGAGAGAGAGAGAGAGAGAGAGAGAGAGAGAGAGCAAGAGAGAGAGAGAGAGTGCCAGCTCATGTTTTTCAGTGGAACGGCAGCATGACCAACAGCAGCCCCAGTATGGTTCTGATTTTGTAGCTTGCTCCGCTGCAACAGGCGATATAAGTGGTTTGAAAACACACGCGATCCGATACAAGCACACACTCGTCTGTTTGGAGACGAAAACACAAACACACACACACACGCGCGTATAAATAGGAAACCTTTGGGGGTCCTCGGACCGTATGTGACGTGGATTTTTATCACACGGGAGTCTAAACACTCGGGCTAATCACTGCGCGTGCAAAGTTCAATTTGTAATCACAGCCAACTTGTTAGTATCTCTTAGGAAACGGTAAAAAAGCAGGATTCCCAGCCAGGCGTCCGTCACAATCAACATTCCTCAGCAAGGTTACAAAACCCGCAATTTCTCAACTGATTATTGTCGCCGGAGGACGGTCCTATCTTCTGTTATGTAAGAACAAGCTGGAAAAAAGATAAATTTAGAGCTTTTTCCCAGTTTGTTCACACAACATTTTCCAATATGACATGATTGTTAAAACACCAGAAACTCTGAAAGTTGTCAATAATTTTTAGTTCTGAGAAAAAATAAACAAAAACAGGCAGCGTCCCGAGTTGGAGGCGCATCTCGTGCGGCCGCAGGTCACTTTCTGCGTTCACGGCGAGCAGCAGCGACTCCGTCCTCTGAGTCAACAGAACGCAGCCGTGCTGGCAAAACACCAGGAAGTGACCACATGAAAGAGGCCTGTGACAGGAAACGCAGCGCACTTCCTGTCTCACAGGAAACATGGCGGTCGGCGAGCGAGAGAAAAAAGGCGAGGAATGCGGAGCTGCCGGACCCCGCGAGCCAAGTGAACACCGTGAAAATTCACGCCCCCCCCCCCCCACCCCCCCCAGACTGGAAAAGGAGTTTATGTTTAGCAGCCGGCACTGTGGCCTGATGTCGCACGAGTTTCATCAGACGAGGGTACGCTTTGTTTGTGGAAAATTGGGGCTGGAATGACACGACCCGCAGTCGTCCCGACTCGACGCGTGGCCCCCGAAAAGCCGGGCGTCCCGGCTGACGCGAGCGTGTCAGAGCAGGAGAATGTGTTTTGAGTGCGGGCCGGTTGGGAAACGGGAGGAAAAAAGAGGGGCTGTGTGCGACAGAGTGGGCTCAGATCACTCAGGAACACGCTGTGCTGATTTGAACTCGCTCACTGGCAGCACTACTGAAAGGCCACACTGTTCGGTACATCACCCTCTCTTCGCTTCTTTCCTTCCCCTCACTTCTCCTCCTCCTTCTTCTCTCCTTTTTTTTACCGCTCTTCCCCTCTTCTCATCTCACATCTCCACGTCTTGTCTCCTTTCCTTTCCTGTTATTTCACCTCCACTTGTTTCTCATTTGGTTCTCCACCTCTTGTTACCTCCCTTCACCTCTCCTTACTTCTCACCTCATTTCCCCTCAAGTTTTTCTCCTCCTCCCCTCTCATTCACTCCCAGTCCTCCCTCCTCCTCCTCCTCCCTCCTCCTTCTCAACCTGTTTCCACACTTTCACTCTCCTACTTTCTCAAAGTGCCAGAATAAAGAAAAAAAAAAGAGAAAAACCTGGCTTCAGCGTACCAGACAGATGCTGGCACACTGACCGAGCCGCTGACGCCGCCGGAGCCGCTCAAATGTCAACTCGGCTAAATGAAAAAAAAAAAAATCCCCTCGGAGGAGCGAAACACCACCTACTTGCACGGCGCTGCAGCGAGCCGAGTGAAGCCACACGCGAAAAACCTCAGCGGAGCCCCGATACGGCGTCGGGGGGGCCGGGGTGAAGTAACCCGCAGCGGGTACGACCTCACAAGCGAGCAGTTCACGAGAGACGCGGTGCAGATAAAAAGTGAAAAAAATGTGGTTTCCCCGCACACTTTCCATGGAACTCATTAGAAAAACGGTGCTGCCCTGAGAAGCTGTTCTCACCTTCTGTCACCCACACGGCTGCTTTAACACTAGGTGTGTGTTCCGCAACCTGCTATTTTCTGTGTAATGTCTCGCAGCCGGTAACAACCTATAGAGCACGTGCATTTTTTTTGTTGTTGTTTTTTTCTAATCGCCCAAATGAGTAGTCCTAAAGCTGCAGCTCGGTCACGTCTGGAGGTTTTTTTTTTCTTTTCTTTTTTTTTGCGCTGAGTCTGGCCGAGTTGCAGCGGTGCGGTTCAGACGCAAGACGTGTCAGCTGGTTATTAGCCGAGCACCAGCTCAGCATGTCTGGCCACTTAACAACAGCGTGGGGCCACAAGGCCAGGTGAGCCTCGTGGGGCAACGGGTGACGAGTGAGCCACCACTCAGCGGGATAACAAGCTCGCCGACGGACGAGCGCGCGGCCAGCTGGACGCGTTCGGTGCTCTGAGATCGAGAGGCCGCACGAAGTTTAAAACGACTTTTCGAGGCAGATAGTGGTAGCCGTCAAAATCTATCGATGATAGGAACACCTATTTATTTCTAAATAACCTTCATCTTCTTGTTGGAGCATTTTCAGGCCTTTTTCTTTTCGCAAACTAGCAAATCATTTCCCATGAACAACAGCTGTCGGACAATCTTTTCAAGAACGTGGTCCCACGGACTGTAAATACCAAGAAAGTAAACCAATAATGCTTTAAATCCCTTGTTTTTCAAGCGGGGGGGGGGGTTGCAAAAAGTGAAAGTAAAAAGTAGAACAAGACAACTTTCAAGCAGCATCTCTATAGAATTCAATCTGTGTGGAGTTTGCATGTTCTCCTGCATGTGTGTGTTTTCTCCTGCAGTCCAACCACACACACACAGACGATCAAACAGTGACATTTTGTGTGTGTGTGTGTGTGTGTGTGTGTGTGTGTGTGTGTGTGTGTGTGTGTGTGTGTGTGTGTGTGTGTGT
>JASSRZ010000016.1:14100050-14116210 GCA_032164315.1 Malacoctenus gilli
AATAAATCGATATTCTGGTGTTTGATTGATACATCAAACTCTAAAAGCCGACCAATAATGGCAATTAATGAACCGTCTAATAAATCAATTTGCGGGAGAAAATACCAAACAATCACTTAAGAAGATGAACAACGAAGACATCCTGTTATTTAATGTCTGGCGTGACAATAAACTGATTGATTGTGGGATGTTTAGTGACGCTGAAAGGCAATTACATGTTGTGTTATGGTTGGATCTTTCAGCTTACACACACGTGCACACACAGACATCCAATTTACAGGTACAGTACATGCATGCAGTCTGTGTTTATATGAGGTGGGAAGTTTCGACTCACCGGGCGACTGAGGTTTGGGCGAGACCACTGCGAACCTTTTCGGGGACGACTTTGGCGACATGGCTGCCTCGACGTCCCTCTGCAGCTCTTTCCTCGACACTGTGCAGGAAATAAGATGCCGCTTTGTTACGTGACGTGTTTATTTAAAACACGACAGATACGCATTCAGTATATCAAACATTTTTTCTTAAGTTGTTCTGTGACTTCTCGAAAAATCTCCAATCTTCATCTTAAAAGACCGTTGCAAACTTTACGAATTTCACTGTTCATGCTTTTTGCATCCTCATTTGGGTTGAACTAAGGATGACATAGGTGTTTTATGCTTCTATGGCCGCTAGTTGGAGCTATTTTCCCTCTTGTTTAAACAAATTCGACTGCAGGAGTGTGAAGCTCCTCCTGGATCCTTCTGAGATTCACAGTTCGGCCACCAGGTGGTGCTAATCCCCTACATTCAACGCACAGGCGCTGATGTGAGCCACAGCGAACATCATCTCACACTAAAGATGCTTTGGGGAAACAAGGAGGTAAAACACTACAGTGTATCACTGCCATGATGCAACACGAAGCAACACAAAGAACGCAATCCTGAAAGACTCAATGAGGTCAGGAAACGCCGCTTTTTAGCAGGAAAACAAACGATTTGGCAGGCGATTCATGTTTCCTCAGTCGGAGGTTAAAACTACATCAGTCAACATGCGTGCCCGAGTGTATTATTCACTATTCTTATTCGCCACATCCATGCCTGCTTGTTTAAACTTGTGAAGTGAGATAGTGGAGCCTCATGCGATTAATTCTGAGCTCAAAGCAGGTTAATTTGGGTGGTTTAAGGGTTAAATAATTCTGCGTACTGCAGTGCTTCCTGGGTGGGCGCCAAAAAATCTTTGCAAGGTTCTTTAGGAATGTGTCCAATGCAACAGAAACATTTTGCTTTGCTATAAACGGATGTGTGTTGACAAAACAACATCTTAAATCAAGCCTTTGTTGAATTAAGAGCGACAAAATAACCTAACAAGATCAAGGAGAACATACAAACGCTACACAAACAGCGAGCAGCCCCCCTGTTGGCGCAGGGGTGCAACCTCAAAGGTTATGTGACCTCTGGAAGACGTGATTCTCATCACAAAAGCTGAAATCCGAACACCGGCTGGTGGCTGCGGCGCTGCAGCGGTCTTTACCGATTGGGGAGCTGTGCTGCGGCGGCAGGCTGCGGCGGTGCAGGCTGGGCGCGTTGGGGGGATGAGGCCGCATCTGAGCGTGAGTGCCGTCGCCGGGCGCAGACGTTAGGAGCGGGGCATCGTCGCTGCCGCTGCTGGCATCTATACAGGAAGAACACAGAATGAATCAACTCGTAGTAAACTTTATTTCAAACCAAGGATGCAAAATCTAAACAATGTAAATGCAACAAAACAAGACTGACTGTTACGCCGTTGTTTCTATTGATGTTTATTATGTATTTGTGATCAATAAGTCCTTCCTGTATTGACTTTAACAATCCGGCGATCTGAAATCTTTCAAATTATGTCATACGAGTTTGTGTATTTTTGCTCTTTATGGAAAAACCTGATCACTTTGACTGTGAACTCTTGATAAATTAGTCATCCCTCTGAGTTTTTTCCAGCCTCTGTGCAACAACAGAACAAAGAAATAAGAGGAAAGATTCAAACAGACAAAACGCTTCCAAGCACTCAAATTCAACCTCTTTCTCTTCTGTTCACGCACACGTGAAGATCTTTAAGGATCAGACATCAGCAGGTTACGACGCGCCCTCGGAGATGTTTTCCCTCCACTCGCAGCTCGAACTCAACGAGACGAGTTAAAGGCAGCGTGCAGTAAACATCCTAATTATTCAAAACAGCTGTTAAATTGCCTCCAGCATATAAAGGGTTCTGATTCAGAGACTAATGAAGGCAGAGAAGAGCGCCACGCTTTACGTACGACGACATCACGATTCTCCCCGACTTGTTTTATGCTCTCGCACCGTTTCTGAGATGAAAACTGTCAATTTATTGGTTTGAAAATTCCATCACTGCACAGACATGTCGGTGTTTAGGGCTTTTTTTGTGCGTATAAGTGAGGAGTCAGAAAGCAGACAGCTCAAATTACTTACTATAAATTATTCAGCTCCTCAATCAATGTTAGTGCTGACACAGGCTGCATGTAAATGTAACACAAACCCAACAACAGGCAGGTTTGTGTCCTTGAATTAAGATACCGTTACTCTGAAAGCGTCGGCCGGATGAGGCCTGGATCCATTGAGAAAACACCGAGCTGTTGCCGGAAAATGTGACAATCTGCTGCCATATTTTGGAGCCACTCGAGCCAGAACTCGACAGCGTAACGAATTCAGCGGGGACACGCAGAAAAAAAAGGAGAAAAACACAAATTCACTTTTGATGTTGAAGCGCCTGAGGCCTGTGAAGCCTTCCGCTGGGATTAGCGTCTCCTCTGATTGCAGCAGAGTCTGAATCCACCTGGGACAGTCAGCATATTCCCCCTTTTTCTGTCCACAGGCGTCTCGCTGAAGTGGAGACCGAGCCAGAGTGGCTGAAAGGACCCGGCTGGAGGCTGACTCACGCTGCTAAATTTCTTGTTCGGAGCAACGAGCGCGCCACGCAAATCCACCGCCTGCTGTAAGCTCTGTGGCCCAATGTGGCATTAAAGTGTTGGGAGAGAGACACATTTCGACAGAAACTGAAGGAATAAGCGCTGCTGCCAGGTTTTTAATCTATTCATCTTTTATGTAGGATCAAATTCGCAATTTAATATAAATGTATCCAAGCCCAACGTTTGTCTGACATGATCTAAGCTCTTCACTGATTTAAGTGTCTTCAATAAGCTCCCTTTGAAGAAACATTTGGGGTCCTGGTGACTGCTTCAAAATGCATGTTGTATCTTAGAAATAAAGGTGCTCAAATTTCAAAGTAAGACAAGTGAATAAAAAAGAGTTTGGGTTATTTCACGAAATAATGGATTGAAGTGAACACTCAATTTCCTTAAAATCACAGGGGACACAAATTAATACAGTTACAACCAAAGATAAATCACAAGATGAAGCATAACAAGTGATATAAATGCCGCCTATACGCTGACGACTGCAGTGTGTCTAAATATATCCCACAGTAGCCCACTTCTTGCAGTAAAAACCTCCCCCTGAGCTCACTGGACCCCTGAATTTGATCGCTCTCCAGTTGCCTGTCGTTACTTAAAGCGTCCTCTCCTCTGAAAGGACTCGGCGCTCACCGACAGTCAAAACATTTTCCTGGAATCGATTCCCGGCAAACGTGGCTGCATTTGAGGCATATGGCGGCAGCTAATAGCGGCAGTGTCTGAGCCAACAGCCCAGGGGGAGGGAGGGAGGGAGGGGAGGGGGGGGGGGGTTAGGGACTGCACGCTGCCAGGCATCTATCCACACGCCGCCTGAGCTTTTACTGAGCGCTTCGCGATCTGGAAGACGACCGTGAAGTCGCTGCGACACAACGAGGATCACGGTGTCAGCTTGAGAGAAGTTTGAGGGAAATTCGCAGGTGAGAAAAAAATGGCTGATCGGAAAATAGATTCACAAGTTATGATGCCGCACCGACACCTCGACATGCCACTTTTAAGGTCACTAATAGGTGAGAAATGAAGTGACGGCTGGCTGCAAGAGATACACAACAGCTGTTCTGTTCAGCAAAAAAAAAAAAAACACCCAAAGAAGTCGCTTGAGGGAGTCGTCAGAGTCGCTCCTTCCGAGAAAGACGATAAAAATGACGAGCAGAGACGAGCAGCGAGTCTGCTGCTCCGGGACTCATCATGTTGACACATTAGGACAGGAAAGAATTAACCTCTTATTAAGTCGGCACAACTCGCACGGAAAATAGAGAAACTCATAAAGGAGCAAAGAGACGGATCGTAAAAGAAACATGTCAAGTGGATACTGAAATCTGAAGAATCATCACTTTATCAGTTTGTATCTATTTTAGGAGACTCCAGATTATTCTAATTGTTACAAAGTGAGGTGAAAGTTGTTTTAAAACGCTTGGATGTCGGTTTTTCGTTGCGTTTTATCAGACTTGCTCCAGCCTGACTGTTTGTCTCCACAAGCACGGACTCAGATCATGTCTGTCTCTTTCAATCAATCCCTTTAACTCCTGCTTTGGACGGACGACGTGCTGCCAGGCCATGACGGAGCTAACAGAGAGAGACACGCACAATTATCCACGCAGACACTGACACCTGAAGTCGATCTAAAGTCACTGATTAACCAACAGACTTGTTTGTAGACTGTGGAAGGAAGCGGGAGTAATTCAGGGTACATGTGAATAACCCAGAGTGAACACACAAACGTCGAGGCTTCAAACAAAACACAGGATCTCATCTCGTCTCATCATCCTCCTGCTCTCTTGCACTCTTGTAAGTTGGAATTTACCAGTTTAAAAAAAAAAAACCCTGAATGAATCTCATAAACATTCCACCTTTCAGGCTGTGACAAAACATCCCAGAGAGCTTTAGTTCATTCAGAGTCAGTCCAGCAAACATCCGATTATGTACAAACACAATCAGCACATTAAGCTTTCAATATGTGTCCCTTTCTCTGGAATAAGTCAGCTCGAGCTCTCCTTGTTTGACATCTTTTGCATATTTCGCTGAGATAAAGATCGTGTAGGATGGCAGCTGGGATGTGATCCAGATAATATTCTGCAGTATGCAGGCAAAAAAAGGAGTCAGCGGGGGGGAGGAGAGCAGTTTTCAGACTGCTTAATCAAAGGCTCTGTGCTGCAGCCTGCAGTGCACGCTTGTAATGAATGAATGGGAGCGAGGGAGCGTTACTATCTCTTCCCTTTCCCTCTGCACGAACCAAACATGTAAGACTGCTGAAATCGACTGCCGACATCTCATCCGACTTCACTGAAACAAGTCAAACGATCTCTGTTCCGATTTATCCCGAAAAACAAGCAAGGGCGTCCTGACTTACGATGAGCGTGTTGGCAGGTGTCGCTGTGGCCGCTGTCGTTGGACTGGTTGCTGGACACGGACGAGGCGCTCGGGGTCCGGACGAAGCCGAAAGCAGCCAGGCGTGCGGGTGGGAGGGCGGAGAAGCCCGGCGGACGGAGGCCGGACTGACCCGATTTGAGCAGGAGGCTCCTGGGGGTAGTTTCGGGCCCCGGCCGCCTCTGCTCTCCTGGATTTGGACAGAAATACACGCAGGATTGCAGAGGCACAAACATGCCATCGATAAACGTCTGACAGCTGTCCTGGTGGATAAAAAATCCACTTTGCATCACTTGCGATCATCTCGCACGGCACAGAGGGAAACATCCATCCAGCGATGACACCGGCGCGGAAATAAGTGCAAACCATATGTGGATGCTGACTACATCATTCTTCAAATGGTGAAAAATATGCAGTCAGTGCAAGTTGGCAAAGAAAAGGGGGAGAAATACCAGCGATGAGATACTTTGCACTTCAAAGAGTTTTAGGTGGCACGAACTGGGCAGAAGCGCGACGAAATGTAAAAAAAAAAAAAAAAACGTCTGGCAGTAAGCCGGAGAAGCTTACTGAATAAATAACTTCTCTGCAGCTCCACGACTGCGGGATTAGATGTGCACAGAATAATAAAGCACGCAGACAGAGAAACGGGAGAAACCGCTCCTAAGACGATGTTATGAACGAGTCCAGATCGACTTACGCGTTGTGCTCCATCGCGAGTCGCGCATCCGACCAAAAACCATCACTGTTGAGTGTAAATCTGATTAAAAATTCAAGACGATGTCGCTCCAAAGTCCCACCTGCCAGCTCGTGTTGGCCCGGAGCGGACCCTCTGGAGGGATGGGGGCCCGGGGTTGCTCTGTGGGCGGTCGGCTGGGCTCGGGCCTTGGCGGCGGGCTGCCTGGTGACCGCTCCTAACCCCAGCTGAGGTCTCAGGGTTCTGGGCGAGCGGTAGACGCTTCCTCCCTCTTGTGGAGCCTGCTGGTAAAGGAGAAGCCATTAATCAGCCTGTTTGTAGAACTGTTTTAATCTACACCAATGGGAATTGAGATTTGATGTCAGATTTGGTTAATCTCATCTCATTGGTCACATCAGTGTGAGGGGCGGAGCTACAGGGGGAGGCTGGGTGCAAGGATGACTGCAAGTGTACACCTAAAACATTGTGTTGTAGTCCAGCGCAAGTTGTTGCTTTATCTTCATGAGCACTGTAGAATGATGTGATCTGATCTGACGGACTCAGTTCCATGCTGTCAAAATGTGCTTTCATAGCTGTCAGACACCACAAGATGAAGCAGCACAGCTCAGATGATGTGAACTGTTCTTGGAGCGTTTTCCACTGCCGCCAAAAAGTACTGAATTTTACCACCAAAGATGCCACGTACAAACACGTAGTCACCAGTTCCTCGCTCACCTCTTGGAGATATTTCTCCTCCTCGTGAAAGCTGCCCGACTTGCCCCCCAGCCTCGGAGGGGCGGGGCCGCTCAGAGGCTTGGCCCCTCCCGGAGGATAGTAGCCCGCCTTCTGCATCTCCTGTCGATACTTGTCGAACAGCAGGTTGGACGAGCAGAGCACCGGCGCGGACTTGGACGGAGCGACGGCCTTCGGGTCTCTGTGAGCTGGCGGGCTGGGGTACGAGGACAATCTGGGCGGGCGCGAGGGGGCTTCGTGCGGAGCGTCGGGGGCTTGCGGTTTGGCTTGCGGGTTCTTGCGAACGTAGGTTATGATCTTGGGTCTGACGTTTTTGGGTTTCTGAGGAGGGGAGGACCTCCTGGGCTCAGCCTCCTTCTGCTGTGGCAACACGGGTTTGGGGATGCCGCTGCTGAGGCTCGTCTTGCGGGGTGGCGGCGCCGCCGTGTTGGCCGCGCCCCGTTGAGGGGACTCGCTGCGCTCCGAGCTGAGCGTCCGGGCGCCCGGCACTTTGGCCGGGGAAGCCGGAGGTCGTCTTTTGGGCGAGCAGGAAGTCGTCTTGGGCGATGCCGGAGACGCCGGGCGACTCGGGCTTCCCCACGGCTTCCTCCTCTCCAGACTGGAGGAGCCGGGAACGCCCGCGTGGTCCGGCGGGCCCGGTTTCTTCAAGGAGTTGTCGAAGGAGAGCTGCTTCTTGAAAGAATACTCAAAGGAAGGCTGCTTTTTGTAGCTCCTGTCGAACGAGTGCTGTTTCTTCAAGGCGTTATCAAAGGAGCCTTGATTCTTTATGGCTTTGGGTTCGATGGATGATTGAGTCCCCTTTGTACCTGTTTTCGGGAGAACTTCATCAGCTTGTGTGCTTTTATCCATTTTAACGCTGCTTTCTTCGTTCACTTTGGGTAAAATCTTGTGCTCGGCACTTCTTCCTCGCTCGCAACCTCCTCCTGAAAGTGTATTCCCTGCTTTGTGTTCTTGGTTATTGTTCTCCCCGGCACGCTCGGATAAAACTCTATTAGTGACTTGTGCTTGTGGTGCGAAACTCTCCGAAAAAGCAGTTGAATTCGAATTCATGTCCACGCCTTTGTGTTGGTTTGTGCTTTTTGCCGCCGAGAGCGCCGGCTGTTCGGCCTTGACCCGCTCCGAGATGGTCTGGGAAGCCAGAGTCACGTCCTCGGACTCCGGCTGCCACGAGTCGGTCATCTGAGTCCTGCCGACGGTGTCCACGGCGGTCACCATGCTGGAGAAGGTGGACAGACAGGTGACGAAGACGTCCGTCTCGGAGCTCAACTCGTTCCTCGAGGCTTCCCTGCCCTCAGACGCGTGTGAGACGGTGGATTCCTGCTCGCTGGCTTCACGCACGATTGCCTTTCCGTCCTCCCGGCTTTTGTTATCCGTCGTCTCTTCGAGCGTCGCTTTTCTGCCTGAGGGCTGATGTTCTTGAAGCGCCTTCCGCTCGGCGAGCCCGACAAAGTCCTCGCCGTCCTCCACCAGGTAGGCCTCCAGCTCCTGACACTCCAGCATCTCAAACTCGGCCAGCTCGGGGTCGTCGCACTGCGAGTCCGTCCCCCAGATGATGACCTTGTCCTGCTCCGTCGTCTCGCTCGCCGGACCCAACAGCGAGCCGGTATTCCCCGTCGTCCCGCCGCCCTCCGGCTGGATTTCGTTGGCGTTGGCATCGCCGTCAGCCGGCACGCCGCCCTGCCGGTTGTTGTTCCGCAACTCCCCCTCGCCGAAGGGCTCCTCGCGCTCACTCATTATGGAAACAGCTCCGAGTTTATGGCACCCTCAAGAGCACTCGAAGAGTCAGTCACCCGTGGCATCAATCTGCAAGTCTGTGCAGCCATCAGAGAGTTTTAGTGGCACAGCAGGGGCCCGTTTTCACACGTCGTTCCAGAGGCCCAGAAATTAAAGTCGCGAATATCATGTTCAACTTGGAAGAGAGCTCTTGGTGACGACCGGAGGCCTTTTCCTGAGTGAAAACAAGAGAAAACAAATAAAAAAGATCAACAACATGAAAGAGGATGATCGACAGAGCGAGAAAAAGATTGTAAAATAAAGATTAAAAGGCAGAACTTCAGTCGACTCAAGGAAAAAACTTTGAATTTGCTCCTAATTCTAAACGAGTGGTTTTGTATTAAAGAAGTTGCAGTGAGGAATTCGAACATCTAAGCGTCAAACATGTGAAATTGACAAGAAATGTAACTTTTCTACTCACAACACACTAGAAAGAAATCAGATAATAAAAAACTTCAAAGTATTTGCTCAAAATCTAGTCGTCACAAGTCGTTGTTGTATCAAAACGTCTTCGTTTTTCTGAGTAATTTGTTGACCACTTTGTCTGTGGCCAGTGCAGCTTGAAACAGTGTGGTCTGCTAATCGCCTATTAAATGAATACTTTATTAATCTTGAGGGAAATTCAAGACGTCCCCGTGGTTATCGCCAGGCAGCCGTTGCAAAATATTTGTTGTGATATTAAACTCGAGGAGACCTTCTTTTTGTTTGAGGCTGCTCGGTAATTTTGGAGGAACGCAGCGGTGCTCATTATCTTTTATTCCCCTTTATCTCCTCAGGCCAAAGCAGACGCAGAGGAGCTTCAGCCCCCCCTTTGGTGACTGTTCATTGACATTTGAAGCTTATGAAATTGAGTTGTTAAAGACAAAGGGAGAGGGTGTGGCAGAGGGTTCGAAAAACAATCATGTAGCGGAAGAAGAACGCTGAGAAAACTGATCACGATGTCATTTTGGAGGCTCTATGGACAATATGATGAAATGACTTTCTAAAGATTATACATTTTATGGACAATTTAGGTGCAAGAAAAACGTGTAAAAAGACCAAACAATCATTACACTGCAGGATGAACCGTTGTGTAGGTTCTAGAAAACATCCGTGACTCCTGAAAAATACGAAATCTCGCACCTTTTTTCTCAAAACGTGAGCTCAGAAACCTTCGTGACACAAACGCTGAACTCAAACTTCTTTTGAACTTCAAGCACACCTGTTTCAAAACTCCTTTACGTCACCATTTCCTCTAATATTAGACATTCACATTTGCTTACACGGGACTGCACAGTGACTGTGGTTGTTCGCACAGCGACAAAGCAGCTCCCTGAGTAGTGACACACCCTCTGATCTCAGGCCGCATTGTCATGTAACATCTGTGCCTCACTGCTGGATGCCAACTTCACTTTGTAGCAAACAAAAACCTTTGAGCGAAGGAAAATGCTGTTGCTCGTTATTATTACCACTTAATTACATCTTTGTTGGAGTACAAGAGAGAAAATGAGACATCTTCAGGTGGGCCGAGGTTCATTCTGCAGGAAAAAAACTGGTAATCATCGAGCCTGAAGGTCAAAACGAGAAAACAAATCTGTCTGGATAAAAAAAGCAAAGCAGAATCCGATGAAGTTTCTGAGCTTCCTGTCAACTCATCCGGCGATTAGCATGCGAACGGACTGACTGCAGCTCCACCTCATGCATCCGATCTCCCCGTCTGTGTCCTATTAAATTCACTTACGCAGCAGGAAACGGCATCTAATTTCCCCTCCGAAGCAAAACAAATCGGCGTTGTCGGGAGACAACACAGTTGGATGTCGAACAGCGAGAGGAAACTCCATCGGATGCAAACAGCCGCCGGCCTCTTTCTGTTTGTTCTTTAAACGCTACAAGCGAATGCGGAGAGAGGGGGTCCGGAGATGGAGGCGTCCCTTCGCAGTGCAGCCCCACACACTCGATAAGTGCTGCCTCAGCACCTCCTCTGCAGAGGACGGACCACTGAATCAGGCTCCCTTACACCTGCTGGCATCCTGTCATGTAACAGCTACCGTTACAGTCGCCCGCTGTCAGACGGACCCTCAGAGAGTAACCGGTGAAAAAAAAAAGCGAGTCCTGGGTGCAAGCCGCCAGAGGGGAACAGTCAGAGATAAGGAGAGTTCGCACGATTTGTTCCTGCTGCGTCCCTGATTGTTTTTATCCTCCCTTAAATGGATTTTCATCGCTCAAATCTTGTCAGCGCGGCGCGCCGCACAGACGCCACAGCGCATCATCGTTCACTGGCACGGCGACGACATGATAGATGGAGTTCGCCCGTTATTAGCTTCTATTATTAGATTAGGAAGCTTCCGTCTCGATTACAGCGAAAACTGTCACAGTGGAGGCAATAAAAAAACAGCAGAGGCACGCAGGAAGCGTACAATCCAAGATGAAAACAAAGGGAAAGGACATGATTAAACCAAGAGTTGTTCACAATTTGAAGGTTGGGGGGCTGTTGGGTGGGGTCACACATCACGGGGCATCTTCTTCCCCAAAGCTGTCAGAGAAAACTAGAATAGCAGGCCTGCATGACATGCACAGGGCTTTTATTTTGAAGGTTCTGGTGCTTGTATGTTGAAGACAGTGTGTTTGTTGTCACTGTAGTGTTTTGTGGAACCAAGGGTAAGAAAAGGGGGTCCACAGCCCATCA
Organism: Malacoctenus gilli; assembly: GCA_032164315.1. NCBI lineage: Eukaryota > Metazoa > Chordata > Actinopteri > Blenniiformes > Labrisomidae > Malacoctenus > Malacoctenus gilli. The sequence goes on from JASSRZ010000016.1 coordinate 14,111,220, forward strand.
TTAAAGCAAATTAGAGGGGCACCATGGAGGGTTTTAGCTGGAGCAGAAAACAACAGTCACACAGAACTAGAATAAAAGGAAACGAGTCCACGTGAGGCTATTATGAAGTGATAAAAGTCTTTTTTTAGTGTTTTGTCATTTTTTTACTTTACGCCCTCCACAGAAGTAATAAGAAAAACCCATTACGATGGTAATTGAACTTTTCCTCATTCACTCTGACTGTAATTCCCTTCACGAGCCCCCCCGAGATGTTGGGAAGGAAGAAAGAGTCGTAACAGCGAGATGCTGCTCCGCTGACTGGCTGTTTCTCACTTCTTCACCCCGTTTGCGACTTCCACCCACTCGCCACATACAGTACGGCTGCACATCACTGCGTTCCCACACCGGCCCCCGTCGCCTCCGTCGTCTCTCTCGCTAATTTCCATGTGGTTGTTTTTTTCTTCTTTTTTTTCTCCGCTCCGCTCTGCTGCAGAGCTCCTCACGTTCCTGCGGTGACACCATAATGGCACCAAGGAGAACGGCGGGAGGGAGGGATTCATGCTCGTCCCAGCAACACGCTTCCACGAGCGTGCTCCCCATCCCCCCCCCCCCTCCTCCCCACTCACTCCACCACCTGCCTCCTGATATGGAGGCAAGACCCTCGCTCCCTCCTCCTCCTCCTCCTCCTGATGAAATCTGTGCATCGCTGAGTGGACGTGGACACAAACAACTCAGTCAGAGGGGGTCTCTCCTCCTTTTTTTAGCCATACTAGACATGTAGTAGAGAAGAGATCAGAGGCTTTATTTCTCCACCCAGCTTCACTTAACGTTTAATGTCGAAAACCTCATCAAATATTGAACGTGGATAAAAATGGAGGCACCATTCCCCCTTATCTTAACGCTCCAGTGACCCTGACTTCTTTGTGTGAGCAAACAAGCTCCTGGAGTGATAGTAGACGGAAAAAAACAGACGCGTGCGAGAAGAAATGTGAGTTAACATGTAGAATAAAGACTTGGAGCGACCACCGAGCCTCTGCGAGGTGGATCAGTGGGAGCTGATTGGCTGTGAGTGCTGCTCATTGGTCCTCCATACTCCCCTCAGTCACATCTTACATAATGCAAGCAAACTCAGGCCTTCAGGAGGAGCGCGAACACGGACCACACCAGCAGATATGTGTCACACACCCCTGTTGCATCCATTCACCCTGCATCCCGGCCACTCACCTCACTGGACACACTGCTGACTGCATGCACACGTGATGCAAAGACAAGAATAGGACGCTCTAAAAAGAGGAAGGAGGTGGATTTGCAGACGTATAAATGCAGACATGGGATTTACAAATAACAGTCTGACTCCACACACACACAGAGGTGAGGTTACCTTGTTTTTTTTTCCCCTCAGACTGCCTGCATGCAAGAGCCATCGTACAAAATCTGCACACCTGAAGATAATCTTTGGAAATTTGCGACTAGAAAAGATATTCACGGCGTTCCTGCAAAGCTCGCAGACGTCAGGTCCACCCGCAGTCCCTCCAGCAGATGCAGCAGTGTCAATAAATCCAATTAACACCGCCGCTGATCTGAGATTGAGGCTGCGAGAGGGAGCGGGCAAGAGAGAGGAGGTGGGGGGAGACAGAAAAAAAAACCGCCCGCCGCCCCTCTTAATGTGAAAGGATAAGTCCTTACCGGCTGGATCCAGGTAATCCGCTGGAGAGGAGCTCCAGTGAGGAGCAGGAGGAGGGAGACGTGCACTGTGTGAGCCGTGATGAGGAGGACACGGTCTGCAGCATCGCTGGAAAACTGGGAGGAGAGGAGGAGAGGAGGAGGAGGAGGAGGAGAAGGTGGAGAGAGGAGGCGAGAGGACAGCCCGCTGCTGAGGTGGGCTCGGGGCGCCCTCTGCCGGCCTGATACAACATTCACCTCAGTGGACAAAAACATTTTCAGCATTTTCTATTAGAAATACCAAACCAATTACTTGATGCGTCAAAAACATCGTGCACATTTTACTTAGTCAAATCGGACTTTTTAAAAAAAAAAAAAAATTAGGCTCAAAATTACCAGCGCACTTCAATTTCCTTAAAAAAAACATATTATTAACGACTATTAAGAAAGTTAATCAGGAGCTTTTACCTGCAAAGCTTAAAAACTTTCCTTTTGTCAGCCTAAACGGAACAAAAAACACACTTTCCTGAACGTCTACGAGTGACCCACTGTTGGCATCGTGGACGCCTGTTGACGCGACCGTGAGGCGGAGTGATCCTTTAGTGCGGCGTCCGAGTGACGTCACTGCTGCGCGTCTGTAGTCCGATCAAATTCGTCAATCGGAACGACTTTGGTGATCCGTCTTCTCCATGTAATCCGATGTGCGCATGAATGAACGATAACAAAAAAAAATCACACTGAAGAAATAACAGAAATAAAGCCAGTGTTTTATCATCTAACATCTATCTCAAGTTTTATTTACAGCAACAAGTATGTAAACCACAACCGATAAGGTAACAATGTGACCACTCAAACACAACATTCTTTTAAAAAACTCCATCAAAATCCACAGTTTCAGTATCGGACAGGCATGCAGGTTTTTGCATCGTTGGCTTGAACCAAAGAGGACATCACATTCGGATGCGTCGCTCCAATAAGCACCAATGTGGACGTACAGTAACTCACACTAGATTATTTTCCGGTGAGATCCAAGCTGCATTTACAAAGACTGTCATAAAACAGCTTCGGACACAATCAGGCTCTAGAGTACATGCAGTGACATGACGCCTGACATGTTTTTTTGAACATAAAGCATCATGTTTACAGCGAAATTAGCAAAAACAGAGAATTTTACGCAAATGCATACACTGCTTATATACAACACAGAGCAGTTTAGACCTGAAGGTGCCATCGCGAGGAAGATTTTCAGTAACTGTCATAAATACCAGAATTCATCTGACTTTCTTTATTTTACCAACCATTTGTGTTAAAAATCAAGGGCCATTGGAGCAGCTTTGGCTTTTCAAAATAAAAGTGAATTGAGTGTCACAAGTATCCCTGATTGATTCGCTACTGAGAAATACGACTAAAAATATAAATGAGATAAAACCTTGCAAGTACTTATCGTACCACAATCCAAAGAAGACCTTACAGACATAAACAAAGCAAACGTTGGATTGAGGTCAACATTTATCTAAAGCTGTAACATTAAATCAGGAAATAGGCACTTAGAAGATAATCTCTGATGTAGCTTCTTTTCAAGCTAAAAGTGCAAATTCCCCAACAGAGACAAAACTGGTGTTTTGTCTTGTAACAGGCGCCGTCCGTCTGTGCCTCCAATTAGCTTGAAAACGGATTTCCGCAAACCTTTCACGACGACAACAGAGTAAACTGTCGCAGGTCCTTAAACGCACCATGTAGTGTTTCTGAAGGCCACATTGACGGGACGCAAAGGGGTTAAAACACCTCCAAGTTTGCGGTTGCGAATCGGAGGTCTCACGCCACCTTCTCTCCCTGGACCGCTGTCGGTACCTGCACAGGTGTCTGGGTGACTTTCAGAGGCAGCGGTCAGTTTCAGCTTTCCCTCGTTTCGGACATCGACCTAAAAATCGATGAGCGTGAGAGGAACCCTGAGGAAAAACGGAGATGTACCTCCGCGAAATTCTGAGCTTGGTTATAAAGTTGCAGCTTTGTAATGGAAAGGTACGAAAAAAGGCCGAAGAATCCCTTCGGTCAATTGATGTCCCAATTTATGGCGCTTACTATAAATAGTAACAACTGCGTTTCTGAACACAGCTCTACTTTTGCGCAATGCTTTCAGTTCCGTTCGTCTTTGGAGTGCCTTAAAATCATCTCCAAAACAAAGACCGCCCCTTCGATCTCCAACAAGCAAGAAAAAAGACAAACAGCAGAGACTGGACGACACAGACAGAAGCTGGCGCCTTCAAAATAAAGGCAATGTGGAGTTTTCCCAGGTCTGCTGGAAAATGTGTGTGTGACGAGTTCAACACGCAAATCTGTCAGGCAAAGCTCCTCCCTGAAGAGGTGGACGACGACTGGATCGAAGCGCGAACGCTGCATGATATTTCTGAAAATGATATGACACATTGTCTCCTCAAGTATTCATCGCGAGTCGTACTGTTTTCGTGATACTGATCAAGGATATCCATGCTTTCCCAAAATACTGCGCAGTACCAGGAAGCACGGAAATAAAGACGCCTCTTCGTTGAACTCTTTTGTGCTTTCACGACTGTCCACAGACTCGTTTGTGCGCTGTGAAACTGTTCATATCAAAGTGCAAATCTCCAATAAATAATTTGACGAAAAACACAACATTTCCCACAATTCATATCTCTGACCAAACCCCTGAGGAAAGAGTCTGGTCCTCTCATTGGACGGGTGCAGAAAAGCGTCCATGTGTGGGACGTTCAGCTGGTGCCGATGTTTTAGTGCATGCCGATCTTCTCTCCGTGTCGCAGAAGACGAAACTGGTCCGACGTCCTCCAGTTCTTCACGGCTCCTCGTCGTCCCCGTTGTCGGGGGTGGAGTTTCGCGTGTCGGTCAGGAAAGCCTCCTTCTCCGTGGCCATGGGCTCGCCCTTTATCGTGCAGGCAGCCGACCGGCTGCTGGACGCCTCCGAGCTGTTCCACACGCCGTAGGCAAAGTAGATGATAAAACCTACGAGACGATGCACGAGATTAAACGGAAGGATCAGTCAAAGTTACAAAGAGTAAATAAATTAGAAGGCTTTTCGAAAAACAAGAGAAAAAAGGCCAAAAAAAAGTACCCAGAACCATCCAGATGGCAAAACGCAACCAGGTCCCTTTATCCAGCTGCATCATGAGGTAAACGTTTACGAACATGCTGATTATTGGGATGAAGGGCAGCAGAGGGACCTATGGACAAAGTGAACACTCAGTCAGCACAGAAAGACATTAAAGCACAGGAGAGATGTATAAAAATGATAGAAAAGACCAATTTTGATAAATACACAATATTATGAAACATGTATGAGCTTAAAAGACCAAAAA
>JASSRZ010000016.1:14132088-14157443 GCA_032164315.1 Malacoctenus gilli
GAAACGCCAAAAGTACAAAGCGGCTGAGTGAGGGAAGTTAATTTATCATCGCTGGCATGTTTGTAGTGCTGCTCGGCAGCGGCGGCGGCGGCGGCGGCGGCGGCGGCAGCGGTGCGTCTTCAAAAGCCTTCCTGACTGGTGCAGTCTCCTGGGTCGGCCTCAGAAAACATCCTCTTTGTGCGCGTCGTACATGTCGTAGCCCCAATTCTGCCGATGACTTTATTGAATTCTCCAGGATCTCCCCTCGGGCGCTTGTGTTCTTGGGAGAAAATGCGAGAAGACAAACTGTTACAACACTGAATACACACTTCAGGGTCACTTGGAAAAAAAAACAACAACAACAAAACAACACCTTCACACGGACAGCATAACACACGCTATCATCCTGCATATTTCATGACGGTCTTATCTACGAGGGATGCACCAAGCAACATACAAACACAGGTGAAATTCAGTGCAATGTCTTGTGAAATGTGCCTCCGTGATGCGTTTTTTGCAAATTTTATTGCGGCTCTGACGCCATATTTGGTGCATTCGGCTCGAAAGTGTCTCTTTTTTGAAATCTGCATCTTGATTATAAGCTAAACTATCTTCCTGAAGCATATTCGGTCATGAAATCGTGAAGCAACTTTAGGGAAAGGTCTTGTGCTTTTATGTGTGGTGGTGGGCTTTATCTGGAGCCCTATTAGATGGGCTGCATGCGGCTCTGCGTGCTGTATTTCTCTGTAAAAGTTGGACCTGCGCTGAAGTGAAAAAAGATACTTGACAGTTTGGAGACTGTACATTGCATGAAACATGTTGCGCAGCCTCAAACATGCGCCTGAATGCATTGAAGATGCCCTGGATACGAAGAGAGTACGTGCACCCCCACCCCCTTATCGAAAAAAAAGGGGGGGGGGACCAGAAAAAGAGAGAAAAGACAGACATAACAATCTTAACTTTAAGAAAAACCCTAAAAATGACCCCTGAGTCCAATCACTGCCTTTGTGTTGCAGCTTCAACAAAAAACACATCCTGAGCTGAAACGGCGTCTTCAGACGCTATCAAGGAGCTGCTTGTATCGACGCACAAAGACGTGTAATGTGGTGGAAGTAGCGCCGGGTGCAAAATGCCCAGGAAATGGAAATTGAAGCATTACGTAGTCTGATGAGTCGTCTTTCATCCACCTTACATCATGTTGTCGGGACCGCTGAGGTTGCGGCTCCTGCCACGAGGCTTTCGCGGCTCCTCGATTCGCCGCATGGAAACGGGAACTTGGCGTTCAGCAGGGTGGAAAGAGGGGACGCCGTTCACTTTGTCCTCCAGGAGACGGAGAGGCTTTCAGGAGCGAAGTGCAGCAAAGTATCACACGACTGACGTGTGTTGGAGTTTGAAATGCATCCAAAACACAAAGAAAAGATATTTTTTTGCCGTCTGGAGATGCAGAATGTAGTAATTGTGTTTGTGAAGCATTTGCAATGACCTAATTCAATATTTCAGATAAATTCTGATTGCATTATACTATTCTGTGCAAAGATGTGCATGTTGCATTGCAATCAGTGCCTGTAAATGATGCGTTGGTGTGTGTCTGCATGCGAATATGCGTCTCACAAATGGACAGAACTCAGTTCCAGTGAGCCGGAGTCCGCGAAGCGAAGGAAAAGATGCGTTTTGAATCGACATAATGCTTTTGCCCTCCAATTTTTTACCTTCTTATGATGATTTCTCTCAATAACAAACTTGATTTTGGCTTAGTTACACTGTTATCATTAAGTTTTGGTCTTGTGGGTGGCAAAACTGTGACTGAAAGGTCTTTGGTTCGAGTCCCTGGACTGGGAAGAGATTCGAGGTGGGAAAGTAAAAGACGCTGTTTGTCCTCGCTCTGGTCCCATCACTGTGGGCCCTAATTGCAATACGATATATACTATACTGCATATACTATACTGTATTGCAATACAATCCAGTCTAACTGACCACGAATACTTCTTTAAGTACAACTTAAGGTGCCAGGTGTAAACGCGTCTGATCTTGGATCAGACAACTGAGGAGTTCAAGTCCCTTCAGGGTTCAATTTATTCACTACATCTTTTTGCTTTGTACAAGAGTAAATGACGATAAAGTTTATTTCTAATCAATTTGGATTTAATTAACAACGTTTTCAGCATTTGGTCCGAGGCTTCAGTCTCGCTGCCACTTCGTGCAAACCTGCGAGACCTTCTGAGTGACGGACGGGCCGCCGCTCAGAACGCCGTTTAAATTACGCTGAACTCTGACTGTCGAGACCAAACGCGCAGCGTTGGTGTCCGCCGCTAACCAGATTTCCTTAAGGGGCCCAAATCAGTAGTCAGACGGCAACATTCGGCTGGCGCACGTTCCTCCGGGCCTCGGCAGACACTGATTTATTATCGTTAGTAATAATGAAAGAAACATGCTGAAACAGTTGCAGTGTATCAGACATCAATTTTACTTTTGAGAACAAATGCAGACAATTCGTTTTGGCGGCAGTAAAATGACAATGACATGGGGTCAGATGGGGAATGATTAAACACTCCAATTCGGTCTCGCGGCCGACGTTGCTCGAAACGCGCGCAGAGCCGTCGTCTCCGCGCTCGTCGCGAGGCGAGGTGGGCAAAGGCATTTTTCGACGCTCCGACGTTGCACAAAGAAGAAATGACATGTTGGCGACACTTTTGGCGAAACACAGAGCCATGGTGCTGAATATGAATGTGTCCTTTCTTGCTGCTGCAGGGGAGGCAGATCAAAACCTGCCATATGCTACAATGCATGGCTTAAATGGCTGAGAGTCTGCACTGACACAGTAGGTGTGGATCACGGCGTTCCAGCATTCATGGCAATGAATCGGGGAAGCCGCCACCTCCCAAAAAAATCCCCAACAACCCGGCTCTTGTTTCGCTCGTAGCCGCGCTGCTGCGATAAAAGGTGCAGGAAACGCTTCAAATGATCCACAACACAGGCGTTGGCACGGCGACACGGGACGTTTCAGATGCAGGACGGAAACATAAAGGCTGGAAACACACCAATTATCGCAGTCGCTTGCAAAAAAACGACAATATTTCACGACATTTCTGCAGTGAGGGGGGGTGCAAGGGGGACCGCCGTGCTCACGGGGGGTCTCTGTGGATTTATGCATGCCCGTGTTTTTAAATCACCTTTTCCACTGTAGGAATTAACTCGCCGCCGACCGGCGAAAAGTCAAAAGTCACGGCGGTGAAACGAGGCCGTGAGTCACTTTCAACCCCACCGGAACCAGACTTCCTCCCCTAATGAACGCGGTGCGTCACAAATCACAGCATCCTCAAGCCTCAGTGAGTCATGCCTCCGATACGACCCCTCAGAGAGAGGCGGCGCTCGCCGTCGTTATCAAGCTCGTCTTAGCGTTTCAGAGTTTTAAAGAGCTTTGCCCCCCCAAAAAAGAAGAAATCCACTGCATGAACCCGTTGAACGAGTGCAGGAGGCACCTATACTTTATGCAAAGCGAGGAGATGGCGCAACTCCGCCAGAAATGCTGCTCGCGTGTTACGCAACACAGTGTGAACGATCCAAATGAGGTGATTTTTATCACTGCTTTAGCTGCAAATTACTGGCTTAATAACTGAGCCATAAATAACCCCTTAAAGGCTCCCAGTAGCTGCATAAATTCAAACATGACAATAGGACACTTTTAGACACTCATTAAAGGTAGAATAACTCAACCCACTCTCACACTTTGTGCAAATTATGATATATGTGTTTTTCAATCGTACAAAGACACATGATGTAAATTAACAAACCCTTCATTGAAGACCTCCATGTTTTGATTTTCAAGTGCTGGTTTTTCATAATTGACACTCATATATTACTTTATTTCTAAATCCGAACAAAAAACAAACGAAAAAAAAAAGAATTAGAACCTTAAAAAAAGGGGGAAAAAATTGGACATACGTGACGTTTGAATAAATGAACGCTGGTCGCTTTCTGCTTCCTGCCACAGTCGCCGGTCGGGTGTTTTCAGATGACAAGCCAAACGCAACAGAGCCCATAAATGGCTGCTGGCTCTCGTCGGACGGACTCGGCAGGGTTTGGAGTTTTAGCATCGAGCTGCTGGTTAGTTTGGACGCGTCCCAAATGGACCAATCTGCAGCGAATGGGGTTACACAGCGTCGAAGGTTGCAGATGGTATTTGAAAGCGCACGAGCCTACAAAGCTTTTTTTTTTTCTGTCGTTTTGTTTTTCTCCACCACATTCAGACACAAAAAAAAGAGGCTCCAACACAAAAAGTGGGGTTTGCAAGGTTGACACTTTAAGATGAAGGTGATTGTTAACACTCAGTTTGAGTTTGGAATCCATTCTCAATCCTGGTCTCTGTGGAGACAATCACCCGCTAATAACAGTAATCTATCTCCTCGTTGGCCAGGACAATAGCAGTTCTGCAGGGGATGTAGACCTGAGAGAGAAAGGGAGACAAAGGGGGGAGGGGACGGGGGAGAAAGTGAGTTGACAATTGAAGATTAATGATGTTAACAAGATCACCGATTGTGGAGATTACTGGATCTTCCCGTTCATCCCTTTTCTGTTTTTTTTTTGGTCGGGAAGAAGTGAGACATCCAAGCGCTCGGCGGCTCCTGGATGATCAAACATGGTCAGTCCTCACAATCAAGGTCGACGCGATGGCGGCACAAACGGGCGAAGGAGGGGGGAGGAGAAGAGAGAGAGAGAGAGGAAAAAACACAGAAAGGAAAAAAAAGAGGAGTGAGGAAGAGGAGGGGAGGTGCATTTCGAGGGATATTCACATCTGAGCAGAAGGAATAAGTCTGGAGAGGAGACAAACACCAGCGCTGGGATCGAAGAGAAAGCGTCAAGGTTAGAGAGGTGTAATCAAACTGTGACAGAGCTGCTGCTGCATTAAGACCTCTGGGTGGCGGCGCAGCCAGTACATCAGCGCCGAGGAGAGGCGCCTCGTCGCCTGACAGAGTCCCTCCAAACTGACACTGCAGCCTCACATTTACAGCCCCAAGCCTTCCAAAATATGCTTCTGTTTTTTTTTTTTGTTAACCCGACGGTGTCAAACTTATTTTAGTCAAAGACTCAAAGGCAGCCAAGTTTCATTTGAGAGAAAGGTAACTTTCCCATCACGGCAACGAGACATTTTCCTCTCAGTTTGGCCACAAGTTCATGCCGCTATTTTGTGAGCGACAAGGTAGCGAACAAAGATACTTTACTGCCATCTGCTGGTCAGTTTCAGAGTAGCACTTAGTGCGACATCCAGAGGACAAAGCAGGAATAGCAGGTACATTTCAGTGTGCTTGCCCCCCACCTTCAACGCCTGATTTTGGGGGACTTTTTACTTAAAAATCTGAAAAAAAAAAAAATCCATCTCCAGGTCCCCAAACTGGGGTCTGGGACCACTGTTGGGGGGGGGGGGCACGCAAGAGATCAGAGGTAGGACCCGAGACTTTTAGCTCTGCTCCCAGTTTGTCCAGATGAGAACTGCACTGTTAGGAAGGAAAAACCAAAATTACAGATTTTATAGAATCTAGATCAGTTATAGAAAACTGCCTAGTGCTTTTATTTTGAAGGCTCCTGCTTTTGTATGTAGGTCAGAGGCTAAAGTGTTTCCACAGCCTTAATATAAAAAACAAATTCTGGACAGTTCCAGTGAAATATTTTGGACAGAGGGGCCAAAAGGACCCACTTTGAGCACGTGAGTTAAAACGCACAACTTATTCCTGCAAATGTTCGAGTGTTTGTGTCTTACATTTTCACGTGTATCAACGTGTTGCATCAGCATGCAGGCAGAGATGCAAATGACTCAACACCAACGTGTCGGTGTGAAGCAGAATCAACAGGAAGGGGCCGAGGATACGACCAAAACTGCTCACGTACGTGACAGAGGATGAAGAGACCACGTGACCACCAGTCAACCCCAAAATTCAAATGATTAACAGTGTTTTGTTTTGGCTTTTGTTGTTCACAGTTTGTTCCCTAAACGAGGGTATTCCCTTCTCGTCCTGCCCCCCCCCTTCTCTCTGTAATTTCCATTTCTGAACCGTCCAATCAATGCAATAAGTGTGCGTTTCATCGTCTCTGAATGTTGGCTCGGCATCAACTGCGAATTTGGGCCTCTGTGAGGATGCAAACTGCCAGTGGGAGGAAGCTTATAAAAGAGAAGAAGAAGAAGAAGAAGAAGAAGAACCACTGCTGGAGAAAAAAAAAACCCAGCAAACAAAAATAAAACACAACAGATACAGAAGAAAGTCTGTAAATGTCAGACTCTCCCTCTCTCTCCCTCTACATATATATATGCACCACAAAGAAGTCTCAGCGAGGCCGATCGTTGGGAGTTCCTAATAAAGTCTTTGATCAATCCTTTTGATATTCACAGTGTCATTTGGAGCCAAGGAGCCGCCGAGCTCCATCCGTCATTGGGAGATTTATGCCAAAGGAAGAGCCGAGCAGACATAAATGACGCTCTATTTCCCGACAGAAAAACTAAAAAAGCCGGCGGAGCTGTAAACAATTCAATCACCCCCTGAACTCTGCGAGCCGCCCCTCGGCATCGGCGGCTCCGCGCTCGCCGCCGATGTGTTTCTTTGGCAACAGTTTGTCACCGAGGGAGCCGAGCAGCCCCGGCGCCCAAACACTGACACAGACATTGGTGACTAATTAAACAGTCACAGTGGGAGAGTCTCCGCGCAGGAGCGCCGCGGAGACGAGAGGCAGAATGAATCACCGCACCTGTTTAGACAAAAGCTACCACTGCGTCTAACCTGGAATATGTCAACAGCTTTTATTTCCACTAAACACGTCGCCGCGGTGACGCATCCAAAACGAATCCGCGAACCGAGCAGCGGCACATCGTCCAAAGTGTTGGCACAGCAATTTGCGGGAGTCGCCGTAATTAACATAAAGCGCCTCGGAACATATACGCAGCGTCCCTGACAAGCCGCAACTTCCCTCGCACAACACACAGCAACGTTTACAGCGCAGAGCAGAAACAAACACTCACAGCAGGTTAAAAAAAACCCAACCCACGAGACTGTTATTTAAAACAAGCTGCACTTCAGTGAATTAGACCCCATTTGTACAGCTGTAACCACAGACGAGGGGAAGTGACACGATTGTGACACAAAGTCCGAAACACTAAATGAAAACTTGATCGTTTGCAAACTGAAAAAAAATGCAGATTTCTTGAAATTTCGCATTTTAAGTGATGCTGCTTCAAGTTGCTTCTTACAAGGGATCAATTACCTCCAATCTGACACACTTCCACTGATCCAAAGGCAGTGAAACTCAAGTAAAGAAGAAAAATGTAGGGGAAATCCACCAAATTTCTATTTCTGGAGATATAAATACATAATTTGATGAGTATTTTTTGATAGTTTTCCTGCACAGACCCGAAACCCCCCCCAAAAAACAAATTGTTTGCACACAAAAGACAATAGGAAGATCCAGACTCTACATTGAGATAACTATCTGATTTGTTACGGAACTAAGGGACACTATTTTAGTTCACTGCCCAAATTTCTCTTTTTTTCTATTGAATTCAACTTGCTACATTTGTTGTTTCTTCATGCTTTGCTTCATGATGAAAAGTTTCGAGAATATTCTGTATTTAGAGATGCCGCAACGGCGCCTCATATTGTGAAGGTACACATAATAAAAACTTAGAAGTAGAGTTACTATTCATTTATTTGTTTACATGTATAAAACTAGTATTCTGTGTGTCCATGGAGAACTTCTCCAAGCTGTATTTTTCCAGTACCTTCTCTGTTGTTTCCTGCTTGTCATCTATGTCAACAGTCAGCTATTTCTTTCCACAGAACATCTTATTTGAATTGTGTTCCTGCCTTCTGCTCGAGGGCATTTTGACGAGGTGACGCGAAGATATGAGGACTGATCTGACACCTCCGTGACTCCAAAGAGTCCAAATGCCGCCTCGTTTGATGAGAATCACTAAAAATTACCCAAAGAATGATTTTCATGAAGTCATACCGGGTATTTAAGTCACTCCATCAGCCTGTTTTGACTCCTTGAACCAGGAGGAGAAGCAGGGAGCTGCGCAGTCAATGGAAAGGTTACTCAGCTATCACACAGACCATCTCTGATCCTCCCAACACTAATTACTTCCCATCCCTGGTTAACCTGGACGATCCGGGACTCATCAGTCCATTAATCAAACGTCCCGTCTCCCGCCGCGTTGTTTACATGTGAAATTTCCAGAAAGTCTCGTCGGCGCAGCTCGAGTTCGGTCAGCGGATGTCAGCAGGCGATAGGATTTATCTGAAATTGGCCACAAAGCCTCCGCCGCCGTGTGATTTGTCATCCAGAGGAGGTGTTTACCACTTCGCAGCCACTCAAAAGCCACATCTCATATCAGGCGGCAGCAGTTTTGCGGGCGGCAGTCAGATCCCGCATCAGTTACTGTACCACGGAACGAGTGTTTCGAGTGTTAATATCAGAGGAGCACAACAAAGCCGCGTGAGAGGCGAGCACAGGCAGTTTTGCTTGTGAAGTGGCGCATTAGCAGGGAAACAAAAAGTTCGCCGGCGCATCCGTGTCCTTTCCGTGACTTCTTTTGTCTCACGGATGCTCCGGCGTTTGCCTGCTATCGCGCTCGCATGTGAGAAATTCAGATTCTGCGCTCCCGCCTTGAAGAGCAGAATCCAGCCTTTGGGCTAATACTCAATCTGATCAATGTTCAAACACACTGATAAAGGATTCATGAGGTGCTTCGCAGGAATACATCATCCGCCCCGGCTCCAGACCGCTCGCTCCAAGCCAGAGCGCGCTGCCTGGCGATCTGTGCACTTTAGCTCTCCAGACATGTCTCTGTTTGGCTCCATTACTCACTTAACAAGTATCAACTCCCTGTAAGCACTTCTGCGCATGTAGGCTGTACTTGAAGGCGAAGACCCGCGGATCTGACTGGGTACCAACGCAGACCTGACTGGGATGGCGAGCTGAGCCCGGGTCTTAGGGAGGAGGCTGGATCTGCTCCTCTGTGAACCCTCCGTCTTTATATCTGGAGGAAACTGGAATATTACATTAAACAGCTGGATTTTTGGCAGCATCGCTGTTTCTCCGAGTCGCCAGTCGGCTTTCAGTTCCCTCTCCAAAAACACAGTTTTCTAAGCGCGTCTTTCCAAAGTCGGATTTTTTCCACAACAGTATAAAAGGATTCGTTTGAAAGAAGGAGCCACTTTCAACAGTTTTATATTATTGATTTTCATGCAACAATTCAGCCTTTTTATTATTTTTCTACAATTCTTAACTTGTTGAGCACAAATTTTAGTTATATTTGATAGAAACATTCATCCAAATGAGTTTTAGCCAAACAAAACACTTGAGTAATTGGCTTCAGTCATTAATCCTTCCTTTTCTTTCGCCCATTTGAAACATTCGCAAGCCAGCAGGGGGACACGCTCCATCCAGCATGTGCTGATTTTTATCCTTCTGGCCTCCTCCCAGTGGGGAGAACCCCCCGCCTCCCCCAAAGGAGGTGACCAGGAGGCATAAATTAAGGCAAAAATTGCTTCGTGTCATCTTGAAGGCAGGACCGACATGCGCGTAACAGGTTTGCTTGAGAGTTGCAAAAAAAGCGTTCACAAGAAAACCTCTACGGCCCTGGTGGGTGTGTGACGGCATTGGATCCGTAGCACCCCTCCCCAATTATCAGTCAATATTTGCTTCATACGGTGCGAGTGTGATGATTCAGTGACGTCTGAGTGCATGTAAAGCAGTGAAACAGGTCCTTTGTGTCCCTTCACCGCGACTTGTTCAAACCTCCTCGTGTACGTCGGCCCCTTCAGATCTCACTCTCCGTCTTTTGATCATTTTCTTTCCCAGCAGTCGTTTTCTCACACTTCCTTTTTCTCCTTCTCACTTAATTATTTTTTTTTTCCGGGTACAAACTGTCGAAGGAGTCAACCCACACCGACGCGCGCAAAAGTTAATCAAAAGGTTCCGACGCCGCTAATTATTCATCTGCGTTTTCTAGCGTTACCTTTTTGACACTGCGAGACTCCGAAACAACCTGCCTTTCGTGACAGGCACAGGAAGACGCTCTCGCAAACGCGGGTTTTATCACTTGGGAAATTTGAATTCAGTCTTTGACAATTTAGCCCCCCCCCCCCACCACCACCACCTTTTTTCTTTTTTGTCTCGCCGTAAAACTTAATTGTAACCGTTCAATAGCGATATACCTGCTCCTTGATGTATGAGATTCTTGTGAAAAGCCCTGCTGAGTACATCAAGCTGTCAGTTCGCTCAGATGAAGAAAGCAGCCACGTTATTCTTCATCCGCTTGAAGAGAACAGAGATTTTTTCCCCCCCTTTTAATTCCGCTTCATGGCAAGCTGCTTAAACATTCACTTTTTTATATTACCAGGAATAAAATCCATCCTTCTCGCTGAGTCTCCTGGTATAAAGACCACTCATATATATCACCCCCCTCCACCCCCCTCCAAAAAAACTAACATAGCAGCAGTTTTAGAAACAAAAAACAAAAGAAAAATTCGTTTTTCCACCTTCATTTTTCACAGCAGCGCCTAAGATTGTTGGCTTGATTCGCAGAAGGCGCTGGACACACTTACAAACAAACTCCTGTATTGACGGAGCACGAAATGTTTTACTGCGATTACTTTGCTGCCAAACCGGACGTGAAAAGTAAAGATTGAAAGTGGATAAAAACAGGAGGGCCGACGGAAAAAGGTCAATATTTTCAGATGCGCCGGGTGTTCCGACGCGTCGCTCGTAAATGTAGAAAAAGGATTCGTCCGGTTTATCTTTCTGACTCGCCCCAAATTTGCTTGATGACCTTTCTTCTCAAAGTCATTTACAATAAAAAAAGAGAGTCGATTTGTTATTATAAATACCTAAAAAGATGCTTTGGCTCGTTGTTTTGTTTTCTGACAAATGGATCAAAACTAAATGTAACTCTGTTACAAGTACGAATCATTCCAGTAATTTGGCAGATTTCATGTTACTCTTTCTAATTTCAGCTTATGAAACAAACAGCAAATTTACAGCTGGTTTGATTAAGGCACAGCATTTGTTAACCACTAAGAATTCGCAGGAATATACAAGTATGCTGGTCAAGTTACTGCATCTTTAGATACAAGCATGTTGCTCAACGCAGAGGTTGGAGAGCAAAGCTGTGACCAGAAGGTTGCTAGTTTGAGTTCCTGGAGTAAAGAGAGTTTTAGGAACGCGGGAAGGTGAAGGCCACAACAATGTGGACCCTTTAGGGAAGAATCCATGAACCCCTAACTGCTCCCTTGGTGCTGCAGGTGTGGTTAAGGTCCATTATGAACAGGATGGGTTCAAATTAGGGAGGTATTTTCCCTAAAAGGATAAAAAAAACTATAAAAATCTACACAACTTAGTAAATCTAGCGAGTAAGTCAGAAAGAGAGGGTTTGTCGCGTGTACTTGAGATTACTTCATCCTGAAATGTACACAGGAGGTGGACTGTACTCCGAAGATTCACTCTCTCTGTCTCTCTGTTGGTGTGATCCCAGATCTGCGCCTCGACGTGGAGACTCTGCAGAGGCCGTAGCCGTCACTTGCAGGACCGCAGCTTTTTTCCTCCGCTTCTATTTGTGGTTGTTGTCATGCTGCAGAGCCACTCGGGCACCAATCAGATGCTTCCTTAATGCTGAAGGATAAGAATATAACTGTTCTCTCCGCGTTGAGGGGGGGGGGGGGATGACTAATTCTGACCATCTCCCAAAGTATATTTGCAGCCCCGTACCTGCTAAGAACCTCCTCCGTGCTTCACTTGTTGCCTGCGGCTGTTGGTCCGTCCAGCGCTTTCCAGCCCTGCGGTGGACAATCTGCCTTCCGCTGTTACAGCCGCATATTTCGAATTTTTTGGACTCGTCAGTCCGACGCACCTGGTGCCACGGCTCCGCGCCGGGCTCCTCGTATTTTTCGTGCACAGGTGAGTCGCTTGGCTTTGTTTCCGCGCCGGAGGGACGGCGTCCTGGCCGCGAGCCCTCCGTAAACACCACCCCTCACTGGACAGCGGCCGCTCGCGCCGCCGCCTGAGAGTCCTGCCGCTTGCTGCCAGTTCTGAGCTGACGAGAGCAGGGGAAGGGTGGGAGTCGGCTTAATGTGCTTTTTTGGTGGGCTGCACTCGGTTTACTTGGCTGACCACTGCGTCTCGGCTCCTCTCTCTCCTCCAGAGGCTGAACGGCACATCTGGAAACACCTGCCTGCCTCTCGTTCCTTCACAAACTGATGCTGAGGTGTCACCTCTTCAAGTTACTCTGACTTCATCACCATAATCTTGCCTTTTTCTCGCTATTTCTTTGTGTACTGTTACCAAAAACGTGTCTTGATCCTTTCAAACGAGCAACTGTTTCAGATTTAATGCTACGAATACATAACAGACACTTACGAAAAAAGTTAAGTTGCCTCATTAAAAGAAAATTAATTTCTGGTATTATTTTTAGCCGCTTGCCACATAATTGGACTTTGCATTTAGTTAATAAAGTTCAAATGAGGGTTTCCCACTGAGCTCGGTCTCGATCCATTGCTAACAGTAATTAGATTTTAGTTTGAAACATTTACCGGTTAAAAAAAAAAAGAAATTCATGCTGAATGTTTCAATTTAGGTGAAATCCGTCCTCGTCCTGCGAATGCACGATTAGCAACAATTTGGGAGAATAAAATGAAACTAAAATGTGAATAATTTTCACCTTCATAGTCATTAAACTTTCTAATTGTAGCAGCTTTATCTATAAAAAAAGAGGTACAGAGTGATTACAGTATTCACAGCTCGGTGTCTGTCGGAAACATGAAGTTACACATAGAAATTTCTGCTCCGTAAATGATTGAGGAAACACGCCAGATAACAGGAAATGGGATTGACTTTACAACGTGTATCTTGAGACAGTGGCCCCAGGACCCTACTGGGGGAGGAGGGATGAGATGAGGAGGCGGAGGAGGAGGAGAGGGTGGGGGGCATTAGAGATCACAGAGGGGCCCCCGAGGCTTTGCCTGCTCGGGGGTTGTCAAAATTAGAATCGCGGATTTCAAAGAAAACCAGAAAAACGACACTTTCCAGTCATTTTCTTTGGCTTCGAGGAAAGAGTTATAGAGAAGGTACAGCAATAGACATGTAGATGTACACGTTATGCTGTTATTATACGTTTGTATAACACCTATCACTGCTCTCGTTCACTTTTATGAAATACTACATTAATTTCTGATGACTGATGGATGGTTTTCCAACCATAAAAAGATCAGTTTTGGAAATGTTCCGACTTAAACTTGTTTTCCCTTGTTTTCAGAGGGCAGCTGTGCAGTTTCCGCTATACTGATTTCATTTTTTCCCCCAAATTCGAGTCAAAGACGTGACCCAAAGGTCAAAAAGAGACGACAGATGGTAACGTGGCTCGACGCCGGCTTCGCGAAAACATTTCCTCGCCGCTCGCCACGGCCTTCCGAAACCATCAGGGCGCTGGCGGCTCCGCTGGCCTCCGCCAATTACGTGCATTCCCCGGTCGGCGGCAACGGCGTCGGCGCGGCGCATCGGTTGGGAGGATATGAGGGTTTATTATCACTCAGTAACGAGGAAGCTGGAGAACTGACAGAGCCATTAAAAAGACAGAAGGAGAGAAGTTTGCGGGGACTTTGAAAGCAAAAGTTGTTAAATAAAACATGGACGGTGTGGGCACCTTTTTCGCAGCCCCCGCAGAGGCTCTTGTCTGATTATTCTTGTCATAACCAGGTAGGTGTGAGGAGGAGGAGGAGGAGAAGGAGGAGGAAGAGGAGGAGGAGGAGGAGGAGGAGGAGAAAAGGCATCTTTATGCAAGACTACAGTCTCACTGTGCAATCTCGAGCAGGGCGCCCATAAAGGAAATACAGTGTGCACAGAAGGGTCCCCACCCGCCTCCTCCCTCCCTCCCTCCCTCCCTCCCTCCCTGTCGGCTCCCTTCCTCTCGCCTCTTCATTCCTCATTAATCCACGATGGTGCCAAAATTAGCAGATGACTTGTTAACTAAACTTCACATTTTGGCCAAGAGGGACGTGGGTGAAGCAGCGGTGTTTGAATTAATAAGAGGGAGGGAAGATTTAAGAGATTGTGAAATTTGTGTCCCTAACTGATGAAATCCAGGCCTAATATATCGGACCATCGCGGCGCTCGCGGGAGACGAGGGAGGAGGTTTCTCCTAACCGAGGCTTGAGAGATCTTAAATAACGCTGAATTGATGCCCCCCCCCCCCTCCAAAAAATAACCCCGGCGCTGTCCCGCCAAACACGTTCGTTCTAACGCTCCGTCCGACTGCTAATCCGGAGGAACATCCTCTATCCAATAACTGCAACACTCGGCGATCGATCGGAGGAAGTTCAAGTCGAGTTCAGATAAACAAACGCGCCGTCAGGTGCTACGTCAGGCCCGATACGAGGCCGGAGCGTTTAAGTGCCGCCTCGTGACGCTGAATTATTTACTCATCGCGCCCAAAGCCCGCTGGACGAGGCGTCGACAGTGCCAGACCACTTCAACAGATATCGGCGTCGACCCCCTCCCTCGCATTAATTGGGCGAATTCACATGAGATCTAACGCTCGCGTGTGTCTGCGGCGGTCCTCGCCAATTCATGCCGGACCTTATTCGCAAACAGCTTATTGGCTCCTCAGCATCTTAAATCGAGGAGAATCAGAAAAAAAAAGGAAAAAATGACATCACGACGCAAACACGCGCGAGTTCCTCAAGCACTCTGCTTAAAATGCATATCGGTGTTTCTTTCTATATTTCAAGGACGGAGCTATTTCACGCTATTAGCCTTAAGCAGCCACTCCATGATGGAGGCCCGAGACCTAGGTTTTTTTTTCTTACCCCCCCCCCTCTGTTTTTCCATGACGGAGAGGCGCGCACATGAAAAGGTGCGCTCTAATGCCATGAATAATGCACATTGTTTGCTGGAGCAGATATCAGACCCACACCAGCGGCTGCAGGAGGACTGCCGACACGAGCGCCGTCCAGCGAACGCTAAGTTCCACTCTTTGGCTGAATCGCCTCTTCTTTTTCCCGCCCTCGCATTAAAAGATAATCATACAAATGAAGAGGAAACTGAATAACATTGCTGTGGTTAAGAGAGTCTGGGACCAGAGAGAGGGAGGAAGAACAAGCAGCTCCTCTCCATGCCAACACACTTAAACCTCATTAGAATGACTTTAAGACATCCTCTCACCACAAACTCTGTTTCAGGCTAATTAAACTGATTTGTGGAATCAAACAGAGAACATAAAAAGGGCAAAACACTAATACGCAGACAGCTATTTTATCACATCTTGGATCTGGTGCAAGCTGGTGCGAAATAAGGAAGGGAAAAAAAAACAAAAAACAGGACGCCTCCAAAACAATACGAGGAAAACTCGCTTGAAACTCTGAGCAGCCGCATGATTAATTCAGACCAGCTGAGTGTCTTCGTGCTGGAGGAAGATTACATGTGCCGGGGAAATAATACGAGCGGCTTTCTTCCGGTCGCCGCCCAACAGTCGCTGACACTCGAGCCACCGGCGGGATGAAAATAAACCACTCAAAGTCGACTTTGGGATTTGTCACAGTGGGGCAGAAATACTCCCGTGATACTAATAACGTTAATTATAGCAGCTCTCAATGCCAGACTTTAATACGTCTTAAACCAGTCACTCCCAACACACCCCCCGTCATGCTTTTGCCTCGAAGGAAGGCCGTACCCCCCCGATCTTTGAACTTTGCTCAAACACTGACAGAAACACAGACACGGAACCTTTCAAAATAAAAGAAAACGACAGGTTTGGGAGTTTAGAGGAAGCGTCTTATTCTGGTTTTGTGTTGAAACTGACACCTGCAGAACAGGAAAAGCCTGAGAGCCCCCCTGTGACCTCTGGTGACCCTTTAGCAAGTGAAAAATACACATTCACATGTGAGCAGGACCCTCAAAGTGACCCTAAGCCCCTCGGTTGGGAACCATTGGTTTATTTACACCTCTGTGAAACTCAAAGTCGAAAATTAAGGGACATTTTCATGAGCGATTAACAGCTAAATACGAGTAGCGTTGGTGATTGTTACCCTTGTTTTTTGTTTGTCCAAAGTTTTTAATCCATCTCGTCTTTTTTTTCTTTAAAGTTATTTCTGGAACTGTCTCTAAAATCCGCCCACGACTCCTTCTGATGTTTTCCAGCCCTGAGTAACTCTTCCATTAGCGTCTATACAGCGCGCGCGTTGCATTGTGGGACGACGGCGTCCGTCAACAGCGCACTCGACAGGCATTTAGCGCACACGCTGACATTTTGGAGGAGGCTTAATTCCGGGGGGTGAATGTACAACAACCTCCCAATCATGTGCGAATTAGTATGCGGAATGGGACGGCGATACAGCCGAGGTTGCGAGAGGAGTGACTACAAAAGCCCTGGACTTAGCGCTGAAGTGCACTCCACGCGCAGGACTCGCTGACATTCAACAAAAGATGACCTTTGATGAGTCAAAAACGGGGACGCTGGAAATATTTACCTGCATGGAGTTGGCGCGGCCGTTGAAGGGCTGGGGCTCCGTGAAGAACTCGGTGTTGTGGTCCAGCCGTCCGTGACCTCCATACAGAGTCTCGTCCGAATCCAGCTTGATTTTGTATCTGGCGCGGATCGCGGGTTAAGGCGCCGAGGCAGTGGGAAACGGGCTTATGAGATCCAAAGACATAAGAAGCGCGGGAGGAGGTTTTATCGCCGCCGCGTTTGATTTGCAGCCTCGGTTTTAGCGACGCTCAGCTGGTTCGCGCTCATTGAAATCCTCACATCTATCAGCATTCATCTCCGCCCCCCCCCCCACTCACAGCAAAGCAAAGTGGCAGAGCAAAGCCCCAAACAGACAAAGAGAAATTTACATAAATAGAAAAATGATTCAGCCACGGCCCAACTTACCCAGCCTGTCTGTCTAATCTATCCACCGCGCTGCATAAATAATGAATTCAATCAAAAAAACGTGATCCAAATGAGTGACAACAGATACACACAGCCAAGATCATTAGGATTGTTCTCCTCTCCAACGAGAAATTTGTCCGATTTTGTTGTTTTACAACTTGACAAGAACAGGGAACATTCTTTTTTTCTTTTCTGTCAAAGAAAAGAACAAATCACTCCAAAAAACCCATCTAAAATAAGTTCAAAATAAACCATTTGAAAGCTCTCGTCGGCGGCACAAATTGTTCACGTTTGGACGCGGAGTCGTCCGCCGATCCGTCTTCTAGAGGCTCGCCGTCTGAATTAGGGCGGCGAGGAGAGTCTGAGCCTTTCATTACTGTCCTGTTTGACATGCAGGACTCATCAAGAACAGGTCGCTAGACCATCGCAAACCAAGACGAAACACACGTGCTGTGCAATCACACACACATTCACACCCAAGGGGTCATTTATCGCCACCAAAGAACCAAACCAGCAGAGATTGGAAACTCGAGTGTCTTTTTGGTTTTTGCCATGCGGACACTTTCGTTTGTACCTAATCAGCCAACTTTCAAAGCAAGCTGAGTGGAGCGAAAAAAAATGAGACACCAATTGACTGTTGGCCACCGAAGTTGCGACAGCAACTTGGCATTTTTTAAGCCCCGCAACAGCGACCGCACTTTTATTTCTTTATTTCCCCTCCTCAAGCAAAATAAGGGGCCACAATTAAAACGACACAACAGTCGACCAAGCAGCAGGAAAACATCAGTCTCCACAGTGTTTGCTTCGCGCAGAAACATCGTTAGAGTTTCGAGCCAGTCCGTAACTGTGAAGGAAAGAAGAGCCGAAGCGAGTTGTGCTAAAAAAAAAAAATCTTGTAGCCGTGGATAAGCGGCATTTCCTTCTCTAAGTGGATTCAGGAAATCCACGCAGGTAATCCGAGTTTTATACCCCCAAAAAACTGTCAGTTTGGAGAATGTGTGGTGTGATTTTGTTCTCCATGTGAGTAAAATCTGAGTGTACTCGCAGGAGTTGTCTCTGAGTGGTACCTTAGTGTACTTTAGGTTGCAGCGGAGATGCTACAAAATCCCCCCAGCTGCTGTATTTCCTTTAAACTCTTTGCATAATGCAGCCGAACAGGGAGAGGCACGTATGTATGACACATGCATGTCCTTAAAAGCAAGCGATGAACTACGAACATGCTCCATGAAAGGTTTCATCATATATTCACCTTTTTTTTCTCTCTGGAACTGCGAGATCAAATCAATTGCATTGATAAATACGCCCTGAAGCTAGAAAACCGAAGCAGAGGACTGTCGTCGTTTTTCTGAAACCTAAATTGTTTGGAAAGAGCTCTAAAAGTCTTTCTGCCGAAACAATATTCCTGGGAGACCTTTTTTTTTTTATCAAGAGGAAGAAAAAAAAAAAAGCCCTCCTTGAGTTCTTAAACTGCTTGACATGCTCGCGGTCCCAATTTTGTTGCATGACAAGTCACAGAAAAGATGGGTGTCAGAATTAGTTACAGGCCTGTTATTAACGTCAAAGGGAAAAAAATATTTAAGGCATCTCCAACGCACGGTTTAAAACAGAAAGTGCACTTTGACAAGTATGTACATAAATATATATTTAAATTTTATAAGCAGAATCTACTGACGGGGGGGGGGGGGGGGATCCAGCCACACATACGGGAGCCAACAAACCTCAACCCACAACGACGACACCCATGTTTGTTGTAAATGTCTATAAAGTTCCCCGCAGCTCGTTATTTAATCCCGTCTCACTGGGTTGGTCGCTGCGACGAACAGTAGTCGAGGAGGTGCCGACATGCAAACAACACCGTAATTGGCTGGTTGAGTGATCACCTTTTTCTCCCCCATAGGCGACGTTCCCGAGCTTTAAGTGAGATCCTCAAACGCCGCCCAGCCGGGGAAGCTCGGCTTCTTCTACCCCCCTCCACCCCCCCACCCGTCCCCCCGCCCCCCCCCGCCCCCAGCGCGCTTGTCTGCTTTGATAGCGATGATTAAAAAGACGCCGCGCTCTGTGCATTGTTGCTGCCAAGCAGGAACACCACCCCCTTCCCCCCTGCCCAACTTACGACAACGGCGGTTTATTGACAGAACAGACTCATTTTTGCTTTGGAGGTTTAACAAAACCGAAGCCAAAAAATGTTCTCACGGGCATTAAACGCCTCGCGTGCATCCCTGGAAAGACACGCGGGTTAATGCACCTAATGCAAAAACCTGTATGTTGATTTACTTCCTCAGAGTACGCGCTGTGGCGGTGAACTATAAATATTTGCGTGATACCCACCCCCACCGCGATCGATCGCAAGAGGATTCCACATACATCCAGCGAGTCTCTCGCACCAAATGGGCTGGAAATAAGACATAGTTACAGTAATTCAGAGTTCCCTGGCAAACTTCTCCGCAAGGAAGCGAGCACCCAGCGCAAATTGGTAGTTGGAGGCTCTGAGCGATTACGTCTTTGTTAGTGGCCACGGACGACAACAGCTTGCAGTTCAGCTGTAAAGTATTGTAATCAATACGGCCTCTGTGAATAAGGGGGAAGATTAAAGAACACAATCAATTTCGCCCAATGAGCGGCGAGAAAAGAAGGCAGTCCGACGCCCGATGATTAGAGGCATCGATGACCTGAAAACAATCTCGCCATGACCGCGATTGCAGACCAAGCCGCCACTTAGTTTCTCAGTCAGCTTCTTCGTTTTATATTCGTGTGAGCGCGAGTGTGAGTTTGTGTGTGTGTTTATGTCACCTGCACCTGCTGAGATAACTCAACATCACTCTATAACGTCCCCTTAAAATTTAAATCTTCACATTTTTTAAGCAAACATTTAAATCGTTCAACACCTCATCAGGTGTTGAGCTTAACACCTTAAAGTTTCATGTTACACTTAAGTTTTTTTGTCCATTGTTACAAAATTTGGGGGACATCCAGCTGCTACAGTTCTTTCTTCCTTTCGAAGGCATAAACATTTGGTGTTTGTTTGGAGGTGATCGTTACGTTAAGGACAAAGCCAAACAGCCCGGCAGCTCTATATGTGTGCAGAGGAGCTGTGCCAGAGGGCTCAGCTGTACCGAAAACCACACACACAAAAAGTCGGAGATTTGCCAAACGGCGGCTGTGAACAGAGCGTTTATAGACGGAATTCATGGATCACTCCTGGCTGAGGTGAAGTATTCTGGTGGGAGGACGGAGGCAGATTTCTTCGCCCTCAAACTTTTTTTTACGTCACCGTAAATCCGAAATTCGCTGAAATGTTGGAAGACGCCAGCTGCGTCCGGGCCGTCCCGGATCAGTTTTTGCCTCGTGTGTTGTCGCAATAATTTCTTTTAATCAGTTTTTCCGTCAAACCACTTTTTTTCCCTCCGAACTTACGAGGAAACGCGCCCAGAAGTCATTTCATATCGGCTTCCTGAGAGGTTTAACTTACATTCCTGCTGTTAAATTTCAGGCGTTTTCCGCGGATGGTTTCGGGAGCAGGATTTCACAGGAGGGGGAAGGCCAATGATTTTGGATGACTGATTTAAAATCCCCTAAAATCTTTTGTGGGTTTGGGCAGCTTGAACTGTTAAGGCCTTTTTTTATAGATGTACTGAGAACCGCAGCTCAGGCAAAGCCTGATTTGTGGTCTCTGGGTGTTGTTGAGCTGCAGATTATTGTTTGTCCACCGGGTACCTGCAAGATTCATTTATTCATGGCAGCGTGTCTGATCGTTATTGAAGTGACTGAGGCGCTCTCACACAGCAGATGTTGAAGGGCCCGGGCAGCGTTCAAATCGGGACGCCGTTTACTTTAACCGCCGTTAGAACGGTCAATAGTTTGGCCAAGTCGCTCTGATCATCTGCACCTGCGCCGATGAATGATTTCTACCTGTTCTCAGTAAGATCCTCTGATGATCAAGAAGAACAATGACCAACATAGGAATCTACTTGTCGCTTTGTTGTTGTTCTCTCTTTTGGAACTCAAATTTTGAGACACATTTGAGCTCCAAACTGAATTCTCCAATTGTTAAAATGGATTTCTTTTGGTCATCCATCCAAAACTTGGAGCTTTTTTTTTTTTTAATTTTGACTTTTTTGTCAACTTTTCCATTGAAAAAAACACACTTTATCAAAAAATTTTGCAGTGAAAGTGGAACCAGTGAAACTTTTTTTTTTTTACATTTTGGTACAAATAATTACAGAAACATTTTCTAATTTTTAGTGAAACAAAACTGCACAGAAATGGATATTAACTTGTTTAAATAAACTGAAAATTCAAACTGAACAAATAAGTTTGCTATTCACATCGACACACATGGATCATACCATTTCAAGGCAGAACGGGGGGGATAAAATATTTGTTTCAAAGTAACGCGCATACTTTCTGTATGAATCACTGGTCCAACTTTTGCACTTCTGTGTTTTTCTCTCCTTTATTTAAAGGTCTATTGTTTCCTGACATTATATGCTGCAGGGGGGCAACTATTTGTTTTGCCGAATAAGGGGGCCCACGACCCCCCCCTTGTGATTTCCAACCTCTGTGTGATTGATATCTGGTTGAGTTACAACCTAATAAAATACCGCAGAGAAAAGAAGAAACACGGTCTATCTTGATTTATCTCGCAGCACCTTGCAAACAATTGTGCTGGGGGGTAAAAAAAAAAAAAAGGTGCATATTCTTTTTTCTGGGGGAATCTTATCTGGGAACATTACAGATAATATCAGATTGCATTATTTTTCACCTATGCGCGGCGGTGTCATCTGAATTCTGGTTAGGTGATGTCAGCGCTGCCGCAGCTGAATTATTCCAAATGGGTTTCGAGCAGCGGCTCCGACGGGGAAAAAAAGGAAAAGAAACAAGACTGATGACCTGACACAATGGTAACTGCCTATTGGCACGGTGTAAATCAAAGACCAATCTGCCCTGACAGGTACAGCTTTCATGACGGGATCCAACTGGGATTTCAAATACTCCGACCAGCCAGATAAAGACCACCGCCTGAAGAATGTGTCCACCACAAGCCAGGGAAAGAAAGAGAAAGTGAGAGAGAGGGGGGGGAAGCTAAAAATAAATAAATAAGTAAACAAACAAACAAACACACACACAAAAAAAGATGCTTTGAGTGCCTGTCGAAAAGCTTGACGTTGACTGCATTTTAATGGCCAAAATTTTTTGGCGAGGTGCTTCGATTCGCTCTCCTCGCCTGTCCCTCGCGGAGCGAGAAGTAAGCACCGGATTCAAAAGAGGACAATGAGAAGCAACACAGACGCTTGTCTAAAAATATGAAGAGGCCAAACTGTCAGCGAGCATCCGCGTGAAGAGATGCAGCCGAGGGACGAGAATTCTGCACTCGAGATGGTTTCGTGCTTATCGCGAAGTTAAGACGGCCGAATCTCAGCTTTACATTTTTAAAGAGAAATCTCACAGCTGGCGTTTAGTCGTAATGTACCTGTACAGCAGCATGTGGGGGCTCCTTCCACTGCGGTACCGACAGATATTGATACGTCTAATTAACCAAAATGGAGCTCTGCAGAAGGAGTAATACATTGAACACCAGCAGTGCTGTTAGCCAACGCTGCTAATAAGATGAAGATAAGAGGACCAAGTAAACACCGCATAAACCATCCGAACAACATTTAATTTTCCAACACGTTCTTAATATATCTTCCAGGACCTTTGACCTGCCACTGTTGGCTACAAGTACAGTTTGTACTTTAAAAACACAATAAATTGTTTGTGTTGTTCACCTTTATTTCCAGACTATTCTGACAGCTACTGTAACAATCTGTCGACTCAATCAAGCTTTATTAGCATCGCACTTCAGAAGGTAACATCTTCAGGTGCCTCTCAAAAAAACAGCAAAGTAACTACTATGATGCAACGACCCCACACAGACACGCACACACAGACGGACACTTATAAATACACAAAAACAAGCATCTTAAGCCTCTGGGTTTGGGAAAATCCCGGAGTTATACATACGTAGAGCAATCTCAGGCAATCTTATTTTCCAAATATTTTCTAGGACTTGTAAATTTTCCATATTTCCCACGACACTTGGGAAATCCCGTGAGATGAAAATGGCAAATTACTGTTTTTGTTTCTTTGGGTTTTTTTTTTGAAGCAGTAAAATGAAAGCGTCCCCATCTGATGCGCTGCGGCGCTGCCATGTTGCCAAAAAGGGAAAAGGACTCCCTGAATTGGATCAATTTTCAGGAGGTGCACAGCATGGTCAGCTGCATCCAGCTATTATTTCCAGAGATGGCGGCGGTGCAGGGCTCCAGTGTGACATCCCTGACCCCCGCACAGGTAGAAGAAAGTTTAAGTATATGACAGCTGAGTGTAATGAAAAAGCACTTTTGGACTCTTTGAGCTTGTCTTGTTTACCTCCTCTGCCTCTGAGTGGCACTTTCATCTGTCTTCTCCCCTAATTGGATCCTCTGCACACATTCCCATCGGAGGATCTGCATCTCGGCGAGCGCGCACACACGCGCGCACGCACGCGCGCGGCGCATTTACCTTCCTCACACACACAGCACATTTGCCTTTATGTGTTTACCGCCTCTCCGTATAATGACAGCCGGAGCTTTGCCCTCACATTTATTTGCATTTCCTCTCAACCCACCCAGTGTCTGAGGCCTCTCCTTAAACATCAAAAGAAGCACCAGCAGGAAAAAGATGGGGGTTCCATCTCAATGAAAATAAACCCTCAAAAACGGCGTTACAGACACCGTGCAGCGGGGGCTATTAGCGCCTTGCCCGGGATTCGCCCCATCACGACAGAGCTGAGAACACCCGGCACAACGTGCAATTATTGCGCATCAAACAAGCTCGCAATTAAAGCCATGATAATAAAATACTGGAGGTTACTTCTGTTGGTTTTTAATCAGCAAATAAACTTGATTATTGTGCTGTCTTCACGATTCACATTTGATAACATGTTTGCTATTTTACAATGATGATTAACACTGACAATAGAAAGTAGAAACTGTTTGTTGTGGAGCTTTTAATCCACCGCATCGCTGCTACTCGCTCCTCATATCCCCCCAAATGGCCCTCTCATCGTATGATACTGAGCAATACTGTAATAATGAAGCAAATGTGATCTAATTTCCATCAAGAAATTCTGTTTTGAGAAAACAACCAAGTATAAAACAATTACCAGAGAAACTTAACACTTAAAAAAAGGATAAAAACGTAACAAAAAAGAAGGATTTGTTTCCAGGAGCGCTGGTTTGTTTGTCAGACTTTTAGCGGGATAACTCTGAAATTACTTGACGGATTTTGAGGAGATTTGCAGGACGGGCGAGGGGGCGTACGAGGTACAAGGGAATGAATTTTGGTGCTCATCCAGTCAACCAGTGACCATAAACAAGCGATATTACTGTAGCGTGTCGAAAAAGAGCCTTGTGGCCCTTTAAGAGAATCCTCTATGCAAAAAATTAAAGGAGGAAAGGTTAACAACCGCCTTGGTGCAGCTTCTTGTTATCTTTATCTGCTAAGGGAGAACATGCAAACTCCACACAAAACAGCGACAATACCAGGAACAAACAGTGAGAATTAAAATACTCATAATGATAACAACAATAAGGATAATCAATGATATTTATATGTTTTTGGTGGCACATTCGTCATTTATTCATTCTTGCTATCACTGATGTTGTTGCAGTTGAAGGGAGAAGTTGTTACAGCTCAGTAGAGTTTGCATGTTCTCCCCAAACCTACGAGAGTTCTTGTTTATCGTCAGCTCAGATTGTCACCTTCACCTGCGTCGTCATCCGAAGCTGGTACGAAACAGAAAAAGGACGACAGCTGGATGGAAACATCGACTATAATCTGTTCCATATAGCGTCCCATTGTGGGGATTTGAACCGGTTGGCACCGTGAGGACGAACGCGGGCCGAATTTTGGCTCCTTGTTGCATTATTTAAGTGACAGCAATAACAACAACAACGGGGATAAAAAAAAGGCTCCACTGCTTTATATCCATTCGGGAAACTGTTGGCGTGAGCGCCAGTCCGCCCCATAGGGGAGCGATGTCCGTTATAATAAATACAAATCTGTCAGCTTCCTGTCCCTCTTCACATTCCTGATCATTAAGCCTGCTGTAATCACAACTGTGGGACTCATTAAATTCCTGACAGCCAACGCTGCTAAAGAGAGCGCTTTCTGAATCACTGGGCTCTGCTACGATCCCTCTCTAATAGCACAACACGAGTATAAACAACTGACTCATATTCCTCTCAACAGTGACTGCTAAAATTACATCACAAAAAAAAGTGCTAGCCTCGGAGAAAGCGCTGCCATTAAAAAAAAACAAAAACCGGGGGCTTTTACAAGTCGCACTTACTTTTAACAGGCCTGACAGTGTTTGGATTCCTGATCCACTTGTCAGCCCACAATCTCACGAGGGGAGGGGGGGGGGTGGTTTTTTTTTTCCTTCGTCCTC
>JASSRZ010000016.1:14159806-14183946 GCA_032164315.1 Malacoctenus gilli
TGTGTGTGTGTGTGTGTGTGTGTGTGTGTGTGTGTGTGTGTGTGTGTGTGTGTGTGTGTGTGTGTGTGTGTGTTAGATATTTGCAATAACTGGGAAATACCAACAAAACTTTGATCAATAACGACCTAATCTCATCCAGTAAGAAGTCACTTTGTATGTTAAACTGATGTTTGAAATACAATTTCAACCGACTTCAGAGAAATTAAAAGGAATGAGATGTCAGTGTAAATACAATAAACGATATTAGGGAAACAAACAATGATTATTTACATCAATAAAGAAAGTCACAGAAGTCTTTAGAAGACATTTTCCTTCAGACACTGAGATTAAAGGTCAGAAAGTCCTTCTGAGAACGACAAAAAGTTCCACTTGTGAGTAACTTTATGTGTTAAAAGTGTGTTTTGAGGCTCTGGGTAATCTGATAAAATCTCCTTTTATAGCCGTCTCTTTTCACCACTGTCAAGTTCGACATCAATGACGCGTTCTTTGGCTCTAAATAGTTCCAGATCGAAGTGAAGATCAGTGGCGTCGCGCGTCTCTCGGCGAGCTGCTGCGGTCCGTCTCTGGGCGGCGTCGCGCGGCCGCCGTCAGCAGCGCGGCCCCCCCTCAGGTTCCCGTATGTCTGTTTGCGGCTATGTACTGGTTTATTGACATTTCGCCACAGCGGTACACCTCAGGTAATGATATCTGCGCACCGCCGGGAGCTTCAGTGGATGTCACAGTTTGGCCTTTCACAGATCGCAGATGTACATCTTCAGTAAAAGGGTACAAATCACACTTGAAACCCCCCGAAAGTCGGCGCGTTTCTATTTCTGAACACACGGCGCACACCTGGGACAACAAGGTGAAGCGGTGATGGATCTTCTTCTCATTTCGACTACAAAACACCCTCGAATCCTCCCATCACAGTGAAATATTGAACTATCCGAGCTATAAAATATTCCTGCGGAGCACAATTACCTTGACAATGTCATTGATAAGCTCCGCGGAGGATTCAGACTCATCTGGTTATTACGGTGAAATCTCAGAGCAGTTATTGCCGTTATCAGTGAGTGATGTTCCACGTAGTCTTCCTGTGATATCGTATCAGTCCATGACCGAGAAGATGAGAAATGTTTTGTCTCGGCTGATTGTTTGCGCAGAGAACAGGGTCAGATACTGAAAGCGGAGACGCCGGTTTTATTAGTCTCGCATCAGTCTGGTCTTTAGGAAGCCTGTTCAGTCGCTTCATTTCCACGCGCTTAGGGAGATTCACTGCGTGTGTGGAAGTTAGAGGGCTTTTATGCCCTTTCAAAGTAAAAGCAGTGGTGCGATCCAGGCTTTTTCTTGCCTACTTATAATGTCTCACTTCCCTCTGCGACGTAAAGTCAGAGCCGAGCCCGGATCGACGTTGTTGACGATCGCGACGTTGCCAGACTGCGGCTGTGTTTGTCTCCAACAGGTACAGTTAACATAGTGGAGCCAGATCCGGCGAGTGACTGGTAATTAAATGAGTGACATATTAATATGAACCAGTAGATCACTCGTGGCACAGTGAAGACATCGCAGACGCTGGCTGCCATCCATCACGCGAGGACATGTATTAACTCCCAATTCGAGATCAAGACGTCAGTTTGTTTCCACCAAACTCAGAGCTGTTTTGTGACTGACTTCTGAATGACATCGATGACATCTAATTATCAACTGACAGGTGGAAAAATAACAGACTGACGAGGCGATAACGAGAGAAAATAACTTGGTTTTTAATGAACCGATGTCGTGTTAGAAATCAGTGAAGCTGTCGTTTTCCGACATAAACTTTGACTCGCCTGGTCGCGGGACTCCCTCGGAGGCCTCGTCCTGGAGCCCGCGAAATTCTGGAGGCCCAACCGACGCAGCGGGAGAGCGGCGGTCTCGCGCCACGGCGCGCCAGATGGATTTTTATGATAAAACACAATCTGTGTTGGACCACGCGACATCGGATTGGAGGCATGTTCGACATGCAATGAATACTGTAGCGCGACAATGTCGCATCACCCATCTGTTCCATTCATGTTTTGAGGAACGCAACAACAACAACAACAAGCCTTGGCCGAAGCACGTGGCAAAGACACACTGCTTTGTGTGTGTGTGTGTGTGTCGTGCTTGTTGACACTATCTAACACTATATTCAGTGTGATTTCAGCCCGTGGTCCCATTGGATGGCTGGTAGACGAGCACACTGACAGCAGACACAGAGTATCTCTGCCCTGCAAATCAATCACGCCACCGTCAGTGGATTTGTCTCCGTCAGATGGAGGAGATCAGTGGCTCTGACTGATGAAACTCCACCTTTGATTCCACACAAATTGTCAAGTTTTTGTTTTTTGGGAAAGTGGGAGAAAACTGCGCAGCGAGTCGCCACAAGTAGGATTTTGCGCTATACGAGAGCAGACGAGTTGATAAAGCATTTTCTGAAGGTGCCAAATGATTGTTCAGAGCAGGTCAAATGCAAATGAGACGACTTTCGGACCAAGGTTTTTCATCACAGCCCGTGCAAAGTCAGTGGAGCGTCATGTTTTGATGACGGGGGGGGGGGGGGTGACGACACGAGACGCGGAAGTTGCAAGCATAAAAACAAAGAAGCGCGCTGATTAAATCACAGAAACTGCAGCATGTCAGGTGTTAAAAACGAAAAATAGAGAATCAAATTGAAAGAATAGGTCAAAAACAAAAAGTAAAGACGATTAAATGAGGTTGAATAGATCGCTACATTTCAGAAAAGATTCATAGTTCCTCAAAACTTGCTCTGCGAGATGGATCAGCAGAGTATTAAAGGGTTAAAACTGAAGGTTTCTGCAGTCGCTGGTCTGAGAAAACTACATATTAGAATATTACACATGTGCTGGTTTATTTCTACACATCCCTTCAGCGAGTTTCAGCTTGACACAAGATACACATGAAGGCAAATTTCTCCATGAAATATTCGAATTGATTTATGTAGAATTAATTACGAGGCTCTAATCTATATATATAAAATCATTTAAAAACAGCCCCGCAATAAAGCAGCGCCAAGAGGGACACGCCGCAGTGTTGTCGTCTTCTGCGCGAGTTTACATCGAAACCACAGTAGAAGCCAAGAGAAAAAATCCGGAGCAGGTCAGCGCCGGTGCCAAATGTATTCCTCCCGCCTGCCAGCGGCGTCCTCCGGGAGGCGCGTTCCCTCTCGTCTCCCCCAAAAGGGAGCCGAGGAACCAGCCAGGCTCGGCTTTTTCCTTTCTGCCTCACCTCCAAAGCGCCGTCTCATCTACTTCTAAAGCGTGGAACAGCCTCCAGTCAGTCAGAACACACTTTTGACTGATAGACCAATGTGCAGGAATTATCCCGGTGAACCGTGGCGCGTCTTTAATTATGCTCTCTGATATTTTTTTATGACTCTGCCGCCGTTTTTTTTTCTTCCTCTCCGAGTGAGGAGGAGGAGGAGGAGGAGGAGGAATATGCAGGTTAGAGTGGAACGCTGCTGAGGTGAAATAGCTTCAATTTGAGGATCTTTGAATCAATTACACACACATACGTTTCCAGTTCACATCGTTATATCAATTTGCCGCCTTCTTAAAACTATAACAACTGTCTTTTTTAATCTTTTACCTTATGGAGAGACTGAAATGTATATGCGTTAGACTTTGTATAAATTACCTCGTTTCTAATTTTCCGAGATCTGTACACTTCTACAAGAGAAAAGGTTGAGAAAATTCATTTGCGTGAAAATTATAAAGGAAATTAATAAACTTTAGTGCTGTAATGCGGCAAAATGCTCCGATTTCGAGTCATTCGAGTTCCAGTGAGAGAAGACGGAGGCTGCGAGCCTGCAAAACGAAGGAAGTTCAACCAGGATTCCTCAAAGTTTTGATTCACATTGGCTGGTTTGGAAGATGCTCCACTGACACAGTGTTTAATTTGCAAATGACGGCTGAAAATCAAAGATTAAAACGAGGGTTTAAAGTCTTCCTAAGAGCCGATTTTAGGGGCTTCAACTAGAAACCGTTTTGGAGCGACTGTCCTAATCGCACCGTGACTTTTCCCTGTGTTTGTGTTGTATTTACTGTATAGTACTTAAGTCTTCCTTACAGGAAGTGAACATTAGCAACCTTCTGTCATCGTCTCCTCGCAGAGAGACACGACGACGACGACCCCCAAAGGAGGAAAATGTGCAGTTTCGCTGTAAACACTGAATAAAAAAAACAAGAAGAACACAAAAGGTGACATGACAGCGAAGGTGTTGCGTGACGCTGTGCATAAAGAAGAGCGTAAAGCTGGCGTGTGGCGTCCTTACCGGTGACGCGGCCAGCCAGCCGTACTTGTCTTCGGTACGGTTCATGTCCCGGTCAAAGGCGTAGAGCTGACAGTAGCGGAGGTGATCCACATCCAGCAGGTTAAACTGCCGGCGGGCGTAGTGGTAGCTCTGATTGTTGCCCTCTCGGGGGAAATCCAGCCACTCAGGATGGCCGAACTCATTCCCTGCAATGTAGAGAGCGTTATTAGAGAATGTACATAATGAAGGCGGAGGCACACAGTCTGCGAATTAGCATGGCGCTCCATCAGGCGGCACTTGATATGAGGCTCATTTCTTTTCAAGCTTTTTTTTGGACAAAATTTTAACAAGCTCCCAAAAAAAAAAAAGGGAGGAAGATCAAACAGACCCGAGTCAGCGACAGTCGCTGACCTTTTTATCACCCCAGCAGAGGTTAGCACTTTCCATATTAAAACAGAGCCGCGGTGCTTCCTGCAACATCTCACCCGCTGCACTGTGCCGGCCCCCCTGTCACACAGGATCCTGCCCTTTCATGAATCAACACTTGAAGGAAAAACAAGTGAAAACAAAAGTTAAAAGACCGCAAATAAATTCCCCTTCACTTTGAGCTTCACTCTTTTCAATAAATACCAAACTAATTCCAAGGGATAGATGTATAAGTTATTGCAACGCATGTATTTAGTCGTTTTTTCTTCCCAATTCTAAAGAATATAAATCGAAGTTCATACTAAAGGTAAACAAAGTCAAACAGGAATTCAGAGGTTTAGAAAGAACGTTATTGAATTTGAACACCTTAAATCGTGTCTGATGCCTCTCAATATAAACAAGCTCTTCTCATGAGGAGAAAATAAGCAACAAATTAACCGTTTTCTTCGAAGACTTCACTGAAACTTTGACGACTTTTATCTTAAACTTGAAAAGACTTTTGCGATTATACAATATATGTTTCTGACAAACTGTCACATGTACAGTAAACGAGTTTTTCAGTCAAAGGACTTAAAGTAAGGACTTAAAGTAAATCATTCTATTGATGTCTGTGGAAGATTACAAACAAGCTATCTGATTTTTCTGTATGGTGCCACCAGAGGGAAAACAGCTCCAACACGAAAACTTAACGCGGCGTTTTTACTCAGACGTCTTCAAACAGCGTTGAACGATTTATAGTTGAGGAAATAACTGATGTTTTCGCCATTACATGTGAGGTATTGTGGGCCTTTAAAAGCACAACAGTCTGGTTTGTGGTTAGTCCGCTACCAAGCAGCTTGTGGAGGCAACGCTTGGCCCGAATACATCTGTTTCAGGACCTTGTGACTCTTCTTTCTGTGTCTTTGACATGTAATGTTGTATTTCCTTGACAGCTCGTCCATTTACCAGCAGGTACGTGTAAGTAGTTAGCGTGAAAGTTTAAAAAGGCATTTTGCCGCAAAGAAAAGTTAAGGACAAAAAGTGTTCCAGCTGTCCTTCGTGTCGTCGACGGCGTCAAGTTTCCCGAGTGTCTTTTGATCGTCGAAGCGATGTCGCTAATGGGGGAAAAAAAAGCGCAATCTGCGTTCTTGGTGTTTTACACAGCTGAATGCAAACGGCGAGCGGCAACAGCTCCGACGCGACCGTCCTGTCATCGCAGGAGATGAGATAATGAATCCGTCATCGAATGCCATGACAACATCATAAAAACAACAGCCAGGATAATTGAATTCCCCTCAGCCGAAGACGTGCAGACAAGAGACAAGAGGCGAAGACGGTAACAGTAAATAAAGAAATAAAGAAATAAAAATAAGCAAATTAAAAGGAGAAAAAAAAAAGGGAGAGAGCTGAGTGACGGGATGAATTGGAACGGACAGCGACTGACAGCAGATTCTAATGAAATACAGTATGTAGGTGTTAAAGAAGGAGCAAACAATGAGGCGTGGACTGCCGGCGGAGCCCAGCGCAGCGCATGTTTACCAGTCGGAGCAGCAAAGACGTGTGGAGAGAGAAGAGAGAGAGCGAAGAAAGAGGAAGAAGAAGAAGAAGAAGAAGAGTCGAGCAACGGAGAGGGCCCTTTTTTTTGGTGACATCTGCATGAATA
This sequence comes from Malacoctenus gilli, assembly GCA_032164315.1. Taxonomy (NCBI): domain Eukaryota; kingdom Metazoa; phylum Chordata; class Actinopteri; order Blenniiformes; family Labrisomidae; genus Malacoctenus; species Malacoctenus gilli. Next base: position 14,166,145 of record JASSRZ010000016.1, read on the forward strand.
ACAAGCCTCCCACACGGAGTGAACTTGAAATGTTAAGGAGAGAATTACACCTCAACACTGGCAGTCAAATGCAGACTTTCTTCTCCTCGCTCCTCCAAAAAAGAGACGTGCTCTCCACATATTCACCGTGGAGCTGAAATATCTCTGCTCATATCTCGCATCAATAGAAAAAAAAATGGCACTGAATCCAAACTGGGGGGTTTTGTACAAATTTCCAAACCCACAACGAGAAACAAACAATGTGCCGAGTGTGAGCCTTGATCTAACGTACTGTTTTAAAACTCGTCTTAAAACCTACTTTTAGTCTTTGTTTTTCCAACACAGCATGGGACTCTCTGTTTAAATGTGTTGTAGTTTGTTTTAACTGTGGATTTTATTTGGTTTTCATTCATTTTAAATTATTTTAGACAAATTTGGAATAGTTTTTCTTTTTTTTAAACCGTTTCTTTGTTTTGGAACTCTTTGCTTGTTGTGTACAGCACTTTGTTCCAACTATGGTTATTTTAAAGGTCTCTATAAATAAAGTTGAGTTGAGTTGAACACAAATTAGTTACTCAGAATTCCTGAAATGGAAATTAAACTACTATCTTTATCAATTCAAACAATTTTAGTCAGAGAAAAAAACCCAAGTCTTTTTTTAATCTTTCTCAAAGAATAAAATCACTTTTTTTCTGTTAAACAACATTTGCACGAGCAAAAACAAAAACAAAAAATACATTTACACTGTTGTAAGCAAACAATTTTAAATCTTTTCGTAATGGATCATCTGTGTAAGCCCTCTTCAGTGGCTTTAATCATAGAATAGAATAGATTTGGTACAATATGAAGCAAGGACATGTCTCAAATCTCTCTGAAGCTGCATTCGTAGCTTGCAAAGGTTTAATACTCATTCATGATCCTCAAGCTTTTGGCTCCACAAGTGATACATTCAGCAGATCAATAAACTGATTGTATAAAACCATGACGATATGATGCCTTTCAGACTTGATAACTCACTGAAGTTGGGCCCTTTGGAAGCCCTTCGAGGAAGGTCGACGGGATCACTGGGATCGATTTTTACTTTTCGGTTTTATTATCGTGTTTTAATCAGGTTTCTTCATGTGGGGAGCCGCGCATTAAATTTTTACACCAATGGGAGCGATCATTTTGAGATACGACGGCCGTAACTCAACGGCATTAAAAGGGACAATATAAAATCTATGAGGTTAATTTTTGTGTCAACTCCGTCCAGTTCGCTGCACACATGAAGCTTTGACATTGACGGATATTATTGAACAGTCGGACGACGGTCCGAACTGTGGATGAATCTCCTGCAGGCTTCGTTTATTTATATTTGCCTGCACGGCGTAAAAACTGTTCAATAGTTGTTGCTTCTCGTCTTCTCTTCCCTTCACAGCGCCTCTATTATGAAACGCTGGATCAACCGCAGGTAATGCAATACGAGCCGTGACCTTCGTTTTCCTCCGACGCCGGCGAACACGACACGAAACGATACGATCTGATGGCGACACGATGACGACGTGAAAATAGGATCCGATACAACCATGATAAGATGCAGTGATGACAGGATACCATCCAATGACGATACAATAAGCTACACAGATGGCAATTCAATATGATATAATGATGATACCGCGTTAATATGATACCATGATAACACTCTGAGTCATCCACACACTCAAAACCGAAACGGCGAGTGATTTGGCGATGAACAAGAATGTGTAGATTAAGCAATCCAATCATTCATGAATCAGCACGAAACCCCAACAAAAAACATCGATACACAACATGTTTCCTTTGATTAGAAGAACGTTACAATCAAAAAGGGACAAAAAAAAGCGAGTGAAGGTCCAAACGCAAAACATAAAAGACACCACAGCCAATTAAAAGCAAGATTGGCTGCGGTTTGTTTCAATTCTTTGGTTCAAATGCGAGATAAATTTGGGATTACGTTCACATCTCTGCACCTCATTAGCTGTAGATCATTGGCCTTTCCGTGTCGTCTGGTGCTCATGCGTTTTTCTAACAGTATGTGACAGTCGGTGAGCGCTGCGTAGGAGTACGGGGCACGTATGGCATGCAATCATTATGCATATCGTCATATGCAGCACATTAAACATTTTAATTGTCTGATAGCGACGGTGATTGCAAAATGATCCGCGCTAATCAGCTACATGTGTGATGTGACAGCAGCGGTTAAAGCTGAGGTGGACACCTGCTCTGTTTTGGATGGAGCAGCGGAGACGTTTCTCGGGTGGCGGCGTGACGGACGTCTCCGGGTGGAAAGGGCAAATTGTGCCAGCGCGCTGTAGATCAGGAGGTTGGGGGAATCGCTGCGTGACAGTTTCAGCCTTTACAGCGCGGACAACGGACTGTGCGCGGTCGGTCGGGCCTGCGTCCTCCACCCCCCCCACCCCCCCCCCCCCCCCCCCCCGCCCTGGGTGACTCCCGATGTTCACCGTGACTCAGAATTTAAGGCAGAAAGTGGGAACCTATTGAATACTTGGAACAAGTTAACCTTCCCTGGCACGCATTTGATGAGGAATTTCGTCAGCGGCTGTCCGACTTTCAGCGCGGCCCCCATGCCGCTTGAATGGGTTCATTCACAGTATTTCAAATGTGCAGAGAATACAAGAGAGGAGGGGGGGGGGACGGGGATTGGTGTCCATGCCTCTCGGAGTGTGGCGTGTGGATGTCTCTTGTGTTCACAGGAATAGGGTGACGTTAACAAAATAATACTCGAAAAGGCGGCAAAGAAAGGGAAGATTGTGTTAACGGCTCCGCTCCCCAAACAGCGCCTACAGAAAGAGCCTGACAATTACCTCAGCAAGCTCGTACTGCAGGAGAAAGAAAAGGGGAAAAAAAAGAAAAGCACCCTCTGCATTCAGATAATCTTTCACTGTCAAACATCAATATGTGATGTTCAATGCATAATTTACTATTTTGGTGTAGCCTGGCGTGTCGACATCTTCAGTTCCTCCATTTCCCAGAATGACTTTCAACGCGCCCAGGGGGGGGAAACGGGGCGCTCCGTGTTGCACCGGTGTTGCGTTCGCTACGTGTAGGTGGTGGGAGTGAGAGGAACCACAGAAGCATTGTACACTTTTTTCTTTTTTTTTTGCCTCTGCCGAAGAAAAAGAGAAAAATGGATCAATGCGGTGGCATGCAACGCACAGTTCTGAGCGCGCAAAGACATCAAAGCGGATGTTGTACTTCACCGACCACTGACAACACGTCCACACAGGCGCCGGCTACAAATGCATTACACAGGTGTTCAGGGAGCGGCGTGTTTGGCCGTGCTGCAATTCAAGGCAAGTTGCGAGTGCGTGGTGTATTCACACATGCAAAGTTACTACCAAGGATGTATGTATTATTGAGCGTCCTCAATAAAACATTGCAGCCGAGCAGGCCAGGCGAGAAACATCTCCGCCATGCAAAGGAATGACCTTTGCATGACTCCCAAGACAGCTGTTGTTGGGGAAGTATGTCTACAATGTTGACTCATCCTTAACCACCGTTGAAGGAGGTTTGCGGTTGCGTGTGCATTGATCCAGGGGTCTCTTGATGAAGCCCCAAAGAGGCAGAAACTTCTTTGGGAGGTACAAGTTCACCTAAAAATGATTTCAGCGTTGGATCCCGAGAGATCCAAAAGAGATGCGAGACCAAAACTGAAGCCGAGGGAAAAACAGTCTGCGGGTCTGGACAACCGAGCAGCAGTGAACCCACCAGAAGTCAACCAAAAACAATTGACTCCATCCTCTAATAAGAACCAACATGCACGAAAAGGATTGTTTATGTGTCAATCTGTCTAGAGATCCATTGAAAACGGCTAATTTTGCTCTGACGTTATCACACAAAGCAAAATGAAAAGATCAGTTATTTAATTGAGGAGCCATTTAATTCATCTACTGGTGTGGAGACGATCTAAAGACGACCACGCAACAGAGTTTTCCCACCGATGTGTGATATTTCGTAACTTTACTGTACGAAAAATGCTTTTATGTGGACTCGAGTAGTAATGAGCAAACAGCTCTTAACTTATTCCTTCTCATCTGTTTTCTTTTTTTCCCCACAGTATGTGCCATAAGAAGTTCGGGAGGGCAAGTTTGTATGCAAACACACAAATATATATATATATAAATAAACTGCATACGCATCCACAAATACGCAGAGGTCAGGGTGAAAACACACGATCCGCCTGCTAATCTCCGTCCGAGACAGCGAGCGAACGATTCAGGCCAGAGCTTTGATAAGAGTACATGAAAGAGCGGCAACACTTCATTAACAGTAGAAGTGCGCCGGCCTCCTTCAGCTATTTATTCCCGGTTTCCTATTGTTATTATTTTATGAAGTCTAACGGGGATGATTGGTTTGCCGTCGACGGCGATTCAATCACCTGTGAAAAGGCCTTCGACTTTCCTTTTGATTTCGGCTTTAAAGGAAAACATCGGACACACCTCCATTAAGTAATCATTTTCTCCTCCTCGCCGACGACGTGGCAAAGTTCCTCCCAGATGCTTGCATTAATCACCGCCATAATCACCTCCCTCTGCCTCCTCACAGCTGAAATAAACCAGATAGCACGTTCTGTTCCTGGGTGAAATATGATGGATCCTCCCTCTCATACGCACATAAATAAAATCATCATAATATATCAGGGGTCCCATTATCTGACATGAAATACTGCAAGGAGCCCGTGTGATAAAGAGGAATTACTGACGATCATTAAAGTGTAATTCCAACTTTTTACAACTTCTGACACTCAATCCTCCAACACACAAGACAGGAGGCGCAATAACACTCCTATCTGTGGTTCTTGTTTGCACTTCTCTTTTATTATTGTTGTTTGTTTTACGAGAAGCTGCAGAAATTCATCTCCTTGTTTCTTTGAGATAATGATAAATATAACATATATAGTGCAGGGAAAAGAAAGTAATCAATACGCTGAGTGATAAGTGATTCACTGTTCAAATGAAAAACATGCAAAGTCACAGTTTACCCGCCATGTTTGGGTAATTTGTCAAAATGTCTCTTTGTTCCAGAACTGGTGATAAAATAAAGATTAAAAATGGGAGAAAAAAAACTGACTGAAATAGATGAAAAACAGATAAAAAGATAAAACAAAAAAGAACAGATGAAAGGAATTTCAAAAATCACAATTTTTTGCCTAAAACAATTAAAAAGAAAAATTAAAAAAGATGCTTAGAAAGTATTTAAAAGAAAAAAAGATGACTATAATTTATTATTAATGAAAGCTAATATTTATTGAAATTAAATAAATAATTAGAAAAAGGTTAAGAGGACATAAAAAGAATTAAAAGAGCGCAATAATTTTTTGCCAAAAACTAATTAAAAAAAAAAAGTCTTTGTAATTTTAGCTAAGTTATCTATAGTTTGTCGATGGTATACAACTGGTCTACTTCAGCTAGCATGCCAACTATGCAGCAAGTCTACCAGATATGCGACTAAGAACAGGCAGCTCCTGACAAAGCTTGGTGATAAATCGCCTAAAAGCTACGCTGAGAGCTGAACAAATGCGACGGTAAGTTTCTTCCATGTTCCAACACTGAAATCTCACTTTCAACTGGATGCACGGAGGGCTTGTCTCCCAGATCACTGAAGGCTGCGAAAACGTCGGAACGCTCGCTGGATGCGGCTAAAGATGAAATTTATAGCAGATCCAATAACGATATGATTAATGGTGTGCAGCTATGTTTACACAAGGTTATGTCAGACAGCTTTTTCGGCGGGCACGTCCCATTACTCCTCCACAGAGCCCTGCATCAGATAAGGGCCTGACAGTGACACAGTCCCCTCAGTAATTAGCAGCTTGAGAAGGAGCCAAGGATCAATGTGTTTTCCATCGGTGGGATTCTGGCAAAGGGAGATCAATGAGGGAATCAGAGGGGATGGGAAGGCGAGAGTCACACAAGGTTTTCAGATGCAGCGTTAAAAAAAGAACGGGGGGGGGGGGGGACCTGCAGACATGATGCAATGATTATTTGCACTCGCGAGATTGATTTTTTTTTTCCCTTCTCTTTTCTGCTTCTGTGTTAATACACACTCCCACTCCCAGTTTGCACATTAAATAAGTGTTACTGGTCCAACCGCAGAGGTGGGATTGGCACGCTCAGCCAAAACCACACGCCTGAGAGCAGTAGGAGTGTGTATTTGAAATGTATGAGGAGAAAGCGCTGGCTTCAATTCATTGTCCAAGGCTGCCGTATAATAGTTGCCTGTTGCATCGCGCGCGTGCCCCCCCCCATGAATGCAAAGTGCCGGGAGAAGTTTTCAGCTCAATAATTTAGACTGTAAATCTGCAAGGTTATCTTAAGTCTCTGCGAGCCCTGAAAGTCAGGAAGTGCGAGCGCTTCCATTTTGTCCCTGCTGATATAATGATAAAAACCACTGAGGCGTTTCATTACTGCCACGCCACTTGGCACTTTAATGTCATTGACGCTCTAACATCCTTTACAGTATCCGTCTCTCAGCACCTCAAATGTGGACGCTCCCTTTGTCCTCTTGCGGTGGGGGTGTTTGCCAGTGGTCACGAGTAAATAAATGGCTTTTTCTAGCCTCGGCACTTCGAATTGATTTGCTTGCTCAAACAATTTGCTCTTGCTCAGCACTGGCTAAATGACTCTGCCATCATTGATCCATTGACACGGCATGTCATCTCAGATTTACTTGATTTTCTTGCTGTTTCCACCCCCCCCCCCCCAACCCCCTCCGGTCCAGCATTTCCCTAATGCTCCACTAATGGCCTGAACTTGACAAAGTTCACACGGATGAACGTCAATGTGGCCTGGCTTTGCAGACAATGGCCCTCTAATGAAGATCTTTAATTGAAATAAGTATCAAGTATTCTGAGAATCAACCAGGAAGCCAAATCAGGAGTAAAAAACAAGAACAGTAAAACTCTAAATTCAACAAAAAAAACAAAAATCTGAATATTCATTTCAAAATTGGATTGAGTGGCTTCTTATTTTTACACTTTGTCAGAAATAAAAAAGCAAAACTATGACTGTTTTCAAAACAAACCGACTGGAACTCAAAACTAAAGCCGAGTAGTTCCTCAAAATCAGAATAAAACCAATGAGAAGATAAGGGAACGGCAGAAGGAGTCGTGCTGATTCATGGTATATAGTAGAATATGTGCGAATATCAGAAGCAGAATTGGTAATGGAAAGATTTCCCGTCTGGACATGGGCACAAAGTGCATTAGTCTGATATATAATCTTTGATCAGTGGATTAAAAAGGACTCACTGCCAGCAGGATAAGAAGGAAGCTCACCGTTCAATAGCAGAGTTTACAAAGCACTGCGAGTTTCAGTTTGGACGAGGACAGGTGGGAAACTTTCAGACACGTCTTCCAGTGAAGTTGTAAAGGGAATATAAAGTTTTTCAACACATGAAAAACTGTCTTTGGTACCTACTCATTGAAGTAAGTCGTAGTAGTTTGGGGGCTGTGGGTCAATAGATTGATGTAAGAATAAATAAGTATAACACCAGAAGGACAATTTTGTCATTCACGTCGATGGACAGCGCGTTTTGTCACGCCGCCAAAAAGAATTGAATCCAGGCGTCAACAAAGACATGAATGAATGAGTCTGATGTGGAGGAATTTGTGTGTCCCGACCTCATCTGAAGAGAACTTCTATTGGGATGAATAAGATCAAAAGGCTTGAGGGGTCAGGCCTCATATCGCAACATTAATGCTTAAACACACAAGTATACTTCTGAAGAATGGACGAGAATTCGACTCAAGAATTCAAAACTTGAAGCTTTTCGAGAAATCTTGGAGACAGTGTATTTGCCAAGAAAGTCAAACTTAATATTGAACCAAAAGGGATTCAAAATTGGACGCAAAAATGTTTTATGTGCATGCAGAGGCGTGCTTGAAAGACTATTGGCTGTCATACCTGTTGAATATACTGGGTTGTTTTTTTTTGCCAAACTCACAAAAAAAAGAAAGTCAGCCAAACAATCAAGTGAATGAAATATGCACAATTTTTTTTTCTAAATTATCATTATTATTAAAAAATATTAAAAAGCAAAAAGAATTTTAAAAATGATTTTAAATAATACAGTTTCGGCACGAAATAAAAACACTTTTATGCATAGAGATGTAGAAATCTTTTTTTCACATTTATGGAATCTGTTTTTGCAAATGAATCTCAATTTATACTTAAACTCCCATTTCGATCCTTTGCTTTTATGCCTACTTAAACTCTTTCGTGTTTCGGCTGACATCATTCAAGCCTATACAATCTACTGAATGATTTTCAGACTATTTAGCAACATAAGAAAATGCTTTAAGTGTAAGCTTCCCCTTGAGGCGAGGTCCTCCTCCCAGTGCGAGTGGCTACGCGTCCCAAATTTAAAGAAATTCCCCCGAGAAGCGTAGTTACGTTAACGAGAATCGGGACAAAGACGAGCAGCCAGGAAACATAATGCCTCTGGCCAACAGCTGTCGCCAGCGTGGAGGCATAATTATGGACACTGTTGATTCTGTCAGTCCCGGCTTTGTGGGAGAACAGCTACTTCTCACCGACAAGTGACAGAACTGGACTTAATACAGTGACAGGAAAAACACACCCATTAAACCAATCACCGTGCCAGCTGGGAGAAGCGAGCAAACTTGGATTTAATACACTTGACGAAATTACACGTATGGCGTAGAAAATATGACTTTCTTTCCAGACGAACGCTCGCTCGGTTGCTCTTGAACTTCTAATGTCTGTTTAAACAGGGTCAAAGTGACCTCAGTGTGACATTTTTTTAAAAGATACAAAAAAAAGGGGGGAGCGGAGTTAAGACAGGTGTGGCACCGGGAGACATTACTAACGATGCGTGACCATTATACGGGCGCTCCTTGGGCTATTGGTATGCTGGGTGCTGGTCTGTAATCCAGGGGCTTCGCCAGACATCCAAATGTGAATAATTCAACAAGCCCTTGAGGAAGAGCCGGACAACTTTCCAAAAGACCAACTGATTAAATCTATGTGAAGGAGGTTCAGTGACATACAAGGATACCTGCAGTGCTATGTCCCCTCAGAGCCCAAACTGAGTCAGTTTTTGTTTTCCTCTTGTTGGTTCGCAACTATTTTCATTTAAATCGGATGCCAATATGTTGTGTTTTTTCTGAAAGGAACGTTATTCAGCTTCTTTTTTTAGCATTTTTACAATCTGTGACATATTTCTTGAAGCATCACGTGTTTCTCAGTCGAGTTTGGTCGTTCTTCCTGTTTTTGTGGGGTTTTGTTCCATCTACTACAATTAGAGTGCTAATTATAAGGTTTCTTGGTTATTACTGACTCTGAACCAGCGGCCCCCCCAATGTTTTTCTCAATGGAGAGCCATCAGATTGCCTCCAAGAAAGGAAGTGGAGAAGTGGATCCCCTCTTCGGTCTTCCAGCCAAACTGCTGGATACTCTTCACAGTAACCACCGACATCAAACCAGAGTAGGAAACCTTCAAAACAGACGCAATTTCCAAGATACACTCGAAAAACGAGGAACATGTATTTTTTTTCTGGTTTTCAGGGGAAAGTGTGAAACTGATTTGGCAACCTCGGGGTAGGCAGAGACCAGGGGGCGCCCTCGAAGAATCTCTAATGCCAGACTAAGTGTTATCCGAAAAGGGTCCAGAAACCTTAGGGTGTGTTCGCACAGCACGGCCTTGTAGTTTCATCTCCAGAGTGGTCACACCACGTGAAATATGGACATTTTTCCCAAAGGATTCTTTGGATAAAGGCAGGACGTGCATCTTGAGTGTGAACCTGTAAAGTTGAAAGTAGATGCACATGGATCCTGCGGAAATTTTGAAGAATTCCAAACAAATAAAGCCACAATTTTTCATGCACGCTGAGAATAAGTGGCTTTGTTCAAATTATTCCACTGTATCTGGGCCCCAAGGTCCGATCTCTGATTGGGATTTTTTTCTTTGTCTGAATGCCTTCATTACCAGATTGACTGGAATTTCCATGGCACTTGCCCTGCACGCTGCAGCATTCCGATCCCACTGAAGCCAGCTCAAGTTATTTACAGGGAACCAAAAACATACTCGCACTTGAAACAAACCCCGGCAGCTTTGTTGCCTGAAAGTAAAACACAGATTGAAGTGTGGATGCAAACCCTGGGTCTCCTGTGTGACTGTTGTGTGCCCGCTCGCCATGCCAACTCTGACTCCTGCCAACTCCGGTGGAGTTCAGGAATGTAGCATGTCGTTCATTAACAAAGAAAAAAAAAACACACAGTGGCTCTGAACATAATCCAGTCGCTATGTTGCACCTACACAGGAGTGAGAAAACACTGGTGGTGAAATGTACTTGCTTTAGGAGGAGGCTTGTGTTAAACCCACATGTGCCCAACCATTTCAGTGATTCTTTAAAGTCTGAAACTGATTGTTTTTCTCACATTATCCTCAACTCTGGGAATGGTCCAAGTTTCAATCATCATCTCCATTTATAGACCAACAGTGAACTGATGAGAAGACTCCTTGAGCTTACCCTTTAACCTTCTCCATCTTTATTAAAATCAGCACTTCTTGCAAGCGAAGCCTCCTGAGATTTGCTTTTATTTTAGCGCCATGGCTCACATAAAGTAACACGTACAGCCCTAAAATAATCCTACTCAGAGAAGAGATTGTGAGGGAGGAAAATGAGCAGCAGTTTTAATGTGGATTCGTGGGAGCAGATCGTTATTGTGTCAGGTGAGTGCAACAGTTTGCCTGCCACCCATTTGACCGCGGTGTTGGTTCACATGCCGCCACGTTACCTCGTTAATAGAGACAATAAAATATACAGTTGCTGTTTGTGTGGCTTTGAAAATGGCTGGTCTGAATATTCAAACGAGGCATCAACGTAAGTGCTCTCAGACATTGTTGCAATTTAGGGAGTTTGATTGAAGGTCCTAGAAAAAGTATAAGGCAGCAGATCACCTTGATGAGTTGATACTACAGGAAGATTCGAGTGTGTCCTCTAATGTTTGGCTTCACTGCAATGTTTTGGCAATTCAGACGCCTTTCGGTTGAGACGATTTGTGGGTTCGTAAAGGAAATCTGGCGTTCCCCCCCCCCTTAAAACCCGTCCGACTTAATGAAATCACCTTCGGATCGACTTTTTAAATTATTGTTTTCCACTCCTCAAACTCTTGATGATTCTGAAGTTGCACTGATTGGTGAGAAAGAAAAAAAAGTGGCACCAAATAAAAAAATCCATGCGAGAGAAAGCACGGAGAGTGCGGCAGAAAGGGCCTCCACGCTATACTTTAGCTGGGGAATCAGAGATAATTACTATCAACTGTCCTTCAGCTGCCCACATGGGGTCAATTCTCTGACATCCTAATCATTACGAGCTGCCCTGTTATGATTGTCCGTGGAGAACAGCTGTTTTGATTATGCGTCTTTCCCCCACACATCCATCCGCACTTCACAAAATCACAAGGTGTTTCTATCTCCTTCCGAAAGTAAAACAGGTAATTGCAGTGAATGTGGCGTGATAATGAATCCAGAGAGGCGACACGGTTGCGGTCGAAAAATCGGGTTAAGCTGAGCTCGATCGGAGCGCCGCCGTCACCAGGTGGCGCTGAAAAGCTTCGGCGCAGCGGCATAAGCTGTATTTACATCAGGCGGCTGAACGGTACAGTCAAGGAAACGGGTTCCTTTCAACCAAGGTCAGCTCCCAACATCATTAATTATCACTTTATTATCTTCACCAGCAGGCCTTGCCACAGCTCGGAGGATGAGCCGCGAACGAGGAGCATCTCTGCAGCAGCTGCGAATTGGATCCATTTCAGAAAAAAAGAGGGGGGGGGGTACACACCTATCTGATCTCCCACTACCTTTGTCCTGAAATCCACCATCAGCTCTGGAAAGTGATGTCAACCTCGTTTCAAAAGGTTCTTTTGATGCTTATCAGCAGCTTTTACTCGCTCGCATCAAGCAACTCCAAAGACGTATCGCATGAAAAGAAACGAGACTTTGCCCGAACGGAAAATAAGTCACAAAACTACTTCAAGCATCTGGATGAATTAGCATATGTTTATGCCTCAAAAAAGGTAAAAATCTACTCTCCGATCTTACCCTGGAGCTAAAAAAAACACAAAAATAAACGAGAACCATAGCTAAAAAGATAACGCCTCTCACTACAGTCCCAGGGAACACAGTGGGGATAGCCTTATCAATTAAATATTTATCCCTGAGCCCCTTTCTGCTTGTTGCCCGAGTAAGACTTGGACGGACAGGCGAATAAATGCGTATTTATACCTGTACGGCGAACACTTAGGGATTGTTGTGTCTGCCTGAGGGAAGAGGTTCAAATTCAGGTGGAATACAGTACATGAGAGAGATCTGAAATCATTCTCCTTGACTGCTTTAATAAGAAATGAGCCAAACAGAGAGGTGCTGCCTCACAATCGTGACCTTGATCACCTCGCGAGTGTTCAGCATTTCAATGTCACCGGATCCACACAGGCGCGTGGTGGGATTGTATTAAAACCCAGACCTGACCAAACGGTGAGAGGCCAAGCCGCCAGATTGGTGTTGTCAGATGTGACATGATCCATCATGCGGAAGCAGAATAATCTTAATAAAACGTGCGAGCACACAAAAATAAGGGCCTATTTTCAATGGATTATCTTCATCTTTCAGTCCATAGCCATTGAAAAGAAAGCTGTGAAAATTTTTGAGGCTGGCAAATGATAAAAAAATATGTCTAAAAGAATCTTCTCAATGAACGTCAACTCAAAAATTAAAAAAAAAAATTTGTACGATGCCCGAAACAAGCGTCCAAGAACTCAAAGTTTCACGGCACGATGTGCAGGTAAGCCTCGCGGCGGTTGCTGTCCACCGTCACTGAGATATTGCACAAATTTAGATTGTAAGCAGAAGCATGACTGTGAAAAAAGGCTTTGCTCCCTCATGTGGGCTTTGATGGACAAGCCAAAGAATGGGATGTTGGGATAACAAGTAGACACGCTCGGCGGAGAACAAAGACATCGCGTCAGCAGAAAGACCTCACCAGCAAATGTGAAGCATAGTGGTGAAAATCATCGCGGTTCTGGCGCGGCGTTACCGCCTCGGGGTCGGAGGAGCTTGATTTCTATAATTCAGCTTTGAATTTTGCATAATTCAAAAACAAGATACGAAGAGAATTTGAGGCCATCTGTCCGAGAAGTTTGATGTGATTTGAAGCGAAGGGGGGACGTTTGAGAAGGGTGATGAGTCTAAAATTACAAATAAAGCTGCCACTTTGATTTAAAAAAGACGAAACGTGAAGTCACGGAACCGTCCAGTCAAGAAGGTCCCATTGAAACGCTGTCAAGGAACCTGGAAGATCAACTGCATGAAAAGAAACCCCCCCCAACATCTTGCAAATGAAGGAATTTTGCATGCATGAGTGTTTCAGTGTTTCTGAAAGGATTGGTGGACAACGACGCATCACCTGCGACACCTACGGGAAGATTGCTGGAGAGAAATACCGTCTTTTTTAACGACCAAGGATGCGGTTACATCTCCGAAGTAGTAATCGTGCACCCAAAGATATATTTGGTCAACAACTTTTTGGAAAGCTCTCCGGTTCCTCGCGGTTTGATCCAATCAATCGCGGGTATTTTTAGCCTCTTTTTAAAAGAGTATCAAATGTTTCGGCGATGGGGAGTCGTTCTATTTTTACGTGACTGCGCATGCAACGAGACTCTTTATGCGGTATCCCGTTGACTCACCTATGAAGTTCAGGTAGCCTTCGCCGCCCAGGCCGTGAGTCAGGAGGCGGATCATCTTATGCAGCTGAATGCCGCGGTCGATAACGGGGGTCATCGGAATCAGGGAGCTCATGTTGGAGTACATCTCCTTGTCCATGAGCCAAAAGGCCAGAGTCTTATCACCAACCAGCGCCTGCAAGAAGGAAGGTTGCGCTTCATTATTCACACTGGACGAAGAGCGAGACAGTGGGGACGAGAAGGCGTCGAGGAGCCCACCTGATCGTGACTCTCTGCATAGGCGATGCACTTCTCTCCATAGCGTCTGTTGGTCAACGTGTGGATGATATTGCCCATGTCCCAGTCCTCATCTTTTAACTCCTTCAGGATCTACACAATGACAGAGAAGGCTTATTGAAAAAGGGCATGATAGATGTGTAACTGAGAGGTCTGTTCGGGCTCTGACTGATGCCTGAAGCTCAGTATTTCAGCTCTGGCAGGCTTTTCTACCTCTCTTAAGTTTTTTCTCTGGGTTACACTTCTTTCCTCAGATCAATCTCTGTTTTGACATCTCTATATCCGCGCTGTGAGTTATGTCTGCCTTTGAATGGTGGTAATGGACTTTTTAATAACTTCACTACAGCCCATGGGTAGTAAGGCATCAGCTCTCCCCACCTGAGATGGGCAAGGTCAGAGCCTCTCATCCAAACGGAGGGATTCAACAATAAATCCATCCGAGGAATCAATGCCCCTCCGCTGGCCTGCCTACATGCACACTTCCTGCCAGCGGAGCCATTTTCAGAGGTCAGGAGGAAACAGGGGGGGTCACCGAAATGTGCATCCGAAGCACATCTTCCCACAGACTACCTGCGGTACAGAGAGCAACACCGACTGACGCTAATCACTCCAAGTTACACAAACGAATAACAGCAAAGGGCAGAGTTAAAAATACCCATATGTTCGGCTGTGGACACGAGTGAAGCGAGGAAGCCACAGTATCAATATCAGTTGAAAATGGGTAAAAAAAAAAGCCGAGTTGATGCCCTCCAAGAACCCTTGGCAATAGACGTGCAGCCTGTCTGACTGGTGGGGGAGTTGGCGAAGCCATTTCAGTGACAGGCTGAAGTCTGCTGGGTGGAATTGGTGGTGACAGCTGATTGACATGTCAGGAAACCTTTTTATTACTCTACAGAGCCATAATCCTCCGAGTAAAGCGAGTAAATTGTGGCGATCAATATGTCTGAGATGAACTGGCTGGTTCCCCTAAATAGAGGCTATCCCGCTCTATATATCTCCATCTGTTCACATTCACTCTTCTTCACCTTAGCCTTGTGTGGCCACATTAGTCATTGCCAAAGCCACCAAAAAACCCCTCAGCAAATCAGCTACTGCGTCCACGTACGACATGTACCTTTAAACTCCCCCTGACCTCCATGTACCCCCTTTAATCCTCAAACTAAGGGCTGCTCGTTATTCTGCTGGTTTGGGATCAGACTAAAAACTGATGGGACTTTCATTAGCTTCCTCTTATTGAAAGCCAGAGTTGCATCTTGTCGGCAAAACTCCAAAATAAAATAAACCTTTTTTTGGATCCACATTGATTTCGAGTCTGTAGAGAAGCAGTGACACAATACTCGATAAGTAAATTTGATCTTAGCGTTACAGTCTCTAACCCTAATCTTAACTACTTTGTATTATGAATAAACACAGTTTCAAGACTTCAGGTGACTCAAATTGTACTAAATCCTTTGTCCTGAACATAAAACAAATCAATACAGATAATGATGAGTGTTTTATTTGAGAAAATAAGGTGGTTATTTATTATAGATGTGGAAATCTTGCTTTACAGGCCATGATTTACATTTTTATGACGGCAGTAATCAAAACCATGATCACAAGGCGCGCGAAAATGATTTGGTGAAGTGCCGAAATATGAGTGAGGCTTGAATTATGAATTACCAGTTTCATAAAGAAGCGCATGAATACAAGTGTGGGGAAAACTATGCCGAGTTCATAAATTAACTTTCCTAATAATCAAGGCACAATTTTCAAGACACGTCTGAATGTAAAGTGTCTGATTAGGAAGAATAGGCTGGCAGCACTATGTAGGATATCACAATATAAAGATAAATTACACCATAACACCCAAGTTTAAAAATGAATTCCACTCCTGCAGCTAAATCTGGAGCGCAACGCGAGCTGAAAATAAATAAATCCTCTACAGACGGGTTTCTTTTTTCATCACCGGCTCCAATATAAAAGCTAAACAACTCGAGCCTACAGGATATACCCCAGAGATCGTCCCTGTTGCCTCCACATCCGCATACAATCAGACATTTTACACTTCCTTATGAATCATTACAATTCAATTCAACCGCAAAAGTGGTCTGGGAGCAATTAATCTGGGAGTGGGCCTGTCGGAGCGGAGACAGGAGTGAATGGGTTGACGACTTCCCTACCACCGGCTCACCCGCATCAGCCCCGACCAGCCGAGCTTCCTGGCACCGCTGACACTCCACTTCATCAATGATAATGAGCAGTGCACAAATCTTACTTTACAAGCCTGCTGTCAGGAGCCAACCAGAGTGCCCAGATTAATTAGGCAGAGCCAGAAATAAAATTAAAAAAAAGAGAAAGAAAAAAAAAAAAGCCCTCACAGTGCAGGATGAGGTCATCTCGCCGCCACTGATGTGCTGTGACTGATTCAACAGCCTCTCTGCTACCATCACGTGGTGCCGTGGAGGACTCGGTGTCAGCGCCGACTTTAGTCTAAAGCTCTTGTTTCACATTATGTCGCTGACCGGAGCATCCTGCCTGTTGCTCTGTGTGTGTGTGTGTGTGTGTGTGTGTGTGTGTGTGTGTGTGTGTGTGTGTGTGTGTGTGTGTGTGTGCAGGGACCTGTTTGCTACTTCCTGTCCCTCAGCGAATCCCTGATTGGTCCACAGTCAGGTGAGTTGTCCGCTGTGGTTCCCGTTGGTGGTTCCAGTTCTGTGTTTAACCCTTTCCTTCCACAGTCAGGGAGGGTTCTGGGTCGAGGCCCTGCTCATGTTTATGTGGCGAAGACGAGCGCTGGTCTCTCCGGAGCCGTTACACAAAGCTCCAAGTGGAGACAAGACACTGTCCCACTGTAAGACGCATTAGCATTAGCTGTCAGCGAAGCTTCGATTTGCTGCTTCAAACAGCAGTTCGCTTTCCTCTCTGCGTCCGTCTGCGTCCGTCTGCGTCCGTCTGCGTCATTTATCCCGTCTGTTTGTTGCTGCTTCTGTTGTGATGAGGACAAGAAACACTGGGGAAACGATGAGGACACAGCCCCCCCCCCCCCCCCCCATCCAAACACTGCGAGAACCTTCTGAGGTTGTTGCACATCAGCTGCTCCAGCAGGACCATTCATGGCTGTCTGCAGTGGCCTCTCTGTGCCTGTAGGCGGCAGCAGAGAGGGCGCGCTGCTTCACCCTGACACCGTCAGTGTGCGTTGAATGTGCCTCGCTCGTCCGGGGCTGTTCGGGGATCTGCTCGGGGGGCCGTTCAGGTGTCCTCCATCCCACCGGCGGCTCTCGGCTCTCGGCGCTCGGCGCTCGGCTCGCTCGGTGTGTGTTGGCGGGTGGACGCGGCCGCTCGGTGCTGACGGGCTGCAGCCGTGGTGGAGCCTCGCTGCCTGACGGTAACCTCAGCCCTCTGCGATCAATCCCGCTGGTTCTAATTGGACGGAGAGACGCTCCTTCCTCCTCCTCCTCCATCTCCTCCTCCTCCTCCTCCTCCTCCCGCTTTATTGTTGCCGCCAGTCGGATTGTTCGCTGCTCTCCTCCGTCCTCCGGCTCCCTCCGACGATGCAGATCTGTGCACTTCTGTGATTCCTCCCTTCCTCGCTGCTGCTGCTGCTGCTCCTCCTGCTGCGCGGTAAGACCTCCGTCATCCGTCCTCCGTCCTGTCCTTCGTCCTCCGTCCTCTGTCCCGAAGCGTCTTGTCGTTGTACCGTTCAGCCATGTGTGCGGTACAGAAAACGCAGCCTGAGTACTTGGGCTATCGTGTGTGTGTGTGTGTGTGTGTGTGTGTGTGTGTGTGTGTGTGTGTGTATGTGTGTGTGTGTGTGTGTGTGTGTGTG
>JASSRZ010000016.1:14193202-14245146 GCA_032164315.1 Malacoctenus gilli
CACACACACACACACACACACACACACACACACACACACACACACACACACACACACACACACACACACGCAGACGTTCAAGGTCAGATAAACAAGAAGCTGTGAATTATTCACACACCTCATCACGCGTTTTGGGCACCAGAGATTAATTTCCAGCGCGACAGGACAGTCATATATTGATAACCAAAGCTCCATTATGCTGGAGATGGAGCGCGGGTGACAGTAGATGGTGTTTTCATTAACTGGGCCGCAGAGTGGGACGCTGTCTCACATATCCAGTTGTCAGGATGAGGAATCAGCTCCTCGCGGTGCGGAGTGAAGTTTTCCCGATTTCCATCAGATCACTTGCATGACCACTGGGCAACCGTTTTGTGTAGCCGGGGCTCCTCCCCGAGCATTTGAAGTGATAGGATTTCATGCTACACTTGGGTAAACAAACACCGTGCAGGGGGAATTGAGTTCCCCCTCCTGAGGACGAGATAAATCATGCACTTCTACTCGCTTTGGCTTCATCCTCGGCACATGTGGAACTCCTCCGTCCTTCGAGCGAGAGGGCAAACGCTCAGGAAAGAAAAATAAAAACAGAATATGTGAATCCAGTAAACAGCCAATAGGAAAGTGTAACTCGTGGTTGTTTTGTAGCCTGTGGTGCGCGACAATGCGTGTAAAAACGGGCCCGCTGGCAGGGCCGCATCCGCAGGAAGCTGGAAGAGGGCGGACTCCATAAATGGGCCCCAGTTCCCGTTGCCGCCTCGCGAGAGTCACCGGGCGCTGAGCAGCCACTCAAGGCAAAGTACACTCCACGCAAACACCTCAGCTCTGCCCCCACTCCCCCCGACCCCCCACCCTGGCGGTGCGTTGCCATGGAAACGTCAGTTTAAAAAAATAAAAACCTCAATATTTGGTCGTCTGGATGCAGTGTGCGTAATGAGCATCAAATGAAATACTGTACACACAGATGTCACGCTGGAAAGCTGCAGCGAAGCACCAAAGGATGTGAGACAAATGACACATTCGCGGCACTGATTAAACGTGAACCGCTGCCTCTGTTTAAGATCAAAATCTCAGCTCAGATGTTCCCCGCAAACTCCCAACAAAAGGTGTCATGATACGTGTTTTTCCCGGGTATCGTTATTACCTCTGGGCCTATTACACATCTTCTGTTTGTGGTGATGAATTAGTATTCATGACACCAATCGAGTGTTTGCTCTGCCAGTGGATTTTATTTGGTCAAAACTGTTTGGATTTTCAACACAAAGCTCGTATTTTCTTTCTGAACGTTGGAAAAGTGATTTTTATTCTGTGTTTGAATACATTTATGGCCTCACTGAGGGGCTAAACGTGCCATAGAAATGTGTTTTTCTCACTATTTCGTGTCACTGGAAGGCTGAAGAATCACCACTAAAGTTTAATCAATCGTTCTTTGTCGCACCCTTCATCCATCCTGAAAATTTTCCCAGAATCCATCCAAAACTTTTTTGCGTTATCTTGCTCACAGATAACGAGCGACCTCGATTATATTGTACAGCACTGACATTTAACGGTGAATCTTTCAGAAACTGTTTGAGGCCGATACTCGTGACTTCACAAATGGGGGGGGGGGCCTAAAACCAATTTGGTTGAGTCAAACAGACTGAACCTTTCATCTTCAGTGTTTAAAAAAATTGACTACCATGATCCTTTGCGTATTTTCTCCAAATTTTGCAATAAAAATGGCACTTTTAAATACAAACAAAATTTTTGTATTATTTTTCTTTTTTTTAATGCCATTTTTTCATGTAAAAAAAGTTTTCAGCATGCTTTTGTTTCATTTTACTGACCAGATTCAGGTCGTGATTTAGAAAAAGTTAGCCACAGTTGGGGGTTTTTTCCCCTCCTTCAGCACCACCCACACTGGAGGGCAGTTCAACATTTTTTGCTTGAATGACGCAATTTCATCATGTCAAAAAATTGGTGGAGCAGTGAGGAGTCACAGATTCATGCTTGGACAGCACTTGTATGGCGCCTCGCCCTGCAAAATACGACCCCAAACACAAGACAACTCCTATTCTCCCTGATATTTTCTTTGAAGAGAAAAAAAAAAAACCCCACCGCAGACCATGCATTTATTCCCCTGAACACTAAATGGCGAGGATTACATTCTCTGTGACGGGAGACAAAATCCTGGAGCCTTTTGTCCAAGGAAGCCATGACACAAAGTACATTTAAATGCGCTCCTTTCAGAGCTCCATTCCTCAGGGATGACCAACACCGGCACTGTTTGACAGGTGTGAAGCCGCATGTTACATCGGCGCTTCCTCCTTCCCTTGAGGAGGAGCGCGAGGGAGCCTGGCATGATCCGATATAGCAGCCTGGCTGGGTGGTCACGCAGACCCTGTGATAAATAGATTAGGTCCTCCACTCCACTGCGCAGAGCCAACAAAGGCTCAGACACAATGTATCCTCACGGGATGGAGATAATAGCCAGCGAGAGCCAGAGGCCCTCGATGAAACCGTGCTGCCACATTAGGGCCCGCCATGCCATTCATCATCACGTTCAATTACGGTGGGAAAAGTTAGATCTCTCTCTGCAGCCCATGCAGTCCGCCACTTATCTATGCTGTTCAATGAAGTTATCATTGTGTCTGCAGCATTAGCACAAAAGCAAACCGCACATAACCGAGTCCCTAAAACTGAAGCTCGGGAATGACAGCGAAACCTGGTTAGGGAGAGCGAACAGAGTCGGGTGGTAATAATGCCGTTTGCAGACTACGATAAGGTGATCTATCATACGTGGTGCTGCTTTACCTGCGAGCTCACTGCCTCCAAAATCGATGAGAAGTTCCTGTAAATCCATTTGTTTCATATGTAGACGTTAAACGCTCCTCACGACTTTGTACTGTGTTCAGGTATTGATGTTCAAACACTGACTCCGCCTGAGGTGGTGGAGCGGGTTCGCCTCCAATTCACAGGTTGGCGGTTCGATCCCCCCATCTCGCCCCGTCCGCGTGTCAAAGTGTCCTTGAGCCATTTCTCAGAGCCCCCACTGACACCCAATTTGCTCCCAGTGGGGGGGGGGGTGAGCGCCACTGGTATGCGAGTATGTGTGAACGTGACATACAGTGTACAGCGCTTTGGGCACCGCTGAATGCAGTGGAACGGCACTAAATAAGTGGAGTCCACTCACCATTCTAACGGTGCAGGTACATCAACGCGCTGCATTTTACATAAGGGGTCATGGCGACTTGTCAGAGAGAGATTTAAGTCCTTTGTTTTCCCAACATCACAGGTAAGCAGCAGATAAGACCAAATAAATTTGGCGAGCTGACAGGTCATTCCACCACAAGTGTGACGCTCAAACGGCGACGCTCGACAGCCTGATGGATGGCGTGCATTCGTTGAGCCAAGAAAAAAAAAAGAAAGAGGACAAATGAGGTGCCTCATTTAACGCCGTTCCAACTTTTGTACAATTCCCTGCAGCCAGGTCAGGGCCCAGACACTGACAGGTGTGTAAACGGCAAATAAGTTCTACACTTTGATTTATGCGTTTTTGCAAGCAATATTCTAATCATCCTCCATCTTCCAGAAACACGCACAGCTATTTATTACTGAAGGATTGCGACTTTCTGATGCTGGTTAATGTCTTCGGCTTTTGTTTCATATTCAGCTGTCACGCATTCACCGTCCAAACAAACAACGTGCGAGAAGAGGTGGTCAGCCGCATAGCTCGCAGTTTTACAATCTCTGTAAGACCCAAGAGTAATGCGCTGCCATCATGAGTACTGCGCAGTAAAAATACTACACAAAGACTCAAGAATTTCTACTTTGCACAACCCCGAATCCAGAAATGTCTGGTGAAATCAGAAGATGTATTAAACGATGGATCGATGACGGTCGCGATCGCTGAGAATGAAGGAATTTTGACTCCGACAGGCGTTCGATGGAAACTGCGAAGCTGCATAAAGCGGCCGTGGACATCGGAACGACAGAGGCGGTGATGGATATGGCCACGCAGGAAGTGAATGACGCTTGCATCACAGAGCTCACTGGCCACGCATGGCTACCTGCGCCAGACATTTTTTTTCCCTACTGATGGTCCATTTTGGCCGTGGAGGAAGTCAGACACGCAAGCTGTACTTCTACAAGTACTCCGTGCATGTCCAAAACGCACACATGACACAGTTTCGTTGAGCCAAGCAACAATGTGCATAACTGAATGGCAAATATGTGCTCAGTGGTGGACTTGAACAGCAAAAAAATAAGTTTTTATTCTCTGTAGCATATTGTTAGCGGTCCTTCCAGCAGGCTTGTAAAACTGGCCGCCACGCTGGGTAAACTCTCATCTGGAGGTCTGACAGACTGTCCCTGTATTGCTGTGCTTTGTGTTAGATATCTGCCATTCGTCTGGCGTTCTTTATGCTCGCCTGGCAGCTCGCGTCTCCTGCTTGGCATCCTCGGAGGGATATTCAGCTGCGAGAGAGACTGTTTGTATGTTTAGCAACCTGCAATTAGTATCACTTTGTACTTGCCGTCTCTCAAGAATCGATGGCGTTCTGTCCAGACAGTTCTACCCCTTTAGAGTTGTCTCCATTCAACTGCATCCGAGTGAGTGACAGCACATCCAAAAAGGTGTACGTCCGTATGAATGCTCACAGAGCCGCTGGTGGAAAAAAACTCATGCAAATTACTGCCGTGGCTTCTCAAAACTTGGCTGAACTGTTGGCTGATTTGGAGTCATGAGGGAGGGTGCAGCCTTGGAGGCCTTTCCGAAGGAAAAGCGTGTTTTTAGTAATGGTTAATATGAGATTCCTCTGCGGCAATGAAAACTGTTTATTCACACAGTGCGCGTTGTGATGAGTTAATACTGAGCCAATGATCATGTTTCAGCATCAGGGGAGGGAGCAGCAGTGAGAGGAAAAGGATGAAGTAGGACCAAAATTCACTTGTGGTTAAAGAACATCCACTTTTTTTACCCAATTATGAAATCTTTAATGCAAAACTTCTAAAGGATGGCAGTTTAAGTTCTCCGTCCATCATTTTATGAATAAAAAACAGTCACCTGACTGCTTGAAGAGAGCTTATTGCACTTAATACCTTCATGAAATGATATTTCCCCACTTTTGTCGGGGAGTTTTTGAGGGGCTGAGGGGCATGAGAGTTCAGAGCCGCGATGTTCCTACCGACTGGCTCCATCCAGCAGCTACTGGAAACACTGCAGGCAGCTCCAACGAGCCGCCATGCACACCTACAGCTAAGCTGAGCTCATTAGCCGAAGCTCACCAGAGGGGAAAAACGTCTTTTCCCCTTGCTGTGCGACTTGATGGGGCAGGGGGGGGAAGGTGGGGGGGGGAGAATAACTCATGGGTGCTAAATACTGAAATGACTGAATTTCAGCTG
This sequence comes from Malacoctenus gilli, assembly GCA_032164315.1. Lineage (NCBI taxonomy): Eukaryota > Metazoa > Chordata > Actinopteri > Blenniiformes > Labrisomidae > Malacoctenus > Malacoctenus gilli. The sequence goes on from JASSRZ010000016.1 coordinate 14,198,579, forward strand.
CGATGACTTTTCAAGTGTGAGTTCATGAATTGATCCGACAGCATCCAGCTGTGGTCCAGAGTTGGTCTGAGTATGTGGAATCATGAATAAATAGAAATGGACTAAAAACTCTTTGGGATGCTGGTTTCAAGCGGCGGCGTTTTTGGAAAGAAAAACTTCATTCTTTCTCTCTTTTCAAGCCTCCAATGTCAGTAATGCTGTTATTGTCACATTTGTCCATCTAAAAAACGTTACGCTGACCACGGACATGAATAGATCGCTATTCTGGAGAAGGTAGGACTTGGTAAAAACACATTTCTTGAGAGGTAAATGTATTAAGCTCAGGTAGAAAGGTGGCCGAAACACACAGTCAAGAAGCAGTCTTGCAAGACAGCCCTCATGTATGTAGCCAGCTTGTGCTGAAATATCTTCATCAATAGGTCGATTTTATCCATTTGTCATGTTGCGATTAATGACACTAAAAAAAGAAAATCTTTCAAAATCAGCAGAAAAATGTATCACCTCTCGTCTCAAGTTTGCATGTTGCACAATTTTGGAAGCAGGGACTGGTCGGTTCAGGTGACAATAACACGATTTGTTCAACTATTGACCACTTTCCCCTTTCAGTAGGAACAAGTTGAATAAATCTCCCAAAGAAGAATAACATTGAACAGACTCTATGACTTCTTAGGTAGGAATAATTAAGGCTCCTGCAATCCAACTTTTTCTTCATCCCAATCCGATAACGCAGCTTTGTAACCAAGTCAAAACTGACATGATATTGATGACAAAATGTGTATATCCTGATATTGTCAGGTACTACAGATAAGTGCTGAATCATGAGGCTACAATAGAAACCTGAGTCTTTTTATAGAAGCCTGATCTTTCCTGAAATATAAGCAGCTGACACGAGGACGCAATACAAACTAAACTAATGGCACTCTCCACTTGTTTTACAAGAAGTCTCTGACCTGTTTGTGCAGCTTGAGGATGGCCATCTCCGTTTGATAATAACAGCTTGGCATGGCGTAGTGTGGCTCCAAGTGCTCAATCAATCGTCTGAAGCCCACATTATTCACAACAGAGGGAGGTTGATCGCCCAGCATAATAAACTCGACAACTAGGCCGGGGTTTTTGTGTCTTTTGCCGCCCTCTGGCCAATCTGCGGTCAGTTTATCACATGTGTTGGAAGTCTTTACCATATGTAGCCAGGTACTTTTAAACCTTCTTATATCTCATCTCATTTCAGTGGTTTTAGCTTCAAATTATACATACAACAACTTAGGCCATTTGATGCTTCCCTATTTGAGCCTCCACCTCGCAGTCTGCACCCCAAGGAGTGCTCCTCCAATTTGGTAGCCTAAGAGTCTTTAAGCCCACTTCGGTCCCCATTAAAATGGGATTTAGGTGCACGGTGACAAAGCGACACTCAGGAATATCAATAAATTGTCTAAAACCAATGTTATTAACAAATATTTGGACAGAAAAACACCCCGACACTTGGAATAATCTCGTCAAAGAGAGAAATCTTGCAAGTCGGCCATCAAACACGGGGTCGATGTGTGCGCAGGAGAACATGGAGACGACTTAAAACGCTTTCAAAAGCCTGGCCCAGGGCCTATTTTTCATATCTTAAGAATTCACACAAAGATTGATGAAAAATGGATGCAAATGATCCTGGGAGAGGTGAGTGGGGGGGTGGGGTGGGGGGATTATAAAGCGAGCCCACATCAAGCTCCTCAGAAGTCTCACTAGTCACTGCTGAAAGCCCTGATCTGCAAAGGCTCAGCTTATGCAGCACCAACACCCTCCGCCCCCCCGACATGCTGAACCGTGGGCTTCAATCACCCGGTCACTGTGTCAAGGTGACTTTGACATCTTTGGGAGGGTTTATTGAGGGACAAGTGAAGAAGGCAATTTGTTCATTGCGTCACAAGTACAGTTAAAACTCCATTAAATTTAATAGTTTTTGGAGAGTTCCTCCTTCAAAAAAAAAAAATCAACCATAAACATAAGCCACATTGATGAAACTCCTCATTATTAATACGTAATATTCACATGACTCAAGCTGTGTCTCGTTCCAGCAGTTTCAGCTCTGAACATCAAATTCTTTATATTACCAAAACTACAAGCACTCGGAGAGCGCAAACCTCCACCTCCATGCCTGGAAATCTTTACTGCTTCTACCATGTGCACATCAGCCTCACTTAAAGGGACACAATCTCTTACAATGTTGTTTTTTCCTTAATTCAGCTCTCTGGATCACCACCAAAATCCACCAACCCTTCACCCATATTGTGAAATTCGTCCAAGTCCAGTGATGACTTCAACGTTAAAAACATAATCAGGAATCTTGCCTTGTAACAGGACTTGTGACCTGTCTAGTTTTGACTGTTTCATTTCCCAAAGTTAGCCGGGATTAGCTCCAGCACCGTGCAGCCCCGAGTTGGGAAAGTGGCATCAAAAATGAGAGTGGGGGTATTAGACAGTAGAACTGGGGGCAAAGTTGGCCTTCTTTTGTTCCGGGAAGCTCCCACTTCTTTCTAAAAGTCCTGCATGGGAGAATCGCTCAGCATCCTTCGCTGCACTACAGCCGGCAGCATTAGCTTGGGCGAGCGTGTCCCCCGTATAGTTTCGATGCAGCTCAGTCATTCAGCGATCGAGTTTGTATTCAGCGGCGGCGGAACCACTTCTCGCATTTTCTGCGGCCTGGAACAAATGTTTGCAAAGCTGGACATTCTTAACACTGAATGCAGACATATTTGACTCAGAGGCAACTCCAGTTAACAAATTGGATCGCAGGCATCTGTCTTAACAGCATTCTCTCAGGACCGTGTTGAATGTTTTATGAGGGGAAAACCAAAGAGGGAAACATACAAAAACACACACACACACACAGAGCGAGAAAAAGGTGTTATTTGATAAAGATGCACAAGTGGAAGCGGAGCCGACGAGGCGAACGACTCTGAAAATGCATGTTTGCTCTGATAGCTTGTATCAGTCAGCTTCTGTCAACCTAATAAGAACATCATGGTCAGACGGCGACGAGCTGATAGCGTGGCGGCGGCGGCGGTGGCTTGATTAAAAACGGGCTGCGTTTCGCTCGGGGTTCACGGCTCGCCTCCGAGGTTCATTTCCTTCCAAAGAGAGCAACAGAAAAGCTTGACACAAACGACATGTCCAAACATCCTGCGAGAGGCAAAGAAGACAAATGAACCGGCGATGACATTGCAAAGCTCCTTTGGGCTTTTACAAATGACTCCTCATATGCCTCCCAGCCGCGGCATATGTCGGCACCATGTCTAATGAGTGCTTCTGATATGAGGAGGGTTCAATAACTAATGAAAGGAGAACCTTGTTCTCTTATTATAGCCCCCATGCCTGACACTAAGCATTGTATAATGTATTGGAAACCGCTGCACACTGACACGCACTTATTAAAAGCGAGTTCAAAAAGGCATTTGATAGACTCAGCAGTGCCTGCGCCTCTTTAATGTGCGCTGGGATCATTTTTCGGGGTACTGGGGAGGGGGGAGGATTGGTGGTGGTGGTGGTGGTGGTGGGGGGGGGTCCGCGGGTGGAGGCGCCTAATTAACCGAGCCTACAACAACACCAATCAATAGTTGATGTGCACACTGAGCACCTGCAGAGGAGAAAAACAACTTGCCGATTTATTTAACATATTTGCAATTAGTCCAAAATATATTAAAATTTGCCAGACATTAGGTCTTTTTTCTCGAGGGACTAAAAACACTCCACACCTGCCTGACCAGATATGTTGGAAAAAAAAAAAGAGGTCAAAACTTAAATTAGCCTGTAATATATGTGCCACCGGAGGTGTATCAGCGTTACAGTGGACCTGACTTCATTGCCATTTTGCCTGAGAGATGGAACGTGTCATTTTTGCAATCATGCCGCGCTTTTGACCTTCAACACATCATCCCGTATCAGATCAGTCGGAGAAAAATATAAAGTGCGGCGCGTCGGCGCCTGTATGGCCTCATTTATCAGCTTAAATGCTCCTCATACATGTTCATTTTCAATTCTGAACCTCTAAAACACCACAACAGCCATTCATCATCCTTTCTTCCCTTTTTCTTGCCTTTACATGTTTATATCCCCGCTCAAACCTGGACAGCCTTTTGTTTTTCAGCTGGATGTTTCATGTCATGCGTAATATTTAAATGCAGCTCATATTTTCCACAGTAAGAGCATAATTGGGGAGTTGTAATTGCAGTACACAGTGGGCAGTTCCTTGCTTTTACCATGCTAAAAGCTCAGAAAAATGAGTTGTTGTATTTAATCACAGAGCAATTACAGCAGCAAAATTTGAAAAAAAAAAAAAAAGTAATCCAACTATGCAGGTTCGATGTAAATCACTTGTAATAAACACAGTCCAGCAGGTACATTTTGAGTCATATACTAGGAGGACCTGCAGTCTGATTTAATTATAGCGTCTTACCTTCTCTCAGGCTTTTACAACTTACATGGCAAACTTCAAGATAACGTGCGACTGTGTAATTAGTCCACTTCAAGCTGAAAATAATGGTTTTGAAGTGCAAACGCCAGTGCAGGAAATACATTTTAAGAGATCCTGGCGGAAGTGTGGAGCAGCTTCCCGAAGGAAGCTCGTTTTTGAATGTGAACGAGGTGAAAATTTTCTAAATCTTGGGTCACAGGAGATGCAAACAGGAGGGAGACGGAGCGGCAGGTTTAAGAGTTGGGTTGGTCCCCAAGTCAAGCCACAGAGCTGCCATCCAACACTAAACATTCAGTCTCCGGGAATCTCAGGACTTGAACCGTGTTTCTCTTGAGGTGACGCTTCACGACAAACCACTGCCAAACCACCATCTTTGCATGAAGTACTACAACGTTAAAGCTGATCACAATCAAGTGCCACTGATCTATTTTTTTGTACTGCGGGGCAGCGATACACTTATGTAACGTGTCACTTTTTCCACCTCTACCTTCCCTTGAGAGCTCTGATTCCCGCCACCACGTCAGCGACTGGGTGCGCAGCGCTGAAAAGATCAGCCCTCGGTGGTGTTAAGCTGTCAAAATGACAGAGAGCCTTCTAATTTTTCTGTCATTGGAACAAAAAAGTGACAGAAAATATTTCTTAATGCAACCTGTGGCGTAGCCTCCACTCACACAAGTCACTTCCCCGCCGTTAAGTGACATAAATGGCGAACGGGCGCCACTTATAGAGAACGTTTTTAGCCCTTCTACTCGTCTCAGAGAGCTTTACACTCTTAGTCACGTAAACCATTCACATATGTCGACGCCAACTTCGAGTTAAGTGCCGTGGTAATCAAATCAAACCACCGATTATGGGATTGCGGGACAAGTTGCTCGGCAACCTCGTGTAACCGCATAAGTACGAGGATGAGGTACGCTTGCCCACGGCGGCGTCAGAGGAAGAGTACCTGGAGTAGTTGAAGAGGCGGCTGTCCCACAGGCTGTGGTCTCCTCTGGGCGGGCTGTGGAAGAAGCAGGCTTTGGAGCCGTCGAACTGATTCAGGCCGTCCTCCGTGTTCTTGGACGCGTGGCTGTGAACGACGTCCAGCAGTACCATGATGCCCATCGAGTGAGCCACGTCGATCAGGCGCTTCAGCTCCTCCGGAGTGCCGTAGCGGCTGCGAGTGGAGATGGTTACTTGCATGAGTTGACATTACACAGATTCCCTCTCGGTACCAAAACCTGAACTCAACTTTATGGTTTTAACCTTGAAAGAAAATACAACACAGCTGCTTGTTAGTGCACCGAAAACTTTACCAATGCATGCATCATTTTCGACTGGAGGTTTGACGATAAGCTCCTGCTTTCTATCCGAATGCTGCTTCTTTTTTTTCTTTTTTAATTCCTCCGTTTGGCACCACAGGAGATATTTATTTAACAAATTTTGAACCAAAGAGGAACGCCAAGATGGAAAGAGATAACCTGACTGAGCATTGAGGGTTTAATAAGAGCAAGTTATGTTAGACTGCCAAAATTAGGAGATTTTTGACTGATTTGTTTGGGTATTTTTCATGATTACCGTTTCCTGCATCCAATGATGTGTGCATGACTCCTTCAGGTCACTGCCAGTTTGTTGATTGTAATTCTTTGCTTAGAAAGATTTAAAAAAATTCCCCTTATTATTTTTTTGGGTTTTAAATAAAAAACAACATAAAAAATAATCTTCAGAAAATGAGAAAACAGCAATTATGATGTCAGCTCATCGACTGTCACGCATTTCCAAAATAATATTGTCTACTTTTCAACTTACAAGCTTTCCACAATAGCTTCAGTTTATTATTTTCAAACCTACAACACAGAGACGGCAAACAAATTTGGGACCAAATGCAAGAAAGTGCACTGAAATTCTACTTTAATGTGTTTGCAGCTTGGAAAAAAACCCCAACCCAACCCAAAACATCACTCAGCAGCACTTTATTTAACAAACGTGTGAAACTTATCAATCAGCTGCCGGTCTCAACAACACTCCCCCAAAAAGGGGACTTCAGAGGATTATGTTATTGGACGGATTTAGTTTCTTATTACTTTTCCATCTTCAATTATTACCGTGTTATGAGGAGGACGCGGTGGAACACGCTGTCCGCTGAGAGAAAAACCACAAGTTTTTCCGCGTGCGTGCACACCAGCATGCACAAACACCGGCGTATCGCTGCAGAGACGCCACAAACTCTCCAATAACATCCCATCTGTCCTTCCAGCTATCAATACATCAGCCTCCTTGCAAAGCAGGACACATAGTGACAGGATTACCGCGCTTCCCGGTATTCAGCCGCTACGGTTTTAAATGACAAGGAGATCAATCAAGGGTGAAATTACAATATATACTTTACACTTTGTGGTTTATGCTCTATTCTGAGCAAGGAAGGAAGGAGGGGGGGGGATCTCTGAAAGAAGATAAAGACCCCGACTAGTCCACCTTTATCTGTGACTTCCTCCACACTCTGGATTAACTGAAAATGTATTTACAGAGAGATTATTGCTGGTGTCAGGCTTCCTAACCCTGATTTGAGGTGACTGAGTTGGGGAAGTTGCTTGTTCAGTTTGTTTTCTCGACACCGTGAAGGACTCCTTCTGCCCTCCGGATAGAAAACAAAACACGAAAAAAAGAAAAAAGTTTAGAAACAATTTGTCGCAGGTTCGTTAAGGAGCACATGTACTTATAACGCGGTGTGAATGACACGCAGGAAATACACCTTCTCGATTGATTCGGTTACACCTTTGGGAGCTGGAGCGACAGGGATGTTAAGAGCGCAGCCAAAAACCTCTGAGCAGCAAGGAGTGACAGTATTGCACTGTTGTGATGACTGAAACAAACACACACCGACCTATAATGTTTGTTTTATGAAGGTACAAAACTATAGATGTATAAAGCAATGAAAAAATATAATGAAGTGATAACATACTGCTTACTACCATTTTACTATGCATGTGTTCACAATTAATGCAGTTAATTGAGGAGATTATATTCATTTGTTCACGTTTTAATCACCTATAAATCTTGTTGCGATAAAATCAAGCTGTAAAAATTCATGGTACCAATTGGAATAAATTTTAATTACAAGACCTACAATTTTCAGCAAATTACAGGTTTAAAATAAGAAAATTGTGGTCATCTTTTTGCATAAGACACGCAGTATTTGCATCTTTTTACTGAAACTGATAAATAGTTACCTGGAAGCAGCAAAGAAACTCGTAATCTGATATCCAAAGCTTGCATAGTAGGCATGTTCCATGATGGCCATCAGCTGAATACAGTTGTAACCTGAAACAAGAGAAGATCGAGTGAAAGCCCTGATTTACACTGGACTGTGACAGAAATAAAAAGGACATTTATATTAGACTTTTAACTGGAAAGAGACACAGGAAGTGTTGGACTTTCATTTGCTTGATCAGACATGTTTCGGGAGGTGTTTCTCCATCGTTTTAGCTCAGCCAATAAAGCAGATTGTCTTCTCATCCCAGTGTTGAAGCACCCTTGAGCAAGACACTGAACCCCACACCTCACTGGTATTTGAAGCCCTTGCCTGGCATCTGCCTCTTCTGTCTTCTTATGAGTGTGAATGGGCGAGGATGACTTGAAAGAACAGACCCACCCCCATAAACCTTTTCCCTCAGTATGGGACCTCGAGAGTAACTTTCAAATTTATGCGTATAGGATTCGAACACTTTGTCTGACTGCCGTTAAAAGATTTTTGCTGTGGGTAAATTATTAAATATAAATGCTAATTTCCCTGAAATGTCTGGAGGGGGGGTACTTTTTATTCTGGTCTTTTCCAATGATTCGTCTTATTTCAACACCCACTGTTTTCCCCAACATCAGTTAAAAATGCAAACATTTTTTTTTGTCTTATGTTAATTTTTTTGACCACTCAGAAAGAATCGAGGAACGCAAACGTCTTCAGAATAAGCTGATGTCACTGGAAAATTTATAACGAAGTTTAACACTGATTTAGCCAAAGGAAAAGAGGCAGAAAAAAATAAGACAATACATGGAAGCCTTCATAGGATGTGACCCGTGTCAGTCATACTGTACATACGAGCTCCAGGCATTTCCTTTTTGACACTCGCTCCAGGATCCCTAGGAGAAGCTGCGGCAACTGGGAAACACTCGCTATCAGAGTCAGGAGGTCATGTACAACATTTCAAAACGACCCACCAAAACTGCCTCCATGAATAAGAGAACAACAGGCTTTTAAACTGCCACTGAGCACTCCAGAGGGAGGCCCTGCGGTTTTTCACTGTTGTGTGGAGCACATTTATTTATTTATATATGTATCTTTTCAGGCGCGAGAGAGAGAGGAACGAAAAAAAACCAAACTTTGCCTTGTGAAGGAGTGCGACAAAGCAACCGGGGTGAGAGGAAGTTGTTTTTTTTCCCCCTTTTTTTTTTATATTTATATACACTCTTTCAGTCAAGAAAATGAAATGGCAGGCAAAGGCAGCCGTCGCTAGAGACGCTGGAGTTTAGCCTCCTGGAGAATCCTATCGTGCTGCATCCCTTCTGCTGCTGCAGGTAGATTCTTTGACAGCGTTTACTGTGGCGGGTTGCTTACCCACTTAACGGGATAACGCGGCGGAGAAAAACAGCGTTTATCGCATTCCTCCTGGTCAGCCTTGCCAGTCGTATTTCTGCGTTTTAATAACGTCGGTGCGGCGGGCTGTTTGTGGATGAAAAGGAGGCCTTTCTTAGCAGCCGAGCTGCAAACAAACCACTTCGACCCTGCATCAAACGAGTGGAAACACTGTACTTGGCAACTTCTATATTTTCTCCTTTTTGCTCTTGACCAGCGGTGTCCAACAAGGATTAGTTCTGGGGCCACATGCAGCCAAAACACAATTTGCCAGGGGCCAGACCGCTATCCTTTAATACATTTACATTCTTTAATTGTGTATATTTAGCAAACTTTCGGTTAACTTCCAGACCTCTTCTTTCATCTAATGCCAATGTTGGCTGACAATAGTGAAAGCAGGGACTGGACCCTTGAAGTCCATCACAAGACAAATGCCAATAAACACTAATGAAAACAAAACAAATTGACCTGAAAAATAGATTTTGGGTCATATAATCCAACAAAAACCTCGAAATCTCACTGGAAATATGATGAATTCACCTTGAGAATACTTTGACCGATGAATTTCACCTGTTCCATTCACGGGGTTCTGGCTTATTTCAAGACATTTTTAGAGTTTTGTTTTCATAAATCTCATTTTTACACGAGACTTTCCTTCCAGCGTCCCTCGGAGCCGAGGGACCTGCAGCGCCGTACGCCAGCGAACAGGTCGCTCCGGTCAGCAACAACAAAGTAAACACAGTTAATTGTCAAAAACCGGCAAACAAGACGGCTTCGGATTGTTGTCAGGTTTGGCTCTTTTTTTTTTGTGCTTTCTACTAAAGATGTGAAGTTTGACCCCTTATGCTTGACACTGTATCGACCCAATGAAGCAGAAGTGTTGCTGAGCTTCAATAATCCCTTGAAAGGAATCACTTGACCACAACTGTGGTCTTGTTACATCAGACTGAAGCCAATAAATGGGACTTTTTTGTTAAAAAAAACTGTAAAACTTGAGAAAACTTTTGACTCTTTTTCACTCTACCTTCCTTCGTATGGATTTCAGTGTAAATATTCTTCCAAAAAGAGATTAAAAAGACCAAATAAAGAAAGACAGAGACCGGTTTGATGGATTGTTCGTTTCAGCTCTGCTTTGTTGCCGCGCGCAGAGAAAAACAGCTTCTCTCCGCTATTGTCAGGCTGAGTCACGATCATGAAAATGGAAACAAGTTGTCAGTTTTGGAGCCATAAAGTGTTGCGTGGTGTGACTTGTGCAGTGCAGCCCTCTTCACAAAACACTGCCCACCGGTCAGTGCTCCCCTTCAGGTCATGTCAGTAAACAGGGTGCTGACTTGCTGATGTGGTTTTATGCAGAGGGAGTGTGACAGGTCTGCCATGGAGAAGCGCTCCTCCCCAGAGGAGCAGCGGCTCTCGCGGCAGCATAGCATGTCCGTTCTGTTGTGGACCAGTGTTGACAGAGACACTGGCACCGAGTCCACAAACCCCCCCCCACTCTCAACTCTGGCTTTTTCGACAACGCAGCGAGAGGCCCCCGAGTCGATGCATATGGAGGTATACACAGCCATGATCTTAATGCTTCACTTCCTCCCTGTTGTCGGCTGCAGGAAATACAAAACGCTGACTGACACGTCGACAGAGAAGATCACAGCAGGACACTTGTTGCACTCTTTTACTGACTTCAACAGCTAAGAACATGAGAGGAAAACACAAGAAGGAGGAGAATAGTCTCACGAAAGCGCTGCAAAAAAATCTATTCTCCATGGTTGGTTTCTTTTGATGTATTTTGAGTCAAAATATGTCATCACTCTTAAAACAAAACAGTTTCTTGATTTAAAAAGTCTTAATCCAAGCTTTTATGTCAGTTAAATAAACTTGCTACAGTTAAGGATCATTTCACAAATTTCAAGTGAATTTGTCTGCTTTTTCCAAGTAAAGATATGTTGTTTGACTCATAAAAGGATGAAGCTAACGAATTTCTCTTTAAAAGTCTCTACTCTATCAAAATAGATCTGCTGTAAACACATAATTTGAGTAGTTTCAAACAGTTTCTCTTTGCAAATGTCGCCTTTAGCTTGTGGATTCCCCCTTTGTTGTGGTAAGTAAAGCGTTGGTTCGCACATCTTACCCAAATCTTTAATGCGCGGCAGCACATTGTTTGTGAAGTTGTCGTACGAGGCGATCTTCCCCTCGGGTGAAGCGATGCCCACGTGAGCCTCGTAGATCCTCAAGCTGGTGGGCTTCTTTGGTCGAGGGTGGACTTGCTGGAGAGGAAACCGAATCCAAGAGGACACATCAAAGACGCGGGAAACAAAAGTCAAGATATTCTCTTGTTTTGTCGATTTTTTTTTTGACAGATGTTACATCGAGAGCTGTAACGAATTTAATTTGTCTGCGTTTTTCCACAATATATTTCAACCTAAAAAACACAAAAAGTCCTTTTATTAATGACTGGTTAAGCTCAACATAAGCATTAAAAACAAACATCTTTCAACTAGACGTAAGGAAATAAGACAGACCTTAGAAAGGGTTTTAAAATTGTTGATTTATGTCAGATTTTTCAGTGAAAATAAGATAATTCAACGTTTTTGATTTTTGCAGCGCATTTGTCGCTCCTTTCGTTCCTTTGTCGTGGACAAACGTCCATGGACAGTGTGGATTTTAAGTTTCTCTGCGGCGGTATCTTGCCATGGACACCAACAACAGCTCCAATACAGAAATAATCTGTGGCTCATTCTGTCGATGTTACATAACAAGAAGAAAGAATTTGCTTTATAGGTGGAGCATATTTTTTTGATGGCTGCCCACAAGGCCTTGTAAACGCAATACTTGAAGTACATGATTGAGCCACTTGTGAAGTTAAGCAAATATACTGCCAGTGAGAGGGGCCCTCTAATTAAAACGGTGCCAAATAACAAGTAAGTGATAAAGAAAGCAAGGTGGCCTTTAATAGCCTCTTCTTGTTTTGTTTGAACACGCTGCTGCTGAGGACATTAAGTAGCATTGAGACACTCTGAAAACCTCTCCAATCAGCGGCATTGAGTGCCAACACTGAGAACGGCCACAACAACTTTTTACGTGCGAGATGCAAGGCTGGGTTGAAATTAAAGTGCAGGGTGGTGAATTCAATACATTCAGCTCAGACTGGAATTAAAGCCTCCTTGTTGAGAGCGTAACGAAGAGATTCAGTAACAAACCCTGACAGTTGTGACGAGGCTTTTTTTTGGGCAAGTCTCGCCGTTTTTTGACCAAAGAATCACGGTAGCGTCTACATCGTGGCATAATTAGCTGCGTTCCTGTCAAAATCAGCTGAAATTGCTGCTTTGAAAATTCTTCTTATGATCTCCACTGAGCAGGATCTTCATGAAAAAATCAGAATCCATCAAATAAATACATTATATAAAGAAATAACGTGTATATGAAAGAGGATTAGGGCGACTAAGAAATAAAAGAATTCTGAGATTAAAATCAGAATTCTGACTTTATTCTCAGAATTCTGACTTTATTTCCCAAAACATGAGCAAAAAAATTCTAAATAGGAAAAAAAAAAATTCCATTTCTGAAAAAAGTCAGAATTCTGAGATTAAAGTCAGAATTTTGACTTTTTTCAGATATAGAAAAAAATATTTTTCCATTCTTGGAAAAAAAAATTTTGTTCATGTTTTTTTTTAGGTGGCCCTTATCCTCTTCTGTACATGTGAATGTTTGTGTGCCGTGGTTTTTTGAGGAAATTTATTTAACTTTAATCAATTATATAAACAAAAAAAAAAGAGAAAAAAAAACATCAGCTCAATTTTTCTTCCCAAACACAATTTGATAGTTGTTCATTTCACAGGATCTTCATCGACACACTCTGATCTACAACAAACAGGACGTTACTGCATATTAAGAAGTCAAAGGTCGCAGTCAATTAAAAAAAAAAACAAATTAAAAATGAATTGCTCTGTAATTCTTTGTATCTCTCAAGTGGATTTTTTTGGGAAGATTTTCACCTTGAAATATATAAAAAATAAAGGATATTTAGAAAAAATAAAGCAAACACCAAACTATTCTGCTGAACAAAAATATCTTACAGTGTAGGGCTCCGGGGGATCCCAGTGAACCCAGTCGTAGACAACAGATTTCTCCTCCCTCGTTACATATTTTGCCCAAGGTGAGATCCGGTACAGACGGTCACCCTCCTTGGTGTGAACTACCACCTGGGAAAATAAGACAAATGAGTGTTATGCGATAATAAGGGCATTTTAAACAATGACAGAGAGTGGACATTAAAAGCCACTTTGCATAAGCTGAGAGGAAAGCAACACACACGCGCATCATCTAACGAGCAGGCAGATTACGGACATCAATTAATATCCTGTGGAAGAGGAAAAAACCAGAATGGAGAATTAAATCACGTGGAATCAAGTGAAGTACAAAAAGAGCTTCAAATGTGGAAAATATCTCTGCAAAAGGAAGAAAAACTGAACTCTGCCCACAAATTGTCAGAAGCTTCGAAAAAACTCCCCGTGGACCCCCCGCATGGGTCTGTCAGTGGGTGTACGCAATTTTACAGTCAGCATTTATTTACATCTTCCAGCCATGAAATGCTTACATCATAAAAAAAACCTCCCCCATCTATAACACGGAGAGATGGTGCAGATTGTTCAAGCAATAAGCCAAACATCCTTCAGAAAGTGTCAGGGTGAAAACTGCCCCTCCTACGGCAAACAGATTCCTGTCTTCCGATGAAAAACTCTCCCCTTTACAAAATACCGCACAGAGCTCTTGGCGCGCATTGAAGACATAATAGGCAACAAAGGGCTGCAGTATTGACCAGAAGACTTGTTGCGGCGAGTGTGGATTCAGGGGTGTTTATGCCGTGTTATATTTTGTGAGGCGAGCAACTCTTTTATTGGGTTTAACAGAGCCACTCTCTGGCCCACGTTGAGAGGGGGGGTGGGGAGGGGTTTGAGCCAGCAAGCAATTTGGGGGAAAAATAGGGAATCTAAATCATTATCCTTTGCCTCTCATCTATTATGTCTGCAATTCAGCATTGGAAGGGGGTAAAATAAATATACTTTGGAAATCTGACAAGTTACTTTGCCTCAATCAGTCAAATAAGAAAGGTGAGAGCCAGCGTGAGAGTTGGAAAAAGCCACCAAGAAATCGATGGTGTAGCGTTAGCCACAGTATGGGTTCGCCGTGCTTTGTCCCCTGCAGAAATGGGCATTAGAACCCGACTAATTCTGGCCACTGTTGTGAAGTAATGACTGTTCCGATGCCACCTGCCCGAGAGCCGCTGGCCAGACTCCCCTCTGGGCTTTTTTCATTATGGTCGGGCCACCTGGGGGTGAGCTGCCTGGCTCCCCTTATGACATGCTTCACAGTTTATAGGATTAGGAAAAGATAGTTGGATAAATGGACTGGCGTAAAGCCTGTCGGAGCGGTGGTCCTTCAGATAAATTGGCCAGCATTAAGCACATTAAAGAGAAATCAGACCGGTGGACAGCCTGCGAGGGGGTGCACCGACAAGAAAAACAACCAGGAGCTGGGCGGGGAAGCCAGAAGTTAGGTGCCGATAACAAAAAAGAAGAAGAAGAAGAAGAAAAAATAGTGCGTCTGATCGCGCTCCACTACTCGACGTTGTTGCATCGTTGCATCATCAAGAGCTCACGGTAAACACTGTAGCCACAAAAGGACACCGCTTGTTTATGGAGACAAATTGGGCTCCGAACAAAGGGGTATGGAAGGGCAAGCTGCTCTACATGAGAGTGATTGGAGCTAGGCTTGTGCTTCCACGAGGGAGTGCTGTGGAACTAATTCTAAAGTGGAGCTCACAGCAAGACAGCCATTCATAGGCAGCGGGGGTGCACCAGGAAAGGCCAGGTGCCAGCGTTTCCATCTGCTTCTTATCGTCCTTAGACTGACCTCCGCTGACAATAGGAGCTGGGCAGTCTGTCCGGGGCGCGGGCGCGTGCCAGCGACGTCCCGGTCCCAAGGAGAGTGCCGTTGCGATGCCATCCACTCCACGCCTGGCATCTCATTTCTAGGTTATTTCTCCGCCGCGCGGTTTGCTTGCGAGACAATGCATAATGGGAGGTGCATCTTTTGCATTTAACCCTGATGAATTATTTACTAGAGCTTAAAACCAATCATGTACACCCACTGCGGCCTGCGTGTTGCGGTGAATACAAACGCGGCGCCATGTCCTGAGGGAGATTCGCCGCAGATGGGAGCTGAAATAAAAGCCATCAGTCGGGCTCCTCAGGTGTTTCTACCCTCCGCGGTGCGGATTGTGTACATACAGTAATCTCCCGTCTGCGCCGCGAGTATGACATGTTGTTGATGGCAACACGCCAGCCTTTCACTTGCTTCATAAGACGCCTCACCTGACAGGGAATCTCCCGCCAACATTACAGTGACAAGTCCCCGTGCCGCCGTGGCGCGATGACACCTACTGAGGGCGTGAAAATAAGCATGAAGATGTTCTGTTCTCTACCTTGAGTTTGGTGTTATGATCCACAGCTGGAGACTTGTCATGCTTGGGTGGAAGAATCAGTTCCCACTTGCCGTATTCTTTCTTGGTGTAGGGGTGGGCAAATTTGTTCCACTCGTCTGCGGGTAAAAAAAAAATATATAAAAAGAAACAGAAAAGGATGGCAACACGTCCAATTAAGCGAGAAACGGGGACAAACGATGACTCGCCACATCCTCATCGACAACCATTTAATGTGGAGGAAAATAAACCATTGAAGAGGCAGAGATTCCCTTCGCATCTTTGCCTTTGTCTGCTGCGGCTTGGTCACAGACTCGCAGGGGGAGCGAACGATGCTGCACCGGGTCCGACACATGACTTGTGTCACGAAAACATCTCTTTGGTACGTTCCAGTTTCCTTGTACAACCCAGACAACAACAACAACATACCACCCAGAGGAAGAAAGACATTATAACATGTTGTTAAAATTTAAACCCCATCTTCAGTGCCACTGGAACAGAGCCATGTTTACCCTGTGTAGCATCACCGCTTTTTGTAATGAAAAAAACTGCAAAATATGGCAAAACGTTGAAGTTTTGTGAGAGAAATGGCGTCTAATTTGTGTCTGCTGCTGGATTTTAGCTGCCCGACAACTCAATAAGAAAACAAAGAATCTCGTGAGAACTGCAGGCAGGCCAGTTTAGCACCAGTAGCTCCTACTGCGAGGCTAAGTTGTTGTTGTAAATACGATATGAGGTCCGGCGTTGCGCTGCTGAAATATTGAGGCTCTTCCGTGAGAGAGATGTTGCCTGAACGGGAGCATATGTTGCTCCTGAACCTCTATATGCTTTTCAGCGTCCGTGGTGTCTCTCCAGATGTGTATGCTGCCAACGCCAGAGGCACTGATGCAACCACATACCATCAGAGATGTGAGCTTTTGAACTGTGTGCTTCATACCGAGCCAGGTGATCCCTGTTCTCTCCAATCTGTGTGCGTGTGCGCGCGCGCGTGTGTGTTTTCGAGGAAGGTTAACTCTTGACTCATCTGAGGAGATCCCTTTATTGTCCCAGTTGTATTTAGATGAGTTTTGGTTCACAGCACTGTTTTTTCTTCATTTGCATGAAACAGCTTGAAGTTGTGGATTTGTGGATTGGACAGTGAACTGTGTTGACAGACAATGGTTTTTTGAGGGTGTTCCTGAGCACATGCGGTGGTTGCCAGGACAGAATGATGCCTGTTCTTGATGCAGTGAAGCCTGAGGGCCCAACGACCCCCAGCATCCAATATTGACCTATGGGCTTGTTTCTCGCGCAGAGCGTCTGTCGATGTTGTTAGGCACTGCAGAGCGTTGCCTCTTATTCTGGCATCCGAGACCCCCTTACGGGGGCCACCAGGGATTAACAAGGGGCCTGAGGGTTTGCCTACTCTCAGGCTGTCAAAATAAGAGCTCAAAATTTTATAGAAAAAAAACATAATAAAAAGACACTTTCTAGAATCGAGAGCAGACCTCAGAAATTGCCATGTGCTTTTATTTTGAAGGCTCTTGCTTTTCGGTAAAAGTATGTGTTTCTGCCAGTGTTTGGCGTCACTGTAAAGTGTTGGGAAAACACAGCTTTCCACTCTGTCAACGCTTAATATGTGAAGGATTATTAATACATTTTGTCTTTTAAGCATCTCATAAGAGCCGCGTTTATTAATATGCAAAAATATCCCAATCAATCATGGTATTTTGTATTAAAACACATTCCTTTTCACTTTATCGTCACCTGCATGTTGGTTTGTTGCCAGTAGGAGTCGCCGTCAACTTTCGGCAACAAATTTTCAGGTTAACTCCCAAAATCTGACCTGAGGGGTGTTTTGGTTGGGTTTAATTAGAACTGAAACAATTACCAGTTTAATTCTGCTTTATTACAGCAGTGTGTCGCCACTTTGTCTTCTGCAAACAACAGCTTGTAGCTGATAGTCTCCACTGTGACTTTTGTTCTATTTCAATATCCCCCTATCGTCGCGGCGCACTTTGTTTCTTCTGACTTCTACCATCCATCTTCCCGCAGTTTCTCTTTCGCTGCCTTTAAAACCTCTTGCATAATTCTTTTCTTGTTGTTTTCTCCCCCCCCCACACACATTCGCCTGTAAACAGCGAGTGAAGCAGCGGGCTCACTCATCTACAAGAAAAAAAAACTGATAAAATATCTCTTTGCTGCTCATTGAATTTTATCTGTGACGGAAGAACAGAGAGGCGTTACATTTGCAGTCTGCCGATACCAGCCAGCCAATTGTCCCTGACTGACAGGAGTATATTAGGACACCAAACATTTATTATAAAGTGGCCACGTTGGCGTGTCAATTTGAATCGTCAATTTTTTTATTTTTTTTTTTTGTTCTGTAATCCATATCTGTTTGCTATTCATGAGCGAAAAACAATGGCGGGATTGAAAATGAATCAGAGGAAATGCTCCAGAAGTGACCGGGCACAACACCAGCTCCTTTCACAGGCAGGCCAGGTCACAGTTTTTCACCATGTATTTATCTCCCTCTGCTTGAACTCCTTAGAAAACAAACAAACAAACTGAAAAAAAAATAAAAGCCCAGTGTATTATGCATCCAACCTGCACCATATTCATGACCGGGGCTGCTGGGCTGTTTCCACATTTACTATGAAATTGAAATCAAATAATATGACTGAGCCGTGTCAAAATGTAATCTCTCGCAGAATTGAATGTTGGGATTGAGCTGCTGCCCGAAGGTCCCGGGAACATAATTAAAAAGGGGGAAAGGAATCAGGGGTGGGGGGGGGGGATGTGGCGCTAACTCGAACACAAAATGTGTCGGGACAATAAACAAATTGACAAATATCAGGGCGACACAGAATGTGTTTACAGTGATCCTCCTAATGTGACATTACCTCTAGAAAGCTAGCTGTAGGTTTTGTTTAGCTTGGATAAAATATAAAGACAAATGTTTAAATTGTGAAGAATGAGCCCATTTTTCTTCCCTGTTTGACACAATATTTTCTCCCATAAAAAGATTTAATTTTACATTTTTTGACCAATTCTCCCAACTCACCAAAAACAACCAAAAGTGAGAAAAACACAGTGCAGGTTAGTAAATAATCATCCTAATTTTTAGGGCAGGTTTGTGGACTTTCTTTGACGTGGACCTACAAAAAAAGGAGCTGTCTTCTTTAACCCCGTTAATGACATAAGAGATGAAGAACTTTGCTGATTTTTCACATCCCACACTCACCAAAAATAACACCCAAAAGTCTATTAACCTGAAATTACTTCCAAAGTTGGCACCGGGGGGAATAGAGATTTCAGTGCAAACACTGAGGTTGCACTCTCGCAACAACTTTCCCAGCGATGATGAAATAACCAGCTACTAAAATATTAACAAACACTCCCACATTCAAAAGATCCCCCTTCAGTATGCAAGTTTATCCTGTGTAATCAATATCTTCCACATTTCCGTTACTCCCAGGTTGGTTGATCAAAAGGGATGATACTCTCGTAGCGCAGCACGCTGGGCTTTTTCCTAATTTTTGGGCCCTTTTGTGCTCACGAGGGGAGAAATGTCAAATTTCTTATTTAATGCACCATGAAGATATGCAACCCTTCTGACTGCATTGAAATCTCTTTCTCCTTCGGGTCACAGAAGAGAGTGCGTGCCTGTGTGTGTGTGTGTGTGTGTGTGTGTGTGTGTGTGTGTGTGTGTGTGTGTGTGTGTGTGTAACTCTATAATAAAGTGTCATGGCAATAATGAATCCAAATACTAAAAAAGCAAATTGATTTTTTTGCTATAGATCAGTGGAGTTTTCTTCAGGCGGCTACAAGTGATTGAGGATGCACGAGAGGCTGAAAACAAAGATTTTCTTAACACATAAGACTCGCTATTTTGTAACAATGTGGTGGAAAGTAGACGTGGAAGGTTATTGCAACAACTTGCAGCACTGTTTTCTTTGCCGTTCGCTCCCATAATGTGTCAGCGAGCCGCAAAGTCCCGAATATAGGAAATGAGCTGCATTAAAAGCCGGCAGCCTCCGAGGAAACGACCCCGGACTTCACAAGCGCATCACGCCGATGTCGTGTTGCTCGGGAGCGGGCAGCCTTTCCTCGGGCTACTTACTGAAGTCGCCAGTCAGGAAGAGGGCCTCTGCGGCAGGAGCCCACTCTTTAAAGAGCAGGCTGTTGTCAGGCTGTCGCTGCACACCGAAGGTCTTGTAACTCCGCGTGAACTGGTCAAAGCCTCCTTCTGCCTCCTCCAGCTGAGAAAGTTGCTTCTGTAGCAGCTCATACCTTCAAAACCACAGGGAACACATAAAAAATTCATGAATGGAAAATTCCCCATTGGATACACAATCCTTTGGGTACGTCCAGCGTTATGTGTCATAACCTCCTGATTTGGACTACATTTCATTTGTTTCGCATCGAATCTATTGCAGCAAGAGTTTTCTTTTCACTGAAACTTGCCATTTTCTCTGCAACAGTTGTCTTGAACTGGTGTTTTTTTGTCTTTGGACAATAACCGTAACATCGGGTGATTTCACAGCAGACACAACTTGCTGAAAAATGCCCCACCTTGCTTCAGTTTGATTCAACTGCGCTCTTTTGCTTACACGCCAATCAGTTACAACATCTGCTCAATTGGGGGCGCTATTGTGCTGAACAGACACTAACAAGGAGAGAAAAAAGTATGAGGATACAAACCCGGCTCACTGATTGGCCAGAAACAAGAAAAACGTGGTTACCATGGTTACAGAGTCCGAAACACGTATTGCAGGTTATAGCCCTGTAAAACTCGGTGTCATCTGCAAACAACAGCTGCTGAAGTCAAAGAGAGGAAATGTGATCTGAAATATATAGTCTGTTTTATTGTAAATATTGGGGAAGTACTTACAATGGCATTACAAAACATGACGCAAGTAAGAGCAGAAAAAAGGTGTATTAATAAGTAATAACCAGCTAATAGCTGCCATTACTGGAATAAGAAGCCCCACTCCTGCATCCTGTCAGCGTTATTGTTTATGACGACTATCTATCCCGAAGCATTAAGTGGTGGACGTGCTTAACAAAATTACTCTCGCGAAAGTATAATGAATGAATGTGGCTTCCTTCACCTTTAATTTGTGCTGCGAGCTAAACTAATGCATGCGATGGAAATGTTTGCTGGAAATGAAGCGCTTCACCTGCTGGACTGAATGATTTTATTACCGATTAATTTTTCATTTTTTTGAAGAATTTGTCTCATTATAAAATAGGACGCCAGCAATGTCTTGTTTTGCCTCGAGCATCGAACCACAGCAAGACAATATTCAGCATTTGATAAAAACAGCCTGAAAGGATTAAAAAACATTTCTTTTTATACCGCTGAAATTTCATTATTGAATTGGAAGATTTTATCTGATTGAGTGTTTGATCAACTGAAAGTTTTCTTGATTGACATGGTGCAATTTAACACATGTATTCAAAAATTAATTAACTGAATTTGACTGAAATACAACAAGTAAATAGATTTTGAAATGAAATTTCTTTAATAATTCAGAGAAACACAAAGAAGAAAAAGGTTACATTTCCAACTCATTTATCTTGATAAATATAAAAAAATAGTGTTTTACTTCCTCCATCTGCTAGGTGGCAGTGTAGTCATCGAATCGTAGGTGTTTCTAGCAGTGAACAGGCAGAAAGACGGAAAGTGAAGCCAAGTTGGTTCCAAACTAAAAACGGATAGCTAAGTCGCAATCGAACTAGAAAAGCTTCTACTACAGAGATGAATCCAACAAAGTGTGAACATTTTTTCTAAATGAACCGAATACAAAATGAAAGTTAAAGAGAGAATGATTCTGAGTTTGTTTCGATAGAATCAGAGAGTGTTTCCACTCTCTGCCTTCGTAGCAACGTTGTTACTTTGCAGCAGCTCTTTTACAACAGACCGAGCTTTTCCACGGCGACGTATTCGCCCTCTGCGTTTTTGAAGGTTCTGCTTCATTTGATCATATTTACAATATGTCCAAAATACAGCGGCACATGAGATGAGGCAGCACGCGGGGCTGCATCTTAATGGGCCCGTGCTCCCGTTATCTTTTTGAGGTTCTACCTCAGGGTGCAAACCTGCCTGGATGCCTGAAGAATGTGTGACTACAGGCATGTCTTGCGAGATAAACCTCTGTCTGTTACCTCCAACTGCAAAGGACAGACTAACTACTTTGCAATTTATCTCACTTAAGTTCCTGCAGCCAAGCTGGTGTCCATATCAGATTCCCCCCGGTACAGAGAGCCTCTTTCAGCCAGCAGAGTTAAGTGCACTCCCTCCCCTATAGCCCTGAAGCCAACCTCAGACTGGCCTATGAATGCCCTGGGGCTAGTGATGATGGGCTGAAGTAACAGTGCGATTTCTCAGCAGCTGCTCCCAGTGTCGAGCATAGTGGATACAGACAGTGGTTGCCAAACGTGAACCTTTAAAGTCCTACCAATGCTGCCACATGCCTCCTTTGCCACTTTGTCACCATTTCAGGAAAGCGCTGAAAGGAAGGACAAAGGGAGGACTCGCATAGGGCCGCTGCTCCACTGTCGCAGCATTCACAGGAACCCGAGTCGTGACTATTATTAAAGAAAATGAGTTCCACGGGGCTGCACCAGGGGGACGAGAAAGCCCAAATGCGGTATTGTCTGAATTGGATATTCTTCACACATCTCTTGTGTCTGTTTTTTTTTTTTACTTTTTACAGATTAGAGACGGAGCTGAGGTCAAGTCACTTGTCGCTTATGAATGCAGCCAATCAAAACATAATTTTGCAGCGCGAACACAATCACAACTTCATTTGTCAATTACGAACAATTACGAAGAAGCACTCTGCGAGTATCACCCCCCCGTCCTCAAAGCTGTCAATCATCCTCTTCATTCCAGGTTGGTATCAATATTTTGTTTACCTT
This sequence comes from Malacoctenus gilli, assembly GCA_032164315.1. Classification (NCBI taxonomy): domain Eukaryota; kingdom Metazoa; phylum Chordata; class Actinopteri; order Blenniiformes; family Labrisomidae; genus Malacoctenus; species Malacoctenus gilli. Next base: position 14,221,031 of record JASSRZ010000016.1, read on the forward strand.
TACCTGAGGTACCATGACGGTACAAATTCAAAAGTTTCATAACATCTTCCACAGGCTTTCACATCGCATCTATAGGCAACATTTGGCTCTCAAACTCTTTCCCATTAGGCTGCAAAGAGCAGCGCCCGAGACCATCCCATCACATATGGCAAGCTGTTTTTTTCCCCCCCTCCGCGACTGGCCCTGAATACCTAATGCAGACAAGTCTCCATGTCGTGGAGCAGAAACGGAGTTCTGTACACGAGCCCAGTCTTTGGTGCTGTGACTTAAAACTGTCACATCCCTTATTTGGTCCTTCATTCTCCAATTCGTGCACTGATACTGTCTCTGTGATTGCTGATGCAAAACAGAACTGGTTGATGCATGTTTTGAGGCAATATTGGCGGGGAAAAAACTGTACATTTCATGCAATATATGATCACTTTACAGAAAAACTGGTCACAAGCTCTTGAATGACATAATAGTTAAAAACATGAATGTCTTTTTCACGTTTCTGCAGTTTTTACAATGTTTTGTACTACAGATTTGACAAGTAGTCTTCACATGAATGTCAGGCCTCCTTACTAAAGCCCTTGAATTGCACGGCCTCGTTCGTCATTGTTGCCGATCACAGGATGTCTGGTTCTACAAATGTGGTCATCTCAATATGAGAAGCTAAGTACCCGGAGAAGAGGTTGGTGTTGCTCATGCACCCGTGAACAAAAGAATGGGAAAAAAAAGAGCTAAATATCACCTGGATAGTCACAGCTCATAAATGCTCTGATTTTTAAAATGACACAAATTAAATCAAGCTCTTGAGCACCTTCGTAGTTTGCTACAACAAGAAGCTACAAGCACTCAAGACCACAAACCTCTGCCAAGCTTCCCATGAATCTTCCCTGCTTCAATCTCCCGCATACCGGACTCTCTAGAAGGGACGCCCACTCTCATAATGTGCCGCGGAAACGTCGTTTTTCATCATTTGGGATCACCGAAAAAACTTTAATCACTTCTTCCTCGCGCCACCCCTCACCCATCCTGCAAATTTCATCCAAGTCCACGAGAACTTTTTTTGAGTTATTCTGCCAACAAAAAAACAAACAAACAAATAGACGGACAAAACTCAAACCAGCAAATACATAACCTCCGTGGCGAAGGTAATAACAGTCGAAATGGGAACCACAAAAATTAGCGAAAGGACGAAATACTCAAAAAGATCCAGGATGTGGTATGAAATGCAATGATTAGGGGGAATAAAGAAGCAGCTGATCTGTTCAAGTCACTTATTTAACATTTAAATGTTACTGTTCAGGTGAAAACTTTGATTAAAAAGGCTTTATGAACACTACTCTCGTGAAACATCAACCACGAGCCTGATGTCGACCTCTTGTCAGAATAAGGCAATGTTTTAGCTCAGAAACTCTGATGCTCATTGTCAGGTAGCCCACGGCCGGCAGACACACACCACTAATCCCTGTAGCTTGAAATTACAAAAGAGTTTTGTCCTGTACCCCATTCAGAGGTAATAGAGCAGCAGGAGATTAGAGATGTGAGAAACAGATTACTGGCCAGGATGTCTTATCTCTTGGTTTGGATAACTGTGTTTTATCTGCTCCGCTCGGGTGAAAAATGTCATAAGGCACAACGGAGATGTTATATATTCGTCTGCAACTTCACGTGGAAGTGCAACTAATTAATTCACCTCACGGTAGATTGATTAACTGACAAATTTCCATTTGTTTATCTGGTAAAAATAATCAAAATGCTGGAATAGTGCTTAAGATTTGAATTACTTTTCGTTATTTGGTGTCTTCAGACTCAATCATGTGAATGTTTTGTTGGTTTTCACTAATTTCGAAATGGAAATTTCCAGGTTTTGTTGAAAAGTGACAACGTCCTGCGAAGGAAGGTCTGACAAAAATGGGAACTATAGAGAAAAGTGCCCCTCCGTTGGAAGATGGAGGCCCAGAAGGCACAAAGGGAAGCTAATCAGTTGGCAAAAGCTCTATTGAAAATCAAAGTTGGGTTCAGGAGGTGCTCGAGAAGGTGGGCCGGTGGAGAGCTCATCATTGAGAGAACTGAGGCTCAGAGGGTGTTCGAGAAGGCAGGCCAGCTGGGGGACACGCTCCTGAATGAGAGAAAAGAGGCTGCGAAACAGCTGGAGAAACTTGACTTCAGCGCTGAAGCACTGTGAGAAGCAGCGGAGGATCGATCATCTCCAGTGGCAAGAAGATCTCCCGCTCTTCAAGGCCACAAAAGAAACAAACCCCGCAGGGGGGCACTGAAGAGGAGGTGGGGGGAGGGGGGGGGGAGCAGAAAGAGCCGAGCAGCATGACATCCAGACTGGATGATCTGAAGACAAAAAAGTCCCAGAGGGAAAAAGTTGGATCCCCACGCTTGTCCCATGCCAGGCACCAGCAGTGGCAGACCACCGCGATTCCCCCTCTGACATTTAGTGGCAGGAAGGCTTCGCTTTGACGTGTATAACTCGAGAGATTTTGTTTCATTGATATAACGCAAGAAAACCTTGGGAAGACTTGAGAACACTTTCCAAGGCTGCGCTCCCTCCCCGTCTGCCTTTGAACAAAGTTGTGGGGAGCAGCTTAACACGACGTCTTTTGGACCAACTCTGTGGCAGCTGCAAGCTCTTCAGACCAAATCTACAACAATGCTCCGATTTCGAATCACTTAACTACCAGAGTAGTAAATATCAGCTTTGCATTATATCCAAACAATAAATATATTTAATCAATAAATATTCAGCATTGAAGGAACAAAATTTATCAACTATAAAAGTTTAAAGCAACACTCGCTCAATTCTTCCCATTTGAGGATCAAAGTATATTTGAAACATGTCAACAGCACCAGCTATGTTTCAGCAGGTTTATCATCTTCGTCCCATCTTTAGCTTGCAAACTTTTACTCCAAGATGTCTAAAATGTTTTGTGGCAACTTATGTCTATCCTGCCTTTTTTTCAACTTAGTTGTGAGGTGCTGCAGCTGATCCTCGCCGACTCTGAGGTCAATTCAAGGCAAATTGATGTTTTAACAGGATTATAAACAAGCCTTATCCTACCAAGACTAGAAAACTGAGAAAAGAAATAATTCTGGCAAAAAAAAAGTGGTAATAAGATGACTAAATGAAGTCATGCGAATCTGCTTTAAAAAAAAAATCAATATATCCATATTCATCATCCTGCATTATCGAACAATAATGTGCACGAATATTAGGAGATGGAGCAGTTGGCCCAGATAACAGCAAAAAGCTGTAATGACAGACTGAACACAAGCCCAGGAAATCATGGGTTCAATTTCCCCAGTGCATTGTTGGGACGCTTCAGCATGGCTCCAGTAAATCACTCCAATAGCTCCTGAAATATATCCACACATATACACTGTTTACATCCGCGGATGTATATAATAGTGGACGGCTTCAGACGTCCCCATGTGCTCTTCCAGGTTATCCTCTGCAAAAACTTTTATTCCACAACAAATTTCTAATTTATCCAGGTTTCTCCAAGGTCAACACAAGTTCACTCAATACAGTCCAGTCAATTTCAGCCAATTCAGCTACCTGCCACTCCAACTTTCCCAAAGAATAAACAAGTAAATAAAACAAGAGTCAACACATCTTCAAGTCCTACAGTTTATCTATTCCTTAGTAGTAGTATATATATTTAAAGATGTCCCTGTTGAACATTGATTTGGGCTGGGCAATATGAACACAAATTCATATTTGTGTGAATGAGTGAATCTTAGAATTTCAGAATACATACAACATACAACAGAATACATACAGAATACATATACTAACATGAATAGGATTTATATGTAAAATTATGCACAAAAATGTTTATAGTTTATTGCCATTTGCAAAGTCTTAACAGTTTAATTAATAATTGCATATTCGAGAGTTTGAACTTTGTTTGAAAAGTCAAATAAAAAGAAAATATCCAAACAAGAGTTTGATGTGAGTCGAATGATTTGGGCTGAGACAATTAAACGCTGCTTATAAGAAGAAAAAACAAACACTAACTTTCTTATTCTCACATCAAGCTGATAATTATTTAGATTTTTTCCCCACCAAAATTAACATAATTAAAAGTCTTTACTATTGATTATAAGACACATTTTAAAATCTTCTCATCAGTGCAGTTGAACTCTGTGACCTATTCGTACGCTCGCACTTAGACAATTGGGCATCTAAATTTAGAGTGAGGGTTCAGGTCGGCTGTGTTGGGTATGAATGATAGTGACAGCTGAAGCACAGAGGCGTCAAGACTGTCGGCAACAGCCTGGAGAAGCACAAGAAAAAGCCTCTTTTTTTCTGTCTTCTTTTTTACTGCGCTTGATCTCGGCGCGCTTGCAGGGCTTCCTTTACTGGCCAGCAGCAAGGTCACTTTCAAATATCGCCATTAATGTCTCTCTCCACTAAGTGCACTAATGAGGCTTAAAGAGGGACCTAAAAATTTGCAGAGGCTGATTGATGAAAGCTGAGTTTCCCCCCGCTTAAACTTGCGGCTTTGTTGACCCCCAAGCAAGGTGATGGCAAAACAAATGCTGCCAAAGCTGTTTTAAGGAAGCTGCGACACACTCGGTCATTACGACACAACAGGTAGTACCAGGAATTCGCTTCAGTCATCCAAACGGTTGCTACTAAGTTATCTTTCCTTCTGCCTTTAATTTCTCCTCCCCTTTGCAGCGCAGTGCTTTTCAGTCCGAGCACATGCTTTTCTAATCATCACCTCAGAGCCAATAATCACTTTTGCTTCACATCCATTGCATCAGCATCACGAGCAGAAGACGGAGAAGTTTTGCTGTATTTTCACTTTGAAATGAGTTGTGATGACACACTCAAATCTTTGCCCCCCCGCCAAAAAAAACTCTTGGCCCTAATAAGCAGCAGTCCCAATGCTCCCCACTTTCATTTGGTCCAATTTAGGAGATACATGGTGCCCTGAGCTGCGAAATCCTACCAGCACTTCCTGCAGACTTGCGCAACAGGAAGGGTAAATAATGAAGAATGTCAACAGCACACGGCGCGTCGGGGCTGGAACATGCGTGCGGCGTCAACGGTTGTTTTCACAATCAATCTGAAACGAGCATCCTGATAGAAACTCCAAAAAAAAAAAAAAAAGAGTCGCCTCCAGCCCCTGAATGGCTAATTAGAGTGGGAGACTTGCTGGAGTGGTTTCAAATGCCCGCGCACAGTGGCTGCATCTGGTGCGAAACGACGTTAAACAGAGCCCAAGACGTGGGCAGCCCGGAGCCACGACACGGCGGTGAAATCTAAAGACTCGGTCTGTGTGGTCAGAGGTCTCCTTCTGATATGCCAGCTGAATTCGTAGCACTGGATCCCAGCAGGACGCCGCAGCCCGAGAAAAGCTCTTGATTTCTGTGCCTGTGTTCGCGATACGCCGTTTGGACTCTGGGGCCCCTGCGAGCACCGGGGGCTTATGGGGAATTAACCTTCACACAGCGGAGATCCCATATGTAAAATAATTTATGTGCAACTTTCATCGGCGGGACGAGCGCTTGAGACACATCGAGAGCGCGGCGAAGCCGAGAAATCCCAAGCTGTGTCTGAGATGGGACTGACACGCTCCTCTCGGCGCTCGGCTCGCGAGCCTCAAATACAAAGCAGGTGGTCCCTTACCTGCCACATTAGAAACAAGATGTGACACGGTAATGAAAATGGATAAAACTATATGGGCCCTGCGCAGACTTTCAAAGCCTGGTCTCGGGCACGACCCAACAGCGAGCAGAAAACCGTAGCAATGTGAGCTGTAGATCATTATCGCTGTCAGCCCGAAAAAAGGAAAATATATGACATTCACATGCAAAAAAAAGTCAGCAGGTAAAGCTAATTTGACATGAGTGGGGGGGGGGGGGTGTCGATGAATTACAGTGTCACTCTGTGAGCTGTGTGCCCTTCTTTCCGGAAGAGCTTTTTAAATACGGCCATAAAAATCAACACTATGTTACAATTAGCGTGACCTTTATCTTCCTAAAATCGCCTTTTTTTTGCACTCATTTTCTGCAACTTCATCCCTTTCATTTAACCTTGTCTGTTGATCCAGATTAAGAAATCTAACTCACCGTTAACGAAACAAAAATTCGAACAATAAAAGTGACTTAAGTAAATCAATGACGGGTGGGATGGCACAGTCTGCTGCCTTGGAGAAACAGTGTGTTCATGCCAGGACACTTGTCTGGGTTGTTTTGTCTGCGCTGCTGCTGCTAATTCAAATCATGATATCCCCCTCAAATAAAACAAGGTTTGTTTGAGTGGTCACAATTAACAAATACCCTCCCTTTAATTCCCCCGCAAGTATTACCGGTATTATTTTGGTGTCCCTTGGGTGAGAGAAGTGACAGCGGATAAACAAGACCACGGGTCTTTGAATTGACTAATTAGAAAAACTGCTGTCTATGAACTTTACCTCCTGCTAATTAAACTTGATCATATTCAAAAGTCTGGAATATTTTGTCTCTCCTGAGTGCGTGATCGTGTCCAGTGAGTGTGTTTTGGCGAGCTCCGATCCCCTCCTTTGGAGACCCTGAAATAGTACATTAAATGAGGGGATCTTTGGGGAAAATGTGTTCGCTCGGCGGGCTGGTTATTGTCCAATCGGAAGGTTGGCCGTTCAAAATGACCCATATCTCGCTGTGTTTATGTGCTGAAGTGTGCTTGAGCATTTCACTGGACCCCCAATTCATATTGACTTACGTTCATTTTGAGTGGTGTCATTTTGTTTCCCACAAATCCCGCTTGCGGTGCCCCTCAGTCGAAACATTCTGGACATACCACTGCACTTAACGTGTTCACCTGACATCAAAAATATCATTAAAAATCCTGCTCCTGAATATAGAGCAGAAGCTCAGATGGGCAAAGTCTGGATTTAACATCAGAAAAATCGATGCGTGGTCACAAGGACCTTTCATGCACTGCTGTGGCTATTTCGGACTTTGACCCCGACAGTGTTTGGAGGTCATATCAGGCTGCAGGGGGAGTTGTGCAACAGTGTTTGTAAGGCTTTTTTCATCACTGCTAAAGGAAAATAATCAGCTGCAGCAGGTTGCTCCCATTTTGAGACAACTCACTTTGGATATTCCAGCAATTTTGACACCAACTTTTAGACTGACAGACACGTTCAAGAGGAACAAACTAAGTTTTTTCCAACTGTTTGAGGAAAAAACAGCAAGCTGCTGCGATGCTGAATGCAGGAAGCTTTATAAAACAAAGGAGGAGGATCGGACGGCACTCCAAAGCACCACCTCACGGCGCGACGTCGACGTCACCTGACCGACGGAACACATGCCTACTGCTGAACTGTCACCCTAGAGGAAGTGGAAGGCACGACTCGCCCCGCGCCTCCCCGCAGCTCGTCACGCGCAATGAAAAGACTCTCGGATGGCGGCGCTTCATTAATTTTGCATTAGGCTGAGCAGCTGTCATCCTGCCGAGCGACGGTTACTCTGCAGCACAGCGAATGCGTGTGTTAAAAAAAGGGGGGGGGACGCATCTCTGCTCGACCTTTCCTCGATCAAAATGTCAACTCGGAGGACACGGGACGAGTCACTGGTCGGGGTTGACAGTTTGGCGTTTTAACTGTTAGTCGTGGGGTTCCGCTGTCGTACACGAACAGCAGGGAGAAGCGGGCTCGTGGTTGCTCGGTTAGGGGCGGATTTAGCCGACGGGCGGCGTTGAAAACCGCCGTTTGAGCGGCGTTTACCTCCTCCTGAAGTCCTTCTCGTACGCTTTGAGATGGGGATCCATTTGGAGAAGGTTGTTGAACTCAGGAATGGTAACATTATCCGCTAGGTCTGCCATGGTGCTCCGCAGACGAAACCAATCGAGCACCGACTCCCTGCTGGCTGCGCGCACCGACGGGGACACGGACGCGAGGAGACGGCGTTAAATGTGTGCGGGGTTTTAATGTGGGGGCACAAAACAGCGAATCAGTGTGCTTTGTGATAAGCTCGTCCCATCACAGCACGCTGTGTTGTCAGGGATCAAACCACAGACCACCGCCGAGTTGTGGGACCGTGTGACTTTAAGGTGACACCGGAGGAAGCATCCGGCGGCGCGTCAGAGGACGCCGATTCACAAAGAGATGCAGTTTTATAAAACTACAGACAGAAGAAGAGAACAAAATGAACAGCAAAATAAAAACAAACGATGCACAGTGTTCTGAAACAACAAATTAACCCATAAAGAGTGGAAAATAAAAATAAATTTCCCATTTAAACAAATGTCAGACTGATAGACAGTGAACCAAAATCAGTATGGCAAATGATTAAAAAAAATTCTCATTTCAAGAAAATGCAAATACAAAAAGAGTTTAAAATCAAAATAAAAGAGATATACAGTTTTAGAGATGATTAAAGGGAATTCTGGTGTCCTGGTAAACCTGGATAAGGTTATCCAGTCCAGGAAAAACTCCCAATCATTCCTTAAATCCTCCCTCTGCTTTTGAACAAAGATAAGTTGAAGAGTTTTGCACATATGTGCCTCAAAGGCAAAGTTGAGCAACTGATTTGATTGAGCAATTGATTTCCTTTACACTCCCAGGCAGCAACTCATGTGACATTACCACAAAGATCCCACGTGTTTCTTTACCTTTTCAACAGTCACAGCAAAACTAACTACAATTTTGGAGTTTTCTTCTGCAAACGTAGGTAAAGAAGCTAAAACACTTCCCATTTAAAACCACTTGCAGTCAGGATAGCTAATTATCTTTGCATAACTGAATGGGAACTTCCTTAAACTTCCAACTATCAGGCCATTATGTGTTTGAAAAGCAATGCAATAGTTATTGAAAGAGTAGCGTGGGAACCATTAAAAACTCCCACTTCAACATGGATCTGAGGCGATATCAATCTCAATACCTTTACTATCACGCTTTGGTAATTTGACACTATCTGCAAGATAATTAAAGCTATGTATATCCTAACTGGCAGTCATTAGTGCAGGAAAATGCTCGCGCCAGAAGTTACCAAAGAGGAGGGTGAGGCGATAGTCAGATTATGTGGAAATTTCTGCCAATATTTGTGGAAAACGTTTGATCTATTCCTGACATGGGGGCCTCAGTAATTATTAAAATAAATTAAAAGTCATGCACTATTTATGAAACACCACATTAATTCTTCACAGAGGACAGTTCTTCCTCATTTGGACTTCCAGCCAGTCTTTCACCTTCCAGCCAAAATGTCAGCCGCACCCTGGACCAGACAGTCCTCTGGGCAGCTTACAATTAAACTCCTAAATTGTCTGCAACTTTACGCTGTTGCGGGAATAAAAGCCTCCTGTTTTGAACACCCTCTTGACTGTTCCTCTCGAGCCTCCCTCAGGATATATTTAGCCCAGCTACTGTTAATGTGACAAAAATAAAAACCAAATGTTGCGTGCTTTGTTCGGATCTGTCACAAATGAAGCATAATGAGCGGTGGAGCCTCTCAAAGCCACCACGGAGACTCAAGACCTTTTGAGCCTGTTACGGTTAATATATTGTGGACTCTCCTTTTCATGAAGGTCGTTCGTTAGCGACGTTTTAGTCAGTGCCATTTGAAGATTAAACATGACTTTGTGCAAAACTTGCCCTGTGGGTTGAAGGTCTCTTAAAAAGAGGATGAGTCACGTCGATAAAAAAACCCCACAGATTTTGTCGACCATTCAAACCTGAATAAATGCATAGTGTATGTTGTGTGGGTTCTTCAAGGTAAAAGTGATACTTAGGTAGGATTACTCCTTACGAGATAATACAATGTTTACTTCAATGCGAAATTGTTGCATTTTCTTGACATTTTTTCTTCCTTTCATTCCATGCAGGTAATTTGTTTTTTTCCCCCTCTTGCCTACATTGGCTTTGCACTCGTCTATACAAAATGTCTCCGTATACTTTAGAGTGACGAGTAAATAACTAAAGAAAGATAAATGAGGTTGTCCGAAGTGAACCGGAGGTTATGGTATGCATGCAACGTGCTGTTCGGGGCGCCAGACATAAGCTCTCTTCATGGAGCGAGATCACATTGATTTGGGCAAAGTTTAATTTGACTAGAGTTTTATTTGGGTAAAGTTTGTTCAGTGTCAAGGCCTGCTGTCTGCACTGCTGAATAAAGCTGCCGTTCACACTGGAACAAACACACGTGGGTAAAGCGGCCGTGCGATCACCATTGTGATCCTGCCAATGCTTTATTTCCCTCACAGATTCACGTCTCAACGTTTCCTTTGAAATGAAAGGCTCGCGCTGTTGTGATTGCTTTGTCTGAGGCTTCAATACCACAAACTACTTCACAAAAGTGGCCGAACTAACTTACTGAACTCAATAAGAATAACCTTGCTATAATATAGATTGAATCCCCACTCAGAAACAGCTAATAAATATGCACGCCAGCCGAAGAAATAGCGCAGCTCTCGAACGTGTTGTCCTTGTCTCCAAATGAAACCGTCCCAGCTAAAGGTCACAAAGTGAGTGTCACTCTAAAGAGCCATCTGTTGGTAATAGATGGAACAAGTGTGTGGCTGTCTACCACCAGAAGGTTATGCCAATAAATGTTGTGTCTGATTTGTGGCGACGTTTCACAGGTATGTGTGGCGGGACACCGAATTCATTAACAACAGCAGGGAAAAAGGATTCTCGACTTTACTTGAGGGATCTCAGCTTGACAAGCTCTTGAAAGTATTTGGTTGATTCTTATCTGTATGCAAACAGCCAAACAACCTTGAAATACAATAAAAGCTTCAGTAAAGCACCTCCTTTTCACTCTCAGCAGACGATATAGACACTAGTTTGTGTTCTAAAACCCAGAGTACTTAAAGCGATATTCACTTTACTTGACAGATATCACACACCTTGTCAAAGTGTGTGGTAACACCACAAACATAGTGAATCTATTGTTGTTCCACATGCATGCAGCAGATGAATACAAACATCAGCCGACATTCAACAAATGAGTTCTGAAAGCTTAAACTTTACCTAAACTCAAATATTGGCATACTCGTACCATACTCGTACTCATACTCGTATGTTTCTTTTCTAAACATGAATGCAGTTTTTGCTCATGCAAATATTAACATTGATGGGTGCAACAGAGCAAAACATTGGCATAAGGCAGCAGCCCTCTCACTGACCTGCCAGAGCTGTTGTGTGTTGATGGTTGTGTCGCAGCGTTGTGTTGGTCCAAGTTTGAGTAAGATTGATGGCTTGCTGTTGTTAAGCTTTTATCTCTCTGGCTTTGTGGCAGTTTGGCTCTAGGGGGCCATGTTGGTGACCCCACAACTACAAATATTATTGTGTTAGAGCCCCTAAGAGCTGGTGATTCGATCAGATAGTGTTGTGATTGTAAGACTTCAGCTTACTGAAGCACACACCTGAACTGTAGCAGGAGAAATTGTTGACCGTGTCTACTGTCAGAGTGTATTTTGTGTCTCAGAACAAAACAGATGCGCTCTTGCGATTTTTGTTGTTTTTTAATAAATGAAGATGTTTTCAATTGTATTAATAAGAAGAATTGACGTATGTTTCTGTTACTTGTGTGGTACAAAGAGATCATACTGAGCTGTGTGTGACTCCTGAAGGGATTAAGACCTCATAATTTTCCGAATTTTGTGCTTTTCCTCCCAGCGATACTGAACCGCATTTACCGCCGCAGATTCGTGCTGCAGTCGGAAAAGACATGGTATCAGATATGCAAAGCACCAAATGAAATGCCAGTTCTGCTTGACTTAATGGAAGCTGACACAAACAACCTTCTCATTCAGCTAAATTGAAGCGACTACACAAGCATGCTATGCTCATATTTGTAATGAAAAAATACAATTAGTCTTTCAATACCTGTAATTATTCATCGGAGTGTTATAGTGCCTCCAAGCTGAGAAAATTACTTTCCAGGGTGTTCAACCAATATAAGTCCCCTCAGAGGCAAAACATGACAGTCACAATAAGACAAAGCATTGAGCAGAGATGCCACTGAGTGTTAAACGTATAAGTCCTTAAGAAAGGGAGCCATTGTGGAGAAGTTTGACGACCATTACAATGTTGAAATTGTTGCAAAACAAAGGAGAATGTGAATTCCAGTAGGAAACAGCTTTGTGTGAATCAATACTTTGGAGAAATCTTATCATTTTTTGGCAATTTCATGAATGTGGAATAGAACGTTGCCAAATATCACCAAGGAAATGTTGGATGAAAAACATGCAAATGTTGGAAGTCATGTAAATAGATTTTCTTAGATATCTATCAGGAGAAACATCAGAAGTGAACACGATTCTTGTGTTTTGGCCTTGTTTTCAATAATCAAATAAACAAGTCCTTAAAAACAATTCGCTCGGACTACTGATAACATAAATATACAGATTTTTGAACTGGGGCGTCGGAAGAAGGGCTCATTATAATTGCAGGCCCACATAAAACAAAATTTGAACTCTTCTCCAAAAAATCTTACTTTTGCAGAAAACTCTGAAACACAAAGGTTGAAAAAAGTATCATTTAGACAGGAATCCAATTTACATAAAACCCTGAATAATTGTCATTATGAAAACATCTCCATCTCCACAACTGAAAAGGGAACCGCTTGACGTGAAAATAAAATGCTAAACGAAGTGCACTCTTCTTGACCGTCGTGCAAGAAAAATAATATCATGCAAGTATTAATAAGCAGAGAAAATCAAAGGACAGCAAAGCCCGAAATTATTCAACAATGTGATGACACATGAACAACATGCGATTCCTTTTTTCTATGTCTTGGTCAAACAGCCTGGCGAGAATGCATTGATCAATTTACAGTCAATGAAGAATGAGCGAAAGTCTCATTTGAATTTATATTCCAGCCCGTGTGATTTCCTGACGTCAGCGTTTTCTCACTGCAAAAGCTATATGTGTGCATTACTTGATGAGGCTTAAGATGATGTATTTTTGGGCGGGAGACAAATTCTGAGTGTGGAGCGAGGACGCGGCTTTGCGAGGAGCGCAGATCCAAAACAAGAGGCGCCGAAAAAGTCCAGCTTTCAGACGGGAGCCCAGTCGGCTCCTCTGTTGGTGGAAAAAGCAAAAGTCTGCTCACATCAATGCAAAATGCATCAATCAAGCTAAACAAAAGCATAAGGCAGTGTTTCTTTGGAGCTGCATCCAGCCAACAACATAATTAGTATAGCTTTTCTCTGTCTCAAATTGCGGCCGAGTTGAGAGTCTAAATTTTTGCCCAATTCTTCATCAGACAATTATACTCGGGCTTTGTTGAGGTTTACAGTCCAAGCACACCTGAAAACACGCACACTCGCCTGCGTTTTCCTTGGCAGCAGTCCTTGGCATTTCAGAAGAGAGTAAATCTAACTGCTCACACATTTATATCGTAACAAATTTCAGTGGCACGGGAAATTTTAATTAAAGGAAATTAAACCGGGTTGAACAATATGGAGCAGACATGATGGACAACCTTCTCATGTTGGAGAATCGAATGAGATGTCAGAGGTCAACGCGCAGAAATACCACAATGAGTATAAATCTTTTCAAAAGAAGGACGGCCCGTCTCCATGAATGCCACCAAATGAGAAGGTTGCCGCTGAGCAATAAAGGGAAGCAGGGAACGCGAAGCTAATGAGAGGCGAAGAGACTCGCTCTCGCCTTCAATCTCAAGGATGGAGGATGGAGGAGCTCGGATCTCCGACTGAAGCGAGGATAGAGATCTTTTAATGAGAGACATTAGAGGAGGAGTAACACAAAGCAGGTGCTGACGGTCGCTGTCTCAGCATGTGAGGTACATAAATCTCCTCTCCAGGTCGTATGACACATATGTGGTGTCCTGAAGGAGCCAACCGTCATAATCCGTGAGAAACAAGTTCTGTGATGTTGTAACATCGCTGGTCCACAAACTGCTTCAATTTGGACTTTGTAATTGTTGTTCGACTCGTGTTGTTTTTGAAAATGTCACTCAGTCGTCCATAAAAAAAAACTTGAATAGGCTTGTTTCTTTTCTCTTTTCAGTCAATCCCAAATTTGGGACTTTTCTTCTTTAGTTTGGTTCTATTGGTACATGACACCTTGAAATAAGTTTCACATACAATTTAATTTCTTTTCTGAAATGTAAAACTGCTTGAGGCTTGTAAATGTTTTATGTTAATGTAAGCCTGCTTTGTTATTTAAAGGAGTTTTTTTCCAAGTGCAAGTTTGTCTGAAGCTTTGTGAAACTTGCTGTTTGCACCTCCTGCGCCACCGCACACATGAACTCTCTCATGATATGTGACTTCGTGACTGATCTCGGCTGCCAATCCGACAAAGTTCAAAGTAGATGATAAAAAGTGGCTTCCACGTTGACGTCACAGCTGCTGATGCAGGCTGAGGACACGAGGTGGGAAGCAGAACCTGCGCCGCCACACGCAGGGTTTGCTCCAAAACTCATTTATGAATTTCAGACTTGTCAGCCCCTTCAGTAGGAGTGAATTGTTAACACCTGACCTCACAATATAACAGGCCAAATGCTTTAAATCAAGCAGAAGGGGCCCCGGGGACGGCATCAAAGAAAGGGGGCGAAGAGGCCGACTTTCAGCTGGGCCTCGGCGAGGGGAAGTCAGGACTCCGCGAACAGAAACAAGGAGACGATTGTCGACGAAGGTTAGAGAAAAATAATTACAGCGGCCTTTTTATATTGGAGAAAAAAAACGCATATCCTGATGACTAATTCAGTACGTGCTGTGATTAAATACCGGCTTATGGCAGACCATAAGAATACCGTTTTCTTTCTGTTTTCTGCCGTGGCAATCCCAACCCAGCAGAACCTGCGATGGTTCAGACTGATTTTGCAAACCAAAAACGTTTGAGTTCAATGACTCGGAGCATTTGCTGAAGGAATAAAATGGAATATTTCGGATACGATTCAAACATCAACATTTTTTTTCCACCCGCGTTTTTGCGCTGAAAGCTCTGGAACAACAATGTCTTGCATCATACGTGTCCAATTTCCCCCCAGATTTTAAAGATGAATGAGGTTTCCAAACAACAAATGGCTTATCTGCATTTACATTTTGCTCACAGTATGCATGCGCACAGCCTTTAAGGATCAAAACAAAAACAAAAACACCGAAGAGCAACCGGAGACAAGAGCGATTTCTTTCAAACGGATATAATGGATCCCATTTAAACCAGACTCTGTCATTTGAAAAGTAATTTAAAACACACAAAAAACTATGAATACGTTCGACTTCCAGTGAGCAAAGGGAATAATTCAAGTCAAGAATAAAATAACAGTCTTGATTTCAATTGTTTCATTATGAAAAGAAAGCATGTAAATGCATAACAAAATAGCGTCAGTGTGATGAGAATGGACCAACATCGGTTTTGACCCTTTTGGATATTGTCACAATCTTGCGTTCAAAAGGACTTTTAGGAATAAAAAGGGTGTGAATATTCGCTTGGGATACAGTACAAGTACATGATCTCCTTTTAATGATGTTTGATTCAAATCGGGGTGTCAGACTTCAGTTTTAACTGTAGTGTTAGTGAAGGGTACAACGACATTCACAGAACATTTACATTTAACTTAAAACATTGTCTCTGTCATTCGTTAAAGGATGGATCGCTTTCGGTGACTGAGAGCATTTCTGCCATCTGTTGGTCAGTTCTGGAATCTTACAGTTGTGTCAAAAGTCCATTGTTCTTAGAGATGCGATGAAATCCCACATGGATGACTAACAAATGATCTGTGCTTGGCCATTGGTTATTATTGTTTTTTGTTGCTTTTGCAACATCATCTTGCAGACTGGACTGTAGGCTGTCATTGGTTTATGTTGCTTTATGCTGCTTGAATTCATTTCATATTTGAGTGCGCATTATTTCCACAGAACTATAGTCGTCCAAAGACTATGACTTTGAAAAAATACCAAGGAAACCAATTTTAAATGTAGTTTTTTCAATAATTTAATTACTGTGTAAACAACAGACTCCCCTCTCGCTCCACTAAAAAGCCTATTGCTGTCGTCAGTGGAACATCGTTGGTTTTTCATAAAAACAACAAATGAAATAAAGTCAGTGTAACATTTTGTCCACAAATTTTCGGCTCATCACAATTACAGCTCTCATAAACAGCTTTATGCGATCACTGGCTGCAGCCATCTTCATAAAGCGAGCCCGTCTGACCTGCTGGACTCCCGTTCTTTGTTCCGCGCTACATTTTCAGTAAAATCCATCAATGCCAGCTCGATCGACTTCTCATCAAACCTACAGCTGTAACTTCACGAGAAGATTAGTTTTTATTTTTCAATCAAATCGCTGTGTTTTGGGTCTGTTAATCTCGACTCAATACAGATTATATTGCCCACAGTTATTGTCATGAATGAACAAATGGTGGGACGTGCAGAGAAGGGACGTGACGCTCTCTCTCCAGTCGTTACTGTATTCATCTGTGTGCAGGGAGGGGCCGGGACAGAAAACCTCAAGATTCAACCATTCAGCCAATGAGTGTCAGAGTAACAAGGTTAACTACCGTCTATATCATAGTATTTTCAATGAGACTCCACATAACACCCAAACTGCCACTTCTCAACCGCAAGACGCCAAATTAGAACCGATTGTGTGACAGTGAAAAGTGAGTGCGATTGCACTTTTTTTTTTGGAGTCTCGAAAATGTTACCTGCAGGGAGATTGAAGCTAAATTTAACCTGAGCTGCTTGAGAAAGATGTTGTTTTGCCTGACGTGTTTTTCACGATCATTTTTCCTTCAATTTTCATACTATCCACAACGATACAAATGAAACGCTGCACATTAAACCTTAATGAGCAGAGTGAGTGTAAAATGATTCAAATTGAGAGAGAAAAATGTCACCAGCATCCCTAAAAACAGGTCCTCACTGACTCAACTTTTAAATTGTGAAATCTGCTGTAAACAATGAGTTAATAATTGGGCATTATTTGAAAATAAATTGCAATTTCTAGTTATTTTTTCCCACCAGGTGTTGTGTTTTGACCCCATCTTTGCCCCAACCCTCCCACATAGTCAGCCTGGGAAATTTCAAACTATATGAAAGCATATCAATAAGAAAAGCCCCACATGTAAAGCAGAAAGAGAAGACATTAAAACCCCCTAATGCTCTTGCCAATTGGGCACCTACACAAGGAAGAAGATAGGACCTGAAATTGAACCCTGTGGGACCCCACAAGTTATGTCTGCTGAGGAGGATGATAAATCGCCTACAGTGACAGAAAAGGTTCTATGGGAAATGTAGTAGCTGAGCCAGCATAGTGCTGTATCTCTGATGCCCACCCCGTGCTTGAGGCGGTCAATTAAAATTGCATGATCTACAGTATCAAAAGCCTCAGTGAGGTCTAAAAGGATTAAGATCGAACATTTCCAAGCATATACTTTTAAAAGACCATCATTTGTTACTTTGAGAAGACCTGTCTCTGTGCCATGTGGCAATTTAAAATATTACTTTAATGCGAAAATGTGGAGAGATTTCTTCATTAGAGCCCCCTTTTTTAATCTGAAATTCCTGCATTTAATGGTGTTTCAGGAGCCCATTTTTTTTTGGCAAACTATCATAAGACCTCCGTAACTTAATGTTGATACTTCTTCTAATATCCACCACGATACATGTGAATAATTCATTGAGGATTTAATAGAAAAAAAAAGAATAAACTCCAAGCGAGTGTCTGGGATCTCATGTGTCTCACACTTGAATGAAAAATGAGTGGAGCCTTCAACCATTGTGCCATTATGGGCACTGCCATTACCTATGAGGTCTGCTCCTCTCAACAGGAGCCAAGAATTATGACAAGTCCTTCGTTATTCCATAAAGGCAGTTTAATAACCATCCATTTATGTCCCCCTTTTGCTCTCAGCCTTTAAAGACCTCCTTCTGTGCCCTCACATTTAAATTTAGTCAACTGCTTTGAAAGAAGTCCATTACAAAGAGTGATATATGATTATCTTCACAAGTCTCCAGATCGGGTTGGCTGAATTGATTGTCGTTTCCGCTCTCCACCGTGAACCTCCACAGTTAAGCATTTCAGGCATGTGAATGGTTCGAACGGTTAGTGAGGTCACGAGAGGCAGATTTTTTTTTAGAGTGTTTGATTTTTAAACCTCGGAAACTGAGCAGAACGCTGCAAAAACTGAAGAACATCACGAAATATTAATGAAATTTAATTGCATAGTTTGTTTTTAATCACATCACATAGTTTACATCTGACAAAATGAGGAAATCAAAACCCAGTTTGCCGAAATAATTGATACTTGTCCCTCATTTAAATGATTTCTTTGATTTTGAAATGGTTCAAGACAGCTGGAATTCAATTACACAGTCACAGTTATATTACAGTTAATTAGAGTATTTATAAAATGTTCATCTCAGTTTTGTGCAATCAAATTACCATTCAAACTTCCCTCTGAAGAGTTGCAGGTAAACTCAACACCAGTTCAAATCAGTGTTACTTCAGGTCCTTCAATCACCACATTATTATAAACCCCATTTCGCGGTTTTCACCTCAAAATTCACCGAGAATATAATTTCGGAGCCCTTTCTGAGGCTTTACAGTAAAGGTTGCATCACACAAATGATAATCAATGGAGATAAAGCTAAAATTAACAACCTGAAAGCAACTTTTCCAGGAATCATTGTTTGTTGGTTGCTCTGCTGGTTTTGAGGTCAGTGTGATGCACTTAGCTGTGGCTCGTAGCTCATTTGGAAAGAGAAGCTGCTCTCATTATCCCTAATATCCTCTCACTTTCACAGTTTTTAGCTAAACTGATATCAGTGCGAGGTCACGGGTAAAATTTGATACCAACCACACACCAAACTCCAAACACATACTTTTATTCATTAGAGATCAAATATTTCTGCAGGCAGGGGAAAAAAGAAGCTTTTTTAGCAGCAGCAGCAGCAGCAGCAGCACTCAGTAACAGAATGTATCGATGGGACCCGCGTGTCTGAACTCCTGTTAACAATGTGAACTTATTCAGCTAACGCCTGCTGGCTGGACGGCCTGTACAGTGTGTTACAGAAGACCCAGCAGGTAGCAGGTATAATGAGACCCTCTCTGGATCTTCTGACTGTCACAGTATGTACAGGTGAAGACCAAATTGCGGGAGGAGTCAGGAAAAAGGGGAACTTAAACTCTTTGTTTTCACCAACGTCCAAACCAAAAGCTCTCCAGTGGAGTAAAAATGTTCACATCAAAAAATGTCTAAAATCCAACACAAAAACGGGCCAAAAGTAATAGGAAATCCAGGGGAAATATGTCCACAAGTAAAAGTTCAGAGTCCAAAACAAGCATGTGAGGTCGAGGTATTCTGACATTTACCATATGAGACATGAGACATAACAAATGGACACAAGACCGGGGGGGACAAAGATGAGTTATACACTAATTCTCCTGTAGGTAGAGAAAAAGGTTGGATTCAGTCATTGAGTCGTCAGACGGAGGAAGGGGAAACGGGAAGAGGGTGACACACCCAATGAAACGAGACAACATGAAGAGGAATCGTAACCTAACTAGGACGACTGCAGCCAAACTGGGAAGTTTGGGTGCAGTCGTGGGTGCAAGCACGAAATGAACAGAATAAACCGAGAATATCGTAAACAATGGATGGCATGACAATCATGACACTGACTGAATTGTATAATTCTTGTATTGCTCATTGTCTGCCCATGCCTTTTTTCAACTGATTTACAATATTGGTCTGAATTCTTGTCAGTTAAACTTAACTAATTAATCAGAATCAATCTACAAATCAAGCTTTGTTAGTGATAATCGCTATTTAATTGCCTATCACATGCCAACCCAATTTTTTGTCAATGGTGGATTGAGCGTGCTGGGAAATTTGCCGGTCAAATAATGACATTTCTATTAGAAAAGTCTCCAAATCAATGTTCTCACTTGAGCGGAACCTGTCGAGTGGATTTCAATCAATTTAACATGAATGTCACTTGAAATGCTTTATTTTTTTCCAAACATCAACAACAGTAAATATGAAGCACATCCACGCTAATTCTAACAGTTTCACAGTCCACATTTTTATCCTAATGTAGGTATTTGATGGCGACGGAACAATCGTATAAACCAAAATAGAGCGACAAATATGCTAAATAAATTTGAGGTAAAAACAAATTGAGATATTTTGGTAACTTGTGCGTTCACCAAATCGAAATCTTCTCAAATTATGCAAATGGCAGTTTTTTGTATCAAACCAGTGAAGCTCTGTTGCTGGATCTCTGAACCATTTTTCCTTAATGCAGAGTTTTGCCATCCTGAGATAAAGTCTATATAAACAGCTTTATTTGACTGTATAGATTCCATTTGAGATACTGGAAATGGTGTAGTAGGCTACTGGAAGATGAAGGAAGATCTATAGGGCTTTTCATGATTCATTTGCATGCAATTGTTATGCACCCTGTGTACAATTGCACATATGAAATTGGGTGCACATTCAGCTGTTTGTTGGTTCATGTGTGGTAGAATGGAAGGAGGTAGAAATGGCAGCGGTTGATATGCGAGCTTAGCACCTGTACTCCAAAATGTTCTATTATTGTCAGCTTTTTGAAATGTGACTGAAGTTGTCGCCGTCAGATGTTGTCACTGCCAGATGTGTTGACGGGGTTTGTCAATCACCACGACTGATTCGTGACAGCTGTCAATAAAGTTATTTTGCAGACTTGGCTTACAAATCACTACAGGGAAGATCTCCATCGGATATCTGAGGCGCTGTGTTGCTTAGGAAGCAAAGCGAAGTTTCTGAAATTCCTCTGGGTCACTGTTGTTCCAACAAATCTCGTTTTTCTTTGATAAGATAGAAAACAAGGTTTTGAAACACTGTTTTGTTTTTTTTTTACTATTTCTCACTAACAATAGAATCTCTCCACGCATGAGGAAAAAGTCTGATCAGTTCTCTTTAAAATTATAGGATTAGAAGAAATCGTGTGTGTTGTTTGGCTGTGCGTGTTCCTGCTAACAGCCCATAATGGCGATGACATTGTTCTGCAGATGAGGTGAGAGCAGCCCCCCATTATATGTCAGTCTGCCGCCGCCTCTTCCTCCCGGTGCCCCGATCGGGGCTCGTTCTCGCGGCAGACCTGTTTTGGAGTAATGCCACAGATGGTGATGAGCCTGTGTAATCCCTGTAGATTTCCACGGTTTATAAACAGCAAGACAAGCAGCAGGTCCCGCCGATCTGAACAAACACTTCTAAATCAGGGGGTGTTTATCATGCCTGTTTGGGGTGGAGGTTGTAATTATTGCAAACAAGAGCAAACATGCAATGAGAAATGGATTTCACAGATCTAATTGATTGGGGGAAGAGCAGTCGGTTTAGCTGCTGTAATCAGCTCCCCCCTCCCCGTCGTGGTGTTGCATGAGACTATTAGATTTATTATGGTTAAAGCACCTGAAGTATTCCTCATTTCACATGCGTCCAAAGCCATAGCGGAAACATTTAATATTCTACGGCCCATTCTGTGAAAAGGGGAGAAACTCGAGCACAGCTAGATGAAAAAAAACACATTTATTGCAATGTAGCTTACAGAAAACATCAGATTTCTGTCTCATGATAGTTGAGAGCACAGGGCTCACCCTGCATGCAGAGCCGGGGAGAGCGTATTGAGATAATTGACAAATTCCTGGTTGAGAATGAATTGCTGCGTGTGCTGAAAGTAACATCAGTGTTTGCTTTCTGTCTGGCAGAAGAATCACAGCATTTTTGATGTATTGCCTCACCTCTGCATGCACAAAAATACATCCTCTTTTCTTTCCTTTTTTTTTTTTTTATGTCAGGTGAATTCCTTCCCAATTTTTTTCAGGCAACAATTGGAAACACAGAGAAATTGGTTTGATCCGTGACATGTTGACATTTCATTTGGAGAAATCAATCAAAATCAGCTGGAAAAAAGGGCACACGAGATGTGTCAAATGAAACTGCAGATATCAAAAGTTTTGCCGGAGAGGTTCTGGCATATTCATCAAGTAAATGAGATATATCAGAGCATCACACAAATCGCAGGAGAACTAATCAAGTTTTTTTTGTCTTTCACTGTTCGAGGGAGGCATTACCCAGGGGAAATTATTATTATCTGCAAGGCTAGTTTTGTTTCTCTGGTGCTTTAATGTGATTTAACTGTTTGAATTCCCAAAATCTTCCCTGATAGACAGCGTGCCACTTAAAAAAGCTCGTCCCTTTGTCTGTTTCCAGCGCTGAATCACAGGCTTTATGTTAAGTATGCTTTTGTTTTTGTGGTTCACCTTGTTTTACATGTGCCGCGACGAGAGAGTCATCTAAAATTAGCAGCACAGTTTGAGAAACAGCAGGTAGCGCACCCGACTAATAGACTCTAGAGGTGAATTAGCCATTAGCTGAAAAGGCTAATTCACCTCTAAACCAGATGTCTTTGTGGAAAGTGAAAAAAGTGAAATTGTAAATGGAACACGAAGGGAAGTGGCGGGCAAAAAGTTGCTTTGATCGCACTGCATTAATTGTGCAGCCGCGGGGTGCAGCTAAGGTAAAAATATGAACATTTTTGCCAACATTTTGACATTATTTTGTCAAGGCAGTGGAGGGCGTAAGGAAGCTTAACGGAATTAGTAAAAAGGGCCAAAACAACAGCCATATGATCGGAAACCACATTACTGATGCTGCAGAGACTCATGTGTCTACAAAGGCATAGTTTCTAATGGCAGAAGATCAATCCTGAGTCTCTCCTTAATAAAGATAAGAAGCAACACAATTTTTGTCATTTAGTCCTTGTTAGATTAACAGGATTTCATAATTCAGAGCCTTTATCATCTCAGAGATGTGTAGACCAGCTATATGATTTACTCCATAAGCTCGCTATCACATACGGAAGTTCAGACGTGCAAGTTTTGTGACGAATCTTTCTGAATTATGAATCAAAAAGTATGTTCGTTTTGATATTTTCTGGGTGTAGTTTGAAATAACATCCCTTAAAGTTCCTTTATGTAGCTCATACAAGTTACTGTATAAAGAGCTGGAATTGGCGGTAGCTTTGGTTATACTTGGTGGTTATTCAAAAGATAATGAGTGTTATTGAACATCACTCCTCTCCTGCCCCAGTTCATCGTCCTAAAGCTTCAACAGACGCTCCCTCACTATCAAAGATATATGTTAATATTGGTCACGCAAACTATGTTTCTAAATTACAATTAAATATACGTTTGCCATACAGATTTCTTGGTGAAGTTTGATGATGCCGATCACTCTGCCTGACAAACGCGCACCAGTTAGGAAGAGGGCGTATTCGTTAAAGAGGAAGAAACTAAGCTGTTCTTCAAATCTTCCAATGACTCTGGATCATTTTCTCGATATTATTTCTGCCTTTTGCAGCACATTAATTAAATTTTTTCGAATTTCCCGTCTACTGCGACAGAACTTCAGCTTCAGCAAAATTAGATAAAGGTTAATATTTGTACAGATGACGCAAAACTAAAAGATGGATTTGAAGCTGGTAGTGTGAGATCCAGATCATTGCTGTGTTTTCTCAGTGTGGCTGCAGCTCTTCAGCTTTCCTCTGAGTGCATCACCGCTTATTATATGGATCTGAAATGGCACCTGTCACATCCTCAACATTTCTAATCGCTCTACTCCAGCGTGACAACTCATTTGCGCAGCGCTTCCCAAAGTTTAAAACGCGAGTTGCTCTTCCAAATTCTGGTTAAGTGTAGAAATTCAAACATCAGCAGGCCGTATTAAATTGTCAGTGGGGGTAGTTTACTTGACCAAAAACATCATTATACAGCTCTGGATTCTCACGGAGCGTCTAATAGCCTGAATGTGTTTCCTTACGTACCATCACTTATTTATATCAGTTTATTTCACTTTGATGTGAGCAAAGCTTGTAATTGCGTGTACCTCAGTCATCATGTTTCCTTGATGAAATTTTCATTTATATATGAATAATGTATTAGTTATGCATAATGCACTGATGGAATTACACTTTTTCTCCAAAACAAAACTCATGAAAGTATTTTTTTCCCCCGAAATTTCCACACCATAAGCTCCATGCTTGCGTATGGCAAACTTGAGGAAAACCTCTCCCAAACATCATCATTTGATTTGCAAATACTATAGAGCTGCATGATACGAGATCCGCCGGGGGGGGGGGGGGGGGGGGGGGGGGGGGGGGGGGGGGGGGGGGG
>JASSRZ010000016.1:14250791-14287382 GCA_032164315.1 Malacoctenus gilli
TATATAGATTGATGATATCTCACATACAGTCTTGTTGCTACCACCCAGAGTAAGAATAAAAACATTTACATAATTATTTAGTAAATTATTTGTGAATGTGGCCTTATGTTCTTCATAAAATTAGTGTTTTTGTTTATAAACGATTAAATGCTGCCAGTGACAGGTTATTGTCTCAGCTTGAATTTGTGTGTAAGTGCTTGAAGTGCTTTTTTTTTTGGTTTTATTGTCATCGCTGAAGGTTGAGATACTGCTGTGTAGCTGGCGCCCTTGTTAACTCCGGGAATGCACACAACTGAGCATTTTAACTGATACAAAGCAGAGAATAGTATGCAATATAATGCCCCAGAGATCAACGCAAAAGGAGAACATGCTCCTCTGCATTACAGATCTGTGTCAGCAGCCCCTTGCTTTTCTGCTGAACCCACATGGTCAATAAATTCTTGCCGTTTAAAAGGTGCATGAGTGGAATCCTACTCTCAAAGATCTAATGAAATGACGAGGAATTGACCTTCAGGACACATGGGATTGATTCTTTACCACCATCCTCATGGTAATTGGCTTTGTATAGTTCTGCTCGGAATTATAAGTGAGCTGTATAGAGAATGTATGTCACACAAGAGCACTCAGTCCTTCAAGGTTTACAGTTCAGGAAGGGAAAAAGAAAGCTTCGATGGCCCTCGTGGGGATCAGAGATGTGCGCCATCCCAAGTTGAAAGGCTAAAATGCAGCATCAGCATACAAAACTGAGTGAGCGCACGTCAGAGCGAAAGGTTCCCATTCGACCCCTCGTAATTAAAAGCTGTAATTGATTAAAGCACGGTGGGAAAAAAAACATCATTAATTTCATGTTTGGCAAAGTAAATTAGTGATGCAGCTGATTACTTGTTTGGATAATGAATTTGGGAGATTTACGTGTCGTGGCGATTTATTTCAACTGAGGGAAAAGTCAACGATTTAAAAGCCTGGACTGTATTTTTTTTTTTTGTATCGCAGCTTTTTTCTCAGGTGGGTCAGCAATTTGATTTGAAGTGGGAGTGGCGTGGAAGGCCACTGTGCAAAATTGAACCAAATTCACCCGGCAGCATGTTAAACCATGTGTAAAATCCTTGCGATCGGCTTAGAAAACGATCCCTGGCTGGAGCCGCCGTTCCCCCCCCCACCCACCACCTCTGTCTTTAGGGATGGTCACACTCGCTTCTCTGCACCACTCATACCAACCTTTGAAGGAGGAAGGATGTCCAGGAGCCCATTAACCTCCCCTGTGCCTGTGCACTGATTCCTGACACGCACCCGGACACCAGGTCACAACCTCTGGGAAACGAGACGCCTTTTTACACAACACAGGCAGATCTTTCTTCAGTTGCTACATGCTGCCTATTTTTTTTCTTACTTTTTTCCAAATGACAAAAATCAGTGTGGATTAGTAATATTTACAATATTTGATGAGGGTCAAATTGGCAGTTTTTGGTTCTCTGTGGGTTACTTTTCAATGTCATTAATTTTCTAAGACTCCAGAAGTGAAATTGTTCATCTTTTGAATCAAAATATTTGTTCATTTTGCTCTCTTGTGCTGTCCTTTGCTAATAACAAAAACTGGAGTTAGAAATTGCTTCACTACTTTTTGTCAAAAGTAAGATGTGTCTTTGAATTGCTGAGTGTGGTCTGGATACTGAACTCTAAACTGAGACATCTTTGTGTTTACTGTGGCAGAACAGTTGAAGTGCAGGGGGAAGATGCTCTATAATCTGGACATTTGCAGAACTTTACATGAAAACAAGTGGTAAGCCAGGATTGGAAGAACAAACTGTCTTCGCAGGACTTCTTGACCTTCATTCAACCGTTTCCCCCCCGAACAGCACACAATGTTTGTTTGCAAAAAAACTTGTAAATCATGGCATTGTGTCACTGATTTAAAACAAAAAAGTAACATAATACACAAGATATTGACTTAAAGTGACATTATTGGGATTTGAAAAGAATTATAAAATAAATTCAGAATTTATTTTGGAAGTTAAAGAGACATTTTGTACATTTTTACTGAAAAATATCTTTACAATCGTCTTTTTTTTACTCTTAACGACTGAAGCATCGTTTGATGAGCAAACTGACAGCTCAGTAGTTCAGCACCAATACATCTAGAAGCCTGTAGCCTAATTTCTATAACGTACTTCGGGTCGGAAGTTCCCGCGCTGTCTCTGCGGATGTGACGTCAAGCGCGTTCACGTTAAACGGGTCCAGCGGTTCCAGCCTGGCAAACGGTCGAAGCGCGATATCGAATATGGATTTTGTGGATACTCAGAAGCGACCGTCCAGCTAAACTCAGACACCAACAGCAACTCCACGTAAGGTGAAGAAAGTTTTAAAAAAAAAAAAACTTTGTCGAGTGCCGTTAAAAATCAAAGCTTGAGAGCAACTGGCGCCGGGCAAAGACAACGGTCAACATCGGATACGCATTTGAGTTTTGGAGGGAGCTCAGAGCCGCGTTGGGGAAAAAAGGGACCCTGAAATGGCTTTCTTTCTACTGAAAAGGTAAGAAAAGATAACACCGACCACTGAAAATGGCCTTGAGTTGTTCTCAATTCACAATTGCCGGTTGTATGCCTATGAGTGCATTCATTTAGGGTTAGCGATAAAAGCTGCACAAAGCCATGTAAAGCTCTACTAGCTATTATTTGGGCTTTCTGAATCTCAAGAAACAAGATGGTCACGAAGTATGATGAGCCGCGTAGCTGTTACGTCTTTAGACATTACTTGAACATGTATAAACAACGGTAGCATAATACATTTTCGTGTTACTGGTCAGCAAAGCTTCGGCGTTTTTGATGGAGACACTTGACTTTTTGTGACACGGTAGCACTTCAATTATGACACGTCAACCTATATATTGTGGACAACCTAGTTTCTCAAACAATAAATGTAAGAAAATTAATTTTCTTACCTCTGTGAGCATCGTTCTCGTGAATCAACGTTGTCTTCGTCGGGGATTATTTCTGTTCTGAAATGTGCTCGGACGAGCGCGCGCTCCGAGAACGAGCAGAAGAGTGCTGCAGTTCTGTGTTATGACCACAGGTGACAGTATTATTCGAAAACTCCGTTTTGCCTCTTTACTGTTTGAAAAAACACCCAAATTCCGAAGTATTGTACAGTATTTATTCACGCATTCAGTCTTTTCTTTAGAGTTTTTCCACGTATCCTTCGGGATGTCTTCAAGTACCCCAAGAGGTACTTGTACCCCCCTTGACGAGCCATTGCTCTACTATAAAAGCTAAAGCTACCAGTACACTCCAAATGGGACTCGGGCAGACAACAGCTCTTTGAAATGTTTTTATACACGACAGAAGTAACGATTGACAAACGTAGTAGCCTGATTGTGTCTGTTATTGGCTAATAATGTGAGATTTCGTTAGATTGAATGTGTTAAACAGGCATCATGCTGGCTAAAAGTGACCAGAGGTTCCAGTTCAGTGTCCAGGATCACATTTCAAACTGGTATTCTCATTTTTTTTAAACCTAATTTGTCTTGACTTTATTTTCTAAGTATGCTTTCTGATAAAACAAAGTCTGAGACCCTTTAAGGAAACAGCCTGTCTTATAATCCTGTCTTCTGTTTGTCCTGATGAGTCTGGTCCTTCTGTCCAGCCTTGACCTCTGATGGTCTCAGCGTTTTTTCCCCGTTTTTATGAGATGCGCCCCGGCTATCGCAATAGGACCAGAGCGGCTCGCTGTTCTGCTCTGACGTTTGCAGAAAAAAAAACAGGAAATAAATAAATAATTTCCCCTGATCAGCAACATTACTGATGTCCCCTTCTGGCAATGGATGTAAGGAGGGCGACTGCGCGACACGATGCGATTGTTTGTGACAGTTTTCGCAGGGATCGGGACTATTTCTAGGTGTTCTCCATTGGTAAAGCGTCTTCATTAGTCAAAAAGCGTGGGCGGGACTCTTGCTCTCTGCAGCGAGTCAAAGAGAAAGGCAATAAAGGGAGGCAGGAGCTGCACTTTGCCGACGAGCATCTCTGCCGTCCTGCTTCACTTCCAGTCATCACTGCCCTCCCCCCCTGATCTGCGAGCAAAAAAAAAAATACACCGGGACTCCTCAGAGAGAGAGAAAAAAGACAGAGTTCATCAATGTAACTCTGCTCAGTCAGAAACTGCGCCGTTTACCTGGATAAGTCCATCTTTGACAAGAGGAGAGAGAGAAAGAGAGAGGGAGAGAGAAAGAGGGAGAGAGAGAAAGACAGGAGTCCAACGCGAGTGGAGTGTTGACGTGAATTGGTGAAGGAAAAAGAGAAGAATATGATTGTCAAGCAGCAATTGATCTTCATCCTTTACAGCCTCTGTGCGAGCGTCTTCAAAGGTGAGAGAGCCTCTGGATGTTGTTTGCTGTATAGACGGGCGTGGTGTGCGGGGAAGGTGGTGGCCGCGTGAAGTGTAAAAGATCATCATGTGTGATCATGCAGCACGTGAATGTGAGTGTTCAATGCAGACAGGAGCGGAGTTGTCTTGCCTCCCCCCCCCTTTCGACCCCTTTCCTCCCCCCTTTCCCTCAATGTTGTGCGGTGTTTGCGCAGCAGTTTGTGGCTGCAGGACGGCGGTCGGTGCAGCCGCTGTCACCGCCGAGTGTGCTGGAATGCCTGGAAGTTGAATTGATGTGGAAGGCAGAATGCGGCTGCACAAGTTTGTGCATGGGTGACAACTTGAAATTACCCCCCCCCCCCATCATCCCCCTCCTCCCCAAACCCCCTCCCTTTCCCCCCCGGTTGGAGATGAAGTGGCGGCTGAAACACAGCGCTGCGGATAAGCCGCTTGGTTCCGTCGCGCACCTCCGTCCTCCGTCCATCCGGTCCGGCTGACACGCGGAGGCACGAAAGGTTACCGCCGCCTCGCAGGTGGCGGGCGGCGCGTCTCGCCGGAGTCCGGTGTCATTGAGCGGATCGTCCGTCCCCGAGACGTGCGATGTGAAATTTGTTTGGGCGTTTCGAGGGAGTTTGAATCGCCACTTTTGCATCGGCGCGTTTTGGCACAGGCGACACTCTTCATTATAGGAATGGCTGCGTTTCATTTGAGCTTTTGTCTCCCGCACCGGCAGCGTGCGCACTATGTTCTGTAGGGGAGAAAAAAAAGGCACAATCAAGTCTGTGCGTGTGTCTCGGCTATGTGCGTGTGTCTCCGTGCGTACGCGTTTGTCTCTGTCCGAGCAGCCCTCATTCAAAGTTAGGTTGCCTCGGGACACAGGTGACGCCGCCATACAGCGTCTTCTCATGACAAGTGTCCAACTCCCCACAGACCGTCCCACTCTTGGACTCGCTTGCGCAGCCACCGCCCTATAGGCGACCAGTACGCATACCGCTTACCGGAAGGGGTGAAAAAAGGATGGGGGGGGGGGGGAGTGTTGCCTAAGGGGATCCTGGTAAACAGCTCCAAATCAGCGCAATTACATCCCCAATTTGACATAATCTCCATCCTACATCACTCTGATGACACTGTAAAGTGCTAATTCAGTCCACCAGAGGCAACTTGCATAGGAGATGCTGATGATCTTGAAGCTGATGAGAACTGAGCATAAACTGTTTCCGATGAAGATCCGAGCCAACGCAGACCATCATATTAACAGTGAAACCCAGGGGTGTAGTAATCTCAGCATCTCATGGTGATTTAGATAAAAAATACAGGAAGTCACCTCTCCATCGGCTCCTGTGTCAGTCTCACAGTCTGTCAGTAACATCACCTCTTGCCACATGTCAAATATTTTTAGTGCAAGTGTCAGAACGCTCTGTGCTCACAAAAAAATCTGCTCGGCTCGGCCTCAGTCTGACTCCGACGCTGAGCGGCGTAAATAGATGCTTCTTTCGAGACTGACTTGCAATTTTCTCTTTAGATTAGAGTTGTTCCTTTAACATGCGTCAGTGTTGGGTGTCTGAAATTCTCACGGTGTTTTGACTCCAGCCAGCAGTGGCACACGAGCGTTTCGCGTCTGCTTCAGATCCCGTCATGTATCACCTGTCGTTCCGCGTCCTCCACCTGCCAAAGCCTCTCAAAGTTTGACCTCCCACATAAAGAGAGTCTTCCTTTTCTTCCGTTTTTAATCTTTCTCCACATTTTTCTCCCCAAACCTTGAGTGTCTCTCCATGCACCTTTTGGTTGTTTTTGCACCAGATGTGTCACTGCCGAATGACGTCAAAATAGCAAAGCCCCTAAAGTGTGTGTAAGCATTGTAGCCCCCCCCCCCTCCCTGAACGATGTCTTTGAAACTCCTCTACTCTACCTGCACAGAAGTGCTGTGCTGACATTGTAAGTTATCAAAAACTAATCAAAAGAAACACAATCTAATTGTTTCAGCTGCATGCACCTGGCCTTGCACCTGTAATCAGCCGTCATTGTGGGAACCTTTTTTTGATGGTTCGTTCAGGGACGCTCTGTCCTCCACCGTGACAATTGACCTCCAAAAACGCGCTGCATTCACCAGCTGTGCTGTACGCCAGTTGACACGCCAATAAAATAAAGTAAGTAAATATTGGCATCTGGTTAAAATACATGGGAGAGAATTTATCTTTGCATCCTTTTTAAAGGTTATGCGTGGCGGACCTTGAGCTGCGGGGTGTTTCCAGACTGCTTCTGCGAACAGAACTGTTTGTTTTCAGAAAAACTATAAAATGCTTTAGATTTATTCTCGAATACAGAAAAATAGAAACTGAGAAGGCTTTAGATCTGGATATGGCTCCAATTCCTGTATAATCCTCCTAAACTAAGAATCTTTACATATGAAGGACACCATCATATTTTAATGAGGTCCTTTGAAGCCCCTCAATCAGTAGTCTGGCTCTTCACTTTTTGACAGTTGCACCATCAGGTTGGATGGCGAAAAGTGGTATTTCTATCGGGTTGGCACGGCTCTCGGTCCGTGAGCACAACAGGCTGAGACTGAAGAGTATTTCTCCAAAGCGATAACCACATTTCACAGTGATGTCGACCGCAAAAGCTGTGGTTGGAAGCGTCCTCCCCCCACGAGCCCTCCCCAACCCCCTTCTCCGTCGCTCAGTGGTCAGTTTTTCTTTTTCGCTCTCTGGCGGTGATTTCAGTTGGAGAAATCGATGTTGATCAGCACTGATTAGCCTCAACTCTGACATGAGCCCGTCCAGTGTCAGCGGCAGTTGTTTTGAGAGGGAGAGAGAGCAGAAAGTACATAGTCAACAATGAAGTATCTCGATCCAGAAAGTACACAACGCTGTAGCTTGGAAACCTGGCCGCCCACTCACATTTGGGTGCTGTAATTTGTTCGAGCAACAGAAACGTAGCGGTGGAAAAGGTTTAAACACAAACAACAGGACGCCGGTGAAGAGCTCTTAGCGGATTCGGCGCTAAAGTATAAACCTACAGACGCTGTTGACAGAGGAGGGAGCGGCCGTTCAGCTGCAATTTGCAATTTCACAGCTGCGTCCCTCTAAAACTTCGCGTACTGTTTTTTTTTCTTGTCTCAATCAGTGTTGCCGAATATTCTCCCAAGTTATTCTAAACTTCTGATGAAACTTGAGCTGGATTGAACGGAAACTTTTAAAGAGGGTGGGGAGTCGCTGCGGGGGGAAAAACCCCCAACCCGTGGCTGTATTTTGGAAAGTGTTTGGAAGTAATTGCCTGCGAGTTGTGGTTAATAACTATGTGAAAAACAGCTGCTGTTGCTGGGTGGGAGCCTGCCTGGATGATCCACCTCATAAATATTAAAAAAAATGTTTATATTTAAAATGTCAGATGCAAATTATGGCGCTGGAATTCCAGTTATAATGCCAAAAGTCCAAATTAGAAGATGTCACGATTGCAGCTGGTTTGCTCATACAGTCGCCGCAAAGTTGAAGGATCAGCTCGACTAATTACTGAACTTTATATGTTGATG
The DNA here is from genome assembly GCA_032164315.1 of Malacoctenus gilli. Taxonomy (NCBI): domain Eukaryota; kingdom Metazoa; phylum Chordata; class Actinopteri; order Blenniiformes; family Labrisomidae; genus Malacoctenus; species Malacoctenus gilli. The sequence goes on from JASSRZ010000016.1 coordinate 14,258,680, forward strand.
ATGGAGGATATTGTGCTGAGTTGTCATATTTGGCTCTTACCAGAGATTTCTCAACAAAAAGATGTAAAGTCATGATTTAAAAGTTAATGTCTCATGACTAGCTGCTCTGACGTTGGTTTAAGGGGCGTCAAAAGGTTACTTGGTGGTGTTAAGTCACAGGTTTCCATTTTTTAAAGACCTAAAACTTCTCTAAGGGAGGATGTGAATGTTCCTCCAATCTGTTCTTGCTGGAACATCATATAGGAGCCAAACGCTGTTGGATGAATCCTTGAACAGTTTTTGAAAACAGGAACCTTCAAAGTTGACGCGATGAGCATGTTTGAGGGTCTTTTTCACATCTCACGTGTGTTTTTGTGGGTTAATATAGATTCAACGTCAAAACAGAGAAAGCCTCAGATCCCCGCTTGTACTCCGGTGCCCCCCCCCCCTCCTCCCCCACCACCAGACTGCCCCAGCCGCCAGACAGGGAATCGCTGCTTAAAATGTTGATGCTATAATAACGTTTAGTTCTGACTAAAGCGCTGCTCCAACAGCTAAAAGCATAAAACACCTTTTCTTTTGCAGAGATGTCAGACAAGATATTGAATAAATTCAGCTCAGGCCATCACAAAGTCTACTCGGTCTCCCACATGTGTTATCAAAAAGGTCAGAAATCTTTTAATCTGCATTGGGAACAGAATCCCGCTTCAAAATACACAGAGGTGACCAATTTAGTTTTATTAATCGCGAGTAGCTGCTCTTGTGATTTAAACATGCATTTTCCAAGCAGAGAAAGAAGCTCCTCGGCAAAGACCCGGCGCAGCGTTACGGGGCTTCACCTCCCCGTGCATTTCTCTGAAATCTGCAAACAATTTTCAGGGGTGTTGATATTGCGCTCCCTGACAGACAAACAAAACAGACGGCACCGAAAAAACATAACCTCCTCGGCGCAGGTAATAAGGTGCAGCGTCTTCGATGTGATCGCGGCCTAATCGACAGTTAAATTGCGGCACGCCCGCGTCGCACACTGCAGCGATTCTGTCGACAAGACCTCGGCCTCAGCAGCTCCGTCGGCGCTCCGTAACGCTGAGAGTCATTTCGTGCAGACTCATCCCTCTCTGAACAAACCACGCTGTTAGTGTTCAGCTCAGACGCATCGCTCGGCTCTCGCTCATACCTGCAGCGCGTTGCAAGACAGGGAACGTACCGGAGCCTGTGCAGGGACGCGGTGCGTCGCCTCCATTGTGTGGTTTGTCCTTTGCTCATTTTTCTCAGCTTGAGCTGCTGTTACGCTCGTCCCGCCCTCACAACAGATTTCACGAAAGGCCGTTAATGAAGACGCCAGACAGACTTGTCAGAGATAGGTATCAGGTACGACGGCGAGCGGGCTACATAGTAATGCTAATTAGCCATGTGGTGCAGCTATACTTAGTCTGTGCGCGGACCTGCGGGCCGGCGGTGTCACAGACGTACGTCTCTGTGATCCGCGCTCGTCTTTGTGGGCCACCGCTCCTCTGGTTTGAGTCTGACATTCCCTTTTCTCAAGTGTTTCATCACTTTGCTTCTCACGGAGCCCAAAAAGCTCCCACACCACCCAGGGAACTTTTTCTTTTGTTTGAGCGCCGAGCCTTTCATCATTTCTTATCTCGTCAGACATTTTGGCAAGTACAGCCTTCAGGTGACATTTGAGCGTCGGTGTGTGTTTGACCATAATGTGCAGGGGCAGTAATGAGGGCAAAGCGGAGAATAAATGAAAGTGGCTCGGTTTTTTTCTCTTATTTCTTTCTTTTATTTTTTTTCTTCCACTCAAACATTTAATCTGGAATCAAAACCACAGACATCAAAACTAAAGACAAAAGGAGACGAGGAGATTGGAGGTTGCGAATGAATAATTCCCTCCGAATGTAAATGGGAAATTTCATCGCTGATTAGAGAGGGAATTGAGGCTCGTCATTAAAAATGCAAAAATGTCTTGTCGAGTGTTTGATATTTCTTTTAAATATTGGTGTTAGAGGAGACCCATTCATTTCGGAGAGTAAAGAACTCTTTTGAGAATATTAGATTCTCCTGATTATTCTTGTCTGTTCAACAGGATGTCACTTCAGACATGCTACAAACACTAATAACTAACGAGCCTGTATGTACTTTTCAGTTAACATCTTTCATGCTACTCTATATCTGGAGGAAGCATTTTGGTGATTGACTTTTGGCTGCACATTGATACTTTGGGCGTCTTTGCAGCGAGGCAACATGTGAATCACAGAAGTACAGAAATTCTAACTCAAAGCACTTTCAAGATTCATGTTATGCATAATACATGTGTGTACTTTTACTGCATAAATTACATATTGTTAAAATCCTTTTATTGGCTCTCATGTAGAAGCGGGTTCTGACAAACTTTTTTTGTGTTTTGATCAGTATTCATGAGGCTGTTTCTCACTTTCTCACCATTCTCACATGTAGCTCTACAGCTAAACTGTAAAAAATGAAGCTAATCACACAGGTTGATTTTAAATGAGAGGGTCCCTCCTTCGAGTTCCTACCAAAGAACGACTTATTTCATACTTGGTACATGCTTGTTTTTATTGAGTGAATTTCGTATTACCGCAGTCTTTTCATCTGTTTTAATCCAGAGTAAAACTACCAAAATTGCAGAATAAATGGACTAAGATTTGACATTTTGATCAGTATGTATGAAACAGTAACTCGGCTGAGTAATTAAATGATTGTAACAGTCTGAGAGTAATCGAATTACAATGACAACCGATTTTGAATGCAATTAAAATGCATTTAACTGATTTGATAGTCATACAAACGCAATCGTATGACCAGCTGTACTCACGAAGGAGCTGGCAGACTTGCGAAATAGGACCACAAGGATCATTTACTTGGGTTTTGTACAAGGCTGAATGTTTACATCACATTTCTGATTAGTTATGTGATTTTGTTTTAGAAAATCAGATGATTGTAACAATCAGATTTGAAACGTATCTCCTAGTCTCATTTTGTCACTTCCAATTTCTACGATTTATTTCTATAGACATTTGCAGACAAAAAAGAATAAAATGAACCTGATTGAAAAACTATAAAGAGACATTGGAAGTATTGGGGAGAAATCTGAGTTGATCTGATCTCTTCTAGTCAGCTCTGACTAAGCACGTCACATGATCTTTTAAGCCGATAACACCAGAAATTTGGTTAATGATGACATTTTTGTCGCATTTTCTGACTTGCACTTGCAGTTGTTGGACAGTAGCTCGATATGTTTCTTGTCTGTGAGACTTAAGTGAAAAACAACTTCAAAAAGTTCAAATTTAAATGTTTACTTTGACGTGTAAAGTTCCTGGGAACACAAACAAGTGAGGAGTAACCGTTCTGAACCACTAGGATGCTCGATTTCACCGTCAGCTTCCGGCGCTCTGACAGTGGATCCAGATATGAATAACCGTCCCGTCTGCTCACTGGATTTGTCATTTTGAGCGTAGCGCGGGACGGCGGCCGCTGCCCCGGTTCTCATTTCTTCTCTTGTGAAAATTGAGTTCTGTTTCAGCTGGGATCTATTGAAAAATCTCTTGGTATGAATACATATTGAAACCCCGGCAAAAAAAAAAGAACCCAGCCACCCCCCCATCCACGAAAAATGTAGGACTTTGCGAGACAGGGGGAGCCTGTGAGACACAAGGCATGGGCGCGTCTCCTGTGGGTCGGAATAATCAGTCAGCAGGAATAAGCTGGCTGAGCTGAAGGCAAGGTATGGCAGAGGAGAGGTGGTTTACATTCAAGGGTACCCGTTCCCCCCCCACGACAGAGGGTTAGCTTATCCCTGCAGAATGTGTCCCAGCTGCCAAGTGTTGGCTCCGGCGCCGCGCTGTGTACCACTGCAAATGATAATCCAGTAAAGGGGACAAATGTGCTCCAAAGAGCCAGTGCTGCCCTGCTTACTTTCTGTTGACAGATATACATCTGTAGGGATAAGCTTCCAGCCAGAGGCAAATATGCTCAGACAAGTGGGGAAGGGGCTTTAAGATTAGCCGTTCCCTGCCTTAACTATACACCGTATGCTGTCATTCTCCCTTTGCCATGCTCTTTGTCATGCCACTTCCACCCCCCCTCCACCACCACCACCTCCCCGTGCCCCCTTTTTCTGAGTGGCTATGAGCTTAGCAATGAAGTCGATAGTCTGCGAGGGCAATTACACCATTAGAGATTTTTTTTGACCCGTGTTTGAACTAAAAAGGTTAAGAGATTTCTCCCTACTTGCCGAAAAGCCCGTCGGAAGATACTTATAAGTTTAATGCCACGATTGGTCACAGTGAAAAGTAGTTAAGGCAGTGCTTACATCAATCTCCGGCTCCTGAAGAGGCACCTGTGCTCACACACCTTAAAGGGATATCCGACGTCTATACCACAGTTTGTGTGCTCTCAAGATGTCAAGCAGCCCAGTTAACAAAGCAGAGCATTAACCTCCTGTTGTTGAGGCTGGAAACTTTATCAACGCCTTTCTATTGCACATTTTCAGCTCGCCGCCATACGGTTTTAAGGTCGATTCGCTTTATAATTGCGTTTTGTCGTTGCAAGGCGAACCGAAAGTCATGAGGTTTTTAGACGATCGCATCGCAATGTGAGAAAATCAAGGCTGCCTCGCAGTGGCTGGTTCAAGAACTCAGCCGTGGACACTGCTAGGTCAGCCAGGAGACCATTAATGCCGAGTACAGTGGAGTAGGTGGGGTGAGTGGTTCCTCAGGAGTAACTGAGTCCGACTCCGCAGTTGAGATTGTTGGATATCTTCAGGCGTTGACCGAATTCCAGAAAATGTGGACGGCTGTCTGTCATCTTGACAGATTACATCAGAGGGCAGGTTTTTGGAGCGTTGCACCAAAGTCACCCACGCTCAGTGGTCAGTCCATCCATCAAAAAATGGTAAAGCATAGAAAAAAAAACCTTAAGTGATATTTTTTAGTATACTGCCTCCATGCAGAGCAGGATACAGAGCAAAATTAATCTTTAGTGAACAATTTTCTTGTGAAAGTATTTTTCCTAACATTATGGCGTGTTTGCGAATTATAGAAATAAGATACGGTTCAGAAAACAGGCTCATTAAAACCTGCAGAAGAAAAACGATAAATAGATCAATGTCTAAGTATTATTTGTTGGGCTTATTGGGGTATTTTGCGTTTTTCTGCACTATTTGTTTTCTTTTTTGATGTTAACATAGTGTGCGGCCAAGTTAGGTGACAAAATAGGCTTCTTGTAGTTGTATTTATAATTGGGAAATTTCCAATTCCGAGTAGGAACTTTTCTTTTTCTCCATTCGGAAGTGGGAACAGTACCAGTCACTTAATCACTTAATCGTGAATGAACTCATTTAATGTTCCAGATAACATCAAATCTGTAACAATGTTGCATGCTACTTATTTTTTGTTGCATAACTACACTAATGCATTCAAAGCTGTTCGATAAATGTGCACAGTGTCGATCGCGTTGACGTGTAGTTAGCATAGAGGCTGATATTTATTACCGAAATGATTAGAATAAACTGGTTTCACCATAAATTTCAGTGCCAAATTAAAACTTTAATATGGTTTTTAAGACGTGAGTCGTGCCGTTCTGTTCTGTTGCAATCACAGCTTTGTCTCTCCGTGTTTCCTTCAAACTCACTAAACATTCAAAACTCGCCTGATTTTTATCTCCTTCAGAGCTGCGATGCATTTTTATCATCAATGTTGGTGTTTTCACACTTTCTGTGCCGCCAATGTTTTTCATCATTTAAGGGTTGAAGGTCACCGCCACTGTTCCTCCTTTTGCGGATGTTTTTTTTTGCCTTCAGGTTCCTTTAACTACATCTTTTATTTTCTGGATATAAAGACAAACCAGTCACGCACCAAAAGTCTAGAAAAAGAGAAAAAAAACAGCCATTCTGGCATCACTCGAATAAAATCTGCGGACAGAATCTGAAAAAATACTTGCTGCATTTTTAATGAATGAAACTCCGCCGTGCTGCTGAAAAGGTGGTCGGTGTCTGTTCTGACAATGCTTTATGTATCCCCTACATTTCAGTATTGTGCCTGAAATAAAGCCTATACTTCATTTTATGCCCGTTTGCAGTGTTGACCTTTACCAATCTCTCTTGGCCCTCATCTCTGTTGAAGTGGGCTTTGTGCCCGACTATGGATGAGCCTGTGAATCTCATTTACCCTGTATGATGATCTTGCCTTCGCTCCTCTTTATGCAGTCGCGATGAGCGAAGTTAATATTTTTCTTTGTTGGGGAAACTGCCGCCACCCATTCTTCTCTTCCCGACGTGCGTGTGGTCTGTAGCACCAGTTTTTTCCACACTGGTTGATGTCCCATGTAGCATCACATGTTAATAATACTACCTCGAGTTGTTGTTGTTGTTGTTTTCCCTATTTTTTGATAGTGTTTCTTGATTTTTCAGCTCAAAAGTAGAAACAATATTCGCACCGCTCGTCTTCCCTCCACCAGATGAAAAAAAACATCCTCCCCCAGTCATTTAATGAACCTGAGACGGGTCCTCGATGCAGAGCGTTAAACACGAAATACCGCGAGCGTGGTTTGCAATAACAAACGTCCTTTTTCTGCCTTGGCTGGGATTGTTTGGGAGGCATCCAGGAAGAGTGATTGACCGTCCGAGGCGTCGCGCTGCAACCAAACACCTGGCAACCTGACCAGAAGTGACCGTGCTTGTTGGGACTTCTGTCGGGGTCATTTGCACAAACAATGCAGCCAATCGGCCGGGGAGGCTTTGTTTAGTGCTTTGTGTGTGTGTGTGTGTGTGTGTGTGTGTGTGTGTGTGTGTGTGTGTGTGTGTTTTACTCGGATATGGCCACTGACACCTGTGTTTACAAGCTTTCCTTTCTGTGGTGGCGTTTGCATAAACCTTCAATCGCAAGTGCACAGAAGTCATCAACGAGTGGGCGGCGGTTTTATTCAGAGTGAGGTGCACCCTGAAGTGTTAAAAGTAGTTTTTAGGACGTAGAAATCTTTCATATGTCTCAATCAGCTCGTCGATCGAGTGAAAATTACGATGCAACTCCAGATTATTTTGCAATTTTGATGATCTGATAACAAAAACCTCTGATTCAGATGCTTGATGTGCTAAATGTTAAAAATTTAATGAGGTAAGAGTGAAAAAAAAAACAGTTTCAAGATGAGTCTTTGGTCTGTTTGCTTTGTCAGATAAACAGTTCAAACCAAACGATAATGATGGGAAAACAAAGAAAACAATCAAATCAAAAGCAGCAGCGAGTGATTGTCTCACTTTTTTGTTGGGGGGGGTGAAATAATCATGCAAATAGCCTCAGGTTAATTTTTTTGTCAATCACCCAATTAGCTTCTTCGCTAATCTTTTAATCTGCAGTCGAAGCTGTTAACTTTGCTTCACGACTTCATAACTAAATGACATTTTGCAGGAAATTTTGCAAACTTTGTCGAGATTTCCTCGTGCATTCGAACGGCACGGGAGACGCGAGCGCGTTGAGGTGTTGCATTTCTGTTTTTATCAACCCAGAACATCCATCAGCTTCACAGTCAATAGGATTTTGCGCGACTGGGCTGCTCCGCTCATAAAGGCCCCTCAGTGGAGCCGGCAGCCTGGACGTCTGAGCTCCAGATAAAGAGGACTCTGTTGCTTCTTTGGAAATTTGATCGGCGCCCGAATAAGTGGCGGATTTTCATAGACTCGCAGGCAGCAAATTATGGCCCGTGTCGTTATTTATTCCTGGGTGATGTTTGGTGTTTTATGGCTTCCCAATTCGATGTGGTTTGTACACAAGTCAGAATTAAAGAAGCCCGGGAAACAAAAATAAATAAAAAAGGCTCTGAAAAGGCAAAGCTGCCAGAACCAGACTGTTGACTTGTGAGACAGGTTTGTAAACATTTGTCGGGGAGAAAAATGAAAGCCATTCATATTCTCCGCTCGCCGGATCCCTCTCGGGGTCACGGCGAGCTGAGGTCTATTCAAGCTTATATTTTACAGAATACAGACAGGTGCACCGGCTGTGTCTGTCACAGCGGCTGCCGCACACTGACCAGCCCTGATATTCATGTTGCATTCCGGTTTAGTGTCGCTCGTCTGCCTCTTTTTTTTTCTTGCCTCTTTCGGCCTCAGATTTGTGTGGAGACCCGAAGAAAAACATGCCACTGTGAAGACCGCACTGTAAACTATAACAAAGGGGACTCTAATTAAAATGTCTTCATGTCGCGGAGCGTTTCATGACATTTACTCACGTGTTTTTTTTCCCCCACTTTTCTCTTCTCGCTTGTGTTGTTGTTGGGAAAATAAGTAAAACGGCTGTTTATGCGCCGGAGAGTTTCCTAAAAAGAAAAACACCAAAAAATGACACCGGTCCAGCCTGTTTATCTTGTTCCTGCAATTAAATTTTTGCCAGTTTTATGGGACTAAATTGCAAGAATTTATGAGTAGATTAGCTACCGCTGTTTGTACCAAGAAATTGTGTTTCCAGTTCTGGAGAAAACTGCAGCCGAGTTGCAGAATTGTCTTTTAATACTGTCTGATAAAACATAAAAATGTGGCAAGTCTTTCACATGATGCATGGCAAACTTTAAGGATTCGCGAAAACGTTGAGTTCATTCACAGTTATTTTAATAAACTCTTTTACGGCACTTTTCTGCAATTATTTTCTCGATTCTACTACTTGTTTTCCTTTAAGTCTTTCCATATTTGCTCCCAGGTCCATTTTTTTCGTATCAATTCAGCCTAAAACTCATTAAGTCGAGTCGAGCTGACTGCACGTTTCTCTTATCTCTGTCAACAAGATAAAACGGCTACACAAACCAACACGGCGCTACATCGGACTGCAGGTGCGCCGTCGCCCTTCTGACTTCCATTGTTGCGTTTGAGGTTCGTGTTGCATACGAATGAAAGGAAGTTTTGGGTTGCCTAACAATGACCACCCCCCTCCCTCAAGAAGATGGCGTTCAATTGCAATCAAGTGGAGTAGGTGATTAGTACTGTAATTGCGTAGTTAAAAGAAACGGTGCATCGGAGAGATCAAGCTGCAGAAAAGTCATAAACCAACACATAATGTCCACTATAAGCTTATAATAAAAAAACACTGTGATAAGTTATTCAAAAATTTGAGTATTCTCTCTGATTTTACTTGTGTTGGTCAGGTCTGCATGCTTGCAGCTGAAACACTCGGTGAATTTGTGTAATTAAATAGACCGAACATCTGCGCATAAAGTTGTTCATTTGAAACTGAGCTGCTGTTCACCTGGAAATAACTTGTTTTCTCCTGTTTAATGAGGAAATTATGCAAAGTTAGATACACAAAATACAAAAAAAAGCTGCTTCTGCTTCAACTCAACCGTCCAACAGTTGCTGTTTTTACTGCGCGGCACGCCTGAGTGAGACGAAGACCTTAAAAAAAAAGAAAGAAAACACCCAACTTTAGAATAAAGACCCAGAAAACAGACCCCAACTTAAGCTCATGCATGTTTATACTCTTTTATTGACTTCCTCTTTAAATGCTTCCCACAGGTCTCTAAAGCTGGAGTGCAGATACTGAATGTAGGCATATTTGCAAGTGAAGGTGGGGGATAAAAGCACTGAAACTCATGTCCTCATAAAGAGGGATCAGCAGTGTGAACGGGAGCTGCATACCGATGCAAGAGATGCCAGTGCTCGGAGCCAGAGAGCATTTTGCTTTGCCGGGGAGGAGAGAGAAGAGAGAGAGAGAAAAAAAAAAAGGCTTAAAGCTGCTAAGCTGAGAGCAAGAAGGGGAGAGGAGGAGACTGTGCGGAGCAGGAAGGCACGCTAACTGTAAAAAGCGGCAAGAAGTGTCATTGTGTAAGATATATCTGCCATTTCCTTCGCCTAATGTGACTGGGAGACGTGAAAGAGGTGACCGTCGTCATGAAATAAAGGTTAAACCATTACGTGTTGCTCCAATCGTGCACATGGTTATTTCACAGATCCACTTCTGATTCTTGGTGGTTTGTTTGGAGAAGAAAATCGGTTTTACTGGGGGGGGGGGCTGCAGATTTGTAAGAAGTATAAGCGATAAACTTCAGGTTATGTTGGAAGCTGCTTCATCGCCTGCCTGCCTGCCTGCCTGCCTGCCTGCCTGCCTGCCTGCCGCTTTTTGTAAGACATTATGACGGTGCGTTCGCGTCGAGCGTGTTCGGACCGGTTTGGTTTGACTCTCGCTTTTGGTTTATTTTGGCAAGCGTGAACGGTGCAGCTCTGAATGTGCAGCAACAACTCGGGGATCAGGGATGGGTGTCGCCAGTGTAGTTTATTCTACCACCCCCCTGTTTTACTTTATTTTTATCTGTGTTGCATCAAAACAGGCCTGGAAAACAGCCTTTCATTCATATCTGAGTGTCAACTGTTTTGACTGACAGTTTAAGTCAGATGTTTGAAGACCAAATTTGGAAACATTTTGAGTCTTCATTCAAAACTCCTCAAGCAAAACCCTGAAAATCACATAAACTACACAAATTTACAAGTTACTACTCCAAGTTACTGGAATTTCTTTGGAAATTTGGCCACTCTTACCTGTTCTTCTCAACTAAAAATCGCAGGATCAGGCTTTCCTGTCGTGCTGCTGAGAATGTGATTAGGAAGCGCTAACTTTAATCACATTTTGCATATGCATGAAAAAACGACCTAAAGAGAGAGAGCTGGTACGCAGGGAGATGCAGTGGACGTTTCATTAAAGTAGCAACCACTGATGAAGGCTCCTCACAAGGAGAACAAGAGGGCAGATGGAGTCTGCCGGACTCTGAAGTATTTTACAATACTAATCATCGCATCACCTCTAATCATAGAAAAATACCTCTGGAGATCTTCGCCTTGTTCTGTTGCCTTTACATAATGATGTACTGACTTTACTGTGTGCCTTGAATTAAAGAGGAAACGGGGCCCCAATTACTTCAATTCAACATATGTGCTCTGTGGTTCACTCAGTTCAATTATTCGCATATTCTCACCGAGAGTTTGCATATGTTAATATTACCTGCGTCTGTTTTCTTTGATTCTGCGCATTAATTTGTGGTTTTTTTCCTAATCTTGAAGGGGGGGGGGGGGTGGATAACTATCAGCCAATTATCACCAATGAGTTGCAAGGTTCAGTTTTAAAGAGGGTGAATATCTGAAACCTGAGCGGAGCTGGTTGAAGGAGGCTCGTTAGCCTTTGGTAAAATTCCACCTCTAAAGTGATAAAAGAAAAAAAAAGCTACATATTAAAATCTTTACAATAGGCGGAAAAAAACGTTGGTTGTGCTCTCGAAGATTTATAGATTCCCAAAGATGTTTGTCTTTCAATTTATGTTGCGTTTACACAAACAGATCTCAAGTGTTGACCTGTTCTGATCTCATTGTAACTCTGATCATTTGGAAGATCATCAAAGAAAAGAAGCCGGCGTGCTGTTTGCATGCCAACATTTAGCGCATTAATTAATTGACCTCCAGGTCTTCACAGGATTTTAACTCTAAGCTGGAAAAGTACCGTATTTTCCGCTCTATGGGGCGCACAGAATAAAAGCTAGTCGTGGCTGGGGTTGCACTATACAACCACTGATTATGGTAGCCATAAGTGTCCAATATTGATTCATATACAAGATGCACTGGATTATAAGGCACACTGTTGGTTTTGGAGAAAACTAAAGGCTTTTAGGTGTGACTTATACTGCGGAAAAGATGGTACTTGCATGTTTATCTCATCCAGGGAATCAGGGGGGATTTATTGTTGGTTATTCCTCTCAGATAGACACAAAAAAGTTGAAACAAGAGCAACAGTAAGAACTGTTGTTGTGAGTTTGAGCAAAAATAAGGGCTCTAGGCTCAAAGATTCCTGCCTTCACTCTAAACGGTTATTTTTTGGGGTATTTGTGGGGGAAAAACACAGGAAAGATGTTCTGTTTGGGTTTGTTGTGCTGAAATAGGGGGAATATAAAGCTTGGATGGACCCTACAATAAGTTCTTCTAATGGCCGGTCTGGACTGACCCTGCCTTTTATGGACCTGCCGATGATTATACATTTAGTATCCTCCGGTTCAGGTGGAGTGTGAGGACATCCGATGTGCACCGGGTGACCTTAACTACTGGAGCTGGAGCACCCCCCAGATAATGACCACTCTGGACCCCAGTAGCAGGCTTCATCACCTCATAAATACAGGGACCATATGGACTCTCGGCGGAAAGCCGCCGACAGTCACTTTTCAAATGGACGCGTACTTGTAGGTGGCTTTTGTGCGGTGAAAAAGGACTCGCTTTGCACTCACGGGTTCATGAAAGCTGTTTTGTGGAGGCTGTGGTTCGGTTACGGTGGCCAAATGGCTCATGGCTCTAAAAATGGGACGCGGCTTTCCAATGGTTGTCCCAGGCCGGAGAGCACGACGAGGTATGAAACGACCCATCGGCGTGAATTCGGGACGGTTGAGCACCGGGTAATGTCACGACAACATCGCCTTCAAACAGTCGGAGTTGAATCTTGTTTTTGGACAAATTAGGTGTTTCATCAGGTGCAAAACGTGTTGCCGAGGGAAGTTCGAACCTTCCTGGGGTGCCGTAAATATTTTCTTTTTGTAAAATTAGGGGGCTGCTTTGAAATGACAAATTGATCTCTTTTAAAACTGCGCGCAGTTGATTAAAAATTTAGACCCGCTTTCTTTGATGGGGAAACACTCCGTGTGGAGTTTTCCCCCTGTTTTCTATAGTCACAGCGCTGATTGAACAATCACCGTAGGAGGCATCTTGATGTAGAAACGGGGCCCCATGGATACAATTGCTTTTTTCTCGCGGTGACAAACCAACTTGTTCTGTGATGCAGAGCCACGGCCGTCACACGCTTCAGCCAAGAATTGCCAATCTGGAATCTGAGGCTCCGCTCGGCACCCACAGTATCACTCATTTGGAGGTTACACTGGTAAAAAATGTAGTAATGTTTTTAATATCTAATATGAAAAGTCTTCTTGACTTTGGGACTTTAAGACAGAGGCATGGAGAGAACTACAGCTGAGGTGTCAGACGTGCAAAATCGGCCCACCAGAGGGTCCTCGAGGCAGCAATGTGACAATTCTGAGCAAAGGGTGGGTAATCCTGGTCCCAGAGGCCCAAAGCCCTGCATGATTTCAACGCGTTCTTGCTCCAACACACCTGAATCTCATTGGTGTCATCATTCAGCTCTGCAGCAGGAGTCTGATGATGAGCAGCTCATTGCAATCAGGTGTGTTGAAGCTGGGAAGCATTGAAAACATGCAGGGGCTGCGGCCCTCCAGGACCAGGATTGCTCACCCCCTCCTTATAACTACAAAATTTGCAGTTGAATAACTTTGCTAATCTATTGATTGGATGTTGAGCTGGTTTAGCTCGAATAGAGACTGTATGCTGGCAAGAGTATGTGTCTGAGTGGTTGGCTTCACAGTGATGCATAAGAACACTGAAGGTTGTAGGGGGGAGGGGGTCCACAGCCTTTCTCAAAGGTTGTGAGTCACTGCTTGGAATCACAGTCGGTCCCCCTTTTGTTCAAAAAGTTGTCATGAAAAACGAGTGTAAAATTAGACGACGTTTACTTTGGAGCGTCTGTTTTGGCACTGATTCACACGTGTATAAACGTCCTTTTTCCAGGATGTCTTTAGCAGTTTTAAAGATAGTGTGTGTCTGAACATCTGCATTGATGAGCACGCGCGCGTATGTGTGTGAGAACAACCTGGATAGCATCGCAGCAGCTGTAGCCAGGCCTACATTATTGATGTAACCTTGTGCTCAACTGAACATAATGCAAACTAGATGCAACAGTGCTACAGCCAAACTGTCTCTGACCTCATTTATGGCTGATGTTAGCATGCCATCTCCGTCCCAGCGTCTGTATTATCGGCCTTATATGATCTCGTTCTTTGCCTTTCTCCGCTGCTTTAGGCGTCTGCCCATATTGATCGCCGATGCCTTGTGACGGGACGGGGATATTTGAATAATGCAGTTGGGAGCTAGTTGAACATGGCCTGCTGCAGGACGGGTCATCTGAACTGCCGTGCAGCGCTGGCTTGATAAAGCCAGACGCGGTGGAGTTATATGACCTTTCCAACTCCAGGAGTCAGCCCATTTGCGGCTGTTTGCACCTTGCATTAACATGTTTTTTTTTCTCTCTCTCCATACGAAGATAAGCTATCTGGACGCAGATAACCTCCCAGTAAATGAGGTTTTTCCTGCGTGGAGGGACTGGCTGCGACGGCGTGGAGGGTTACCTCTGTTTCCTCATCACTTCCATCAGTTTTCCATTCCTGCTCACATTTAATCAGGCACAAAGTCCACATCTTTTCCAACAACACAGTGAACTTTTTGTGGACAAAGTCTATTTCTCCCACTGCGATTCATTCACTTTTTGTTGACGAACCATCGACAAAGTTGACAGATGTTCCACTTTCTTAATGCCTGTATATGTGGGAGCTTTAGGGCGCGGTTCAGTCAGCGCTCAGCTGATAAGACTTTGTCTTTTCTTTCCATTTGGACAGATGTGAACGCTCAGCCAAACGCCGTTGCAAACCCGACGCTCCTGTGCTCGGTTTACATTGTGAAAGGTGCTCTGTCTGCTGCACAAAAGATCAGACGCGACACGCAATAGGTCGGTCGTGCCTGTGTAACCATAGCAACGCGATGCAGTCGCTTGTTTTGTGGATGAGACGAGTTATCTTCCTCCTCGCGCCTCGGGTGCCAACCCAGGGACCTGCTTGCTGTGAGGTTACGCCAGCGTACAGTCGCCAAACCAGACAAAAAGTGTGAAGTTTCAGGACATTTCTTTGCCCAAAGCGAAGAACTTTTGGCATGAACGGACACGTAGCGCACTGGTAACAATAAGGCTCATTAAGAGAGAATTTGTAGACCAATCATAGCAATGAAATGTTAAGATTTTGGGATGTTTGTGGCAACAAAACTACTTTTTTCAGTTGATTTAAAGAAAAAAATGCAATACGAGCAGTTATACTCGATGCGGTGTGATCGTTATGGCCAAATGAAGGAAAACAAAGAGTCTGTAAGACTTTCTATATGCTTCTTGCCTCTTTCATTACATATCCAAATAAAAAACAAGTCGAAAATGGAAACCAAAACATTTCATCAGCAGGCTTCATCAGGTGAAAAAAGTAATAATGTGCCCACTGCAGGTATAATGGATGATACTTGTAATTGTGTGTGACTTTAAAGGCATTCACACTGCTCCACTTTTCTCTTTCTCTAAACAATCTGCGGGACCTAATCGGGATATTTTAAGATATTCCTCCCCGACGCTGCACCGGGCTGATCCTGAATCACTTACACTTTTGCCAATGGCGGCGCAGGAGCAGTAATAGAAAAAAAATGTGGGTTTCTTTTTTTTTTCAAGATATTCTTAGCCTCCACAAAGTCTTTGTCAAATTCCTCCCAGATTGACAGGCTCCAGTGGGGATTTTCACATTCAGTGGGAACACTGAAACTGTCATTTCTTCACTATAAGACCAGAAAAAAAGAGACAGATGTTGTAAAAGTGAAGACACATTTATTAGGCTGCATGTGTCTCGCTGAGAATCCCCAAAGTTTGACTTAATGACTCTTGCAGACGTTGAACGGCGTGCGCAACTAAATATATCTCACTCTCATATCAACAAAAACAAGACTTCTTGGGAGGAAAAAAATGATAAAAAGTAAAGAACAAATGAAGGAAAGTAGTTTTGACAAAGTGTAGTGTTTTCCTCACTTTGTACATATCGTATTGATATTTATTCAAAGTTTCGACCTTTAGAAATGCATATTCTAGTTCAGCCATTCTTCAACTTAAGAACAGCTCGACCCTGAACTGTGAAAAACCTCTTCGGCTCACCCGAACTTATAATCACCACCGTGACCAGCGAAGGAGACTGGAATCAAATCTTCTCCTCTGTATTATATCCATTTCCTTGACTGAATAGCTGCGTGTGAACCTTAATATTTTAAACGCTTTGGCCTTGTTTTGTTACATCTGAATGTTTTATGTCGATTCGTTTTTACATATTTGACAGTCATTCCGAGTTTAATTACCAGGATGAAAATTTAAAATGTTTTTATTTTTAATGAACATCTTAACGGCCCACCTGCTGCACCTTTGCCATGCTGCAGAGGAGACACTCGAGCGGGCTGCATTTGCGGCAGAATTCCCGTTCTCGCCTCATTTTGTTGCACCAGGAAAAACTTTGTGGTCGCAGACTTGACGGATGTGAAAACGTTCCCGTCTGCGCTGTCGATGATGCCTAAAATTCACGTAAGGTCTCGTTGGCTGTGTTCAGTTTCTTTACACCTTCCCCGTTTCTTCTTCACTGTTTTGCCTGTGGTGTTACAGCACCACCTTCGTGTCAGTTCCAGACATTACAGCATTGTCGGTGGTTTCCCTTGGACTAACTACATCTCCTGACGCTGTGCTTATGGAAAAAAAAAAGGACATTTAGATGTGGACGAGGCCTTGAAATCGCCTCCGAACGCAAGATGACTCATCAGACTTTTGACACTATTTCACAGGAAGAAGAACACACAAAATCGATGTAAAAACACAGAGACCAAAACAACCATTTGGCGCTGATCAAGAGAAAAAGCTGCCAAAAGCGCGTAAAAAGCACAAAGTTAGAAAAACTGAGCAGATACTTCTTTTTTTTTCTTCTCGTTCTGTGGTGTCTCCAAAAAGCGACAAGTTTTTATTGCCGCAGAAGTTCAAGTTATTGTTCTCATTAGAGTACACAGACCATAATGAGGCATGCTTCCCAGGGCAGAGTGCTTGTAACACATCACTATATTGACCTGCTCCTCCTGTACACAGAGCGCCCTGTTGTTTGATATGCCTGGTAATGATGTGACATTTCACGCGAGAGCATTACATTTATTTCATGAAAAGTAACTAATTTTACCCCCGTCGTGTCAAGTAGTGGGAGGTGTGCGGCGTGGCATTTGTGTTTTGGCCTTTTGCAAATTATTAATAGCCGCCCGCTTCTTCTGCTTTAAGAGGGAAATATGTTGATGCGTTATTGCCGTGAATTAACAGAAACCATGGAAACAGCACTCGCAATACACCGCCACGAAGTCAAAGAGCACAGCTCGCAGAATCTTTGCCGATAATTGGCTTAATGCTTCAACATTAGAAAATCGTCTCTCCAAAGAACAGAGGAACAGTCACAGCTGAGCTGCAGCCAGCATATTGTAGTTTGGTCTCATTATTCACTGTAACATTGTTTTAATGAACACAGCATGTGCACTTAATTCTCAGATCTGTTATTTGCGGTGCTCTGACTATTTCAGTTGTTGGCGATAATAATAGAAAGGAAAATTACTTCTAAGTGACTTGGAAATTGATTGAACGCTCTGACAAATGAACAAAGTGTTCGGATTCGTCCTTATTATTAATATTGTACATTATTAATAGTCTGGAGCACTTTGACTCGAGTTGTTACTGGCCTGGACATTAAACCATGAACTCACTACGTTTTGGCGTCACAATGGCACTTCTTGTTGTCTGTGCTTCTCTTCAAGCTGACAGAATCTTTGTCCGACGTCAGTGGAATTCATGTAAATTAATTTTGCTGCAAATACAGTTTGATCTCCAGATTTATACACCACACACTGAGTTAAGTGTAGCAGCAGTGGTCTGCTTGCTGCCGGGCCGCACATAATGAAGCCGAGCAAGATTAATCGCTGGAGTTTAGAGGGAAGAAGGCGGACCTTTTAATTCACTACAAAAAACGAGGTGTGCGTATAAAAAAAACCTAGGATTACCAGCTTGGAAGTTCCTGGCTTTCTAAACACAACACAGAAAAAAATACATAAATAATGTTCTTGTCGTTTAATCTGAAATCTGACAACATATTGGTATGATATACTATTAATAAATAAGGCTAAAAAAAGTATTCATGCTTTTTATCTTGCAGAGTTAATGAAAATACACTAATTTACTCTATTATTCAGGTTTTTGGTTCGTTTTCACTTAGTTTGTTAAATAACTTGTTGCTTTTTACAAAAATATACACTCTGTATTCATCACTTTTAAACCGCGCATTCATCTAATCATCGAACAGATAGTTCCAACAAATAAAATCCACTTCATGTGTATTATTATTTACGTGTCTTTGGTTGAAGGGATGTTGACTGATGTGCTTTTTCCAAAAACAACCAAACTTCAGGCCTCTGGAGTCAGTCCCACCAAAGCTCCGGCGTGATTTCCGCCTCGCTTTCCGATTGCTGGCTTTGATAGCTGCAACGTTTCTGTGCCTCAACTGCACATAAGAGAAAGTTTCTCCTCTCGGAGGATCGACGTGATAAATTAAAACCCGGCGCATCGAATCAAGCATGATTTTTTTTAACTGCTAATGAATCATTCTTTTGGCAATATATCAATTCCCCCGGCTCTTCTCTGTGACTTTTTTCTCTCTTTGTTATAATATCCTTTAATTTACACTTATTTCCCTTGTCTGTATCAACCGCCGCCCCCGTGCGAGCTGCAAAAACCTGCTGCATTCACCTCCTCTGATTACGAGGGCTGAACTGCTGTATCATCCTTGAAGAGCTGGCGTCTTTTGCCACCTATCAATAAATGCATTTCTCTGTTTGTTTCATCCGTATCAAAGATTGAGAATTACACCAGCAGCGATGCTTGTAGACTCGCCACGAAACATAATATAGATCGGAATTCCGGCCTTCCTGAAACGCCTTCAAACAAATCTTGCATTACAGACCTTTCTCATGCCTCCTGTTCGCCCGGCAAGCGGTGTCTGTGAGAAGAGGGGGCTCCTCCATTGTGCTCCCTCGTCGTACGTTATCAAATCAAGTGTGTATTTCCTTTACTTTATCCTTAACCAAAGCGTCGAGGGGGATTTATTTTCATATTCTCTTGGCAAGTGATCACATTACACCTTTCCGTCTATCTCTCCTCCATCGGCAACTTGAAAGCTAAGCTGATTTACGTGGAAGTGCCCCACGTTTCTCAAATACATTTACAGTAATGCACTCTCCAGTGGATTGCACACTTCTTTCATTCGTCTGTCACTGAGAGAAAGGATTTCGTCACTTGCCGGGAAGCCGATTCACAAATTAAACTTGAGACATTCTGTCTCGGAAACGCAAGCGCTGAAACTGGCGGTCAGCTTTTCCATGGCCTCCTGATCCCGACTTCTCTCTCTCTTACCTTCACGCCAGCCTCCCACGTGGCGCTCCAGGGAAAACGTACTTCTCTCATTCGCTTCGATCTCAGAGTTAAGCAAGACGTCGTGGCTTGGAAACAAACCCACCGTTTCTCCTGATGGTGTTTCGTGAAAGCCGAGGTTGTCACAGTTTGGTTTTTTTTTTTTTGCCTTATTCCTTGAAACCGGCAGTCTTGGAGTGCTTTATGCTCAGACTAACCGTGTCTGAAAAGCGTCTCACTCGCAGCCTTATAGGCCTGTTTGTGTGTTAGGCAGTTACATAATTGGTCCGCATTCACTGGAGATTATAGTGGGGTGCTTGTTGCTTGGGGTTTTCGCTCCAGCTCAATGAAAAATGGATGTCAGGCCTCCACGTGAGTATTTGAACTCATAAAATATCATTTCAGCAGACTGGTTAGCCCCACAACACTGGAGGTCATCCCTTGAAGATCAAGAAGATGTGATTTCTGTGTTGTAGAAGGATGAAAAAAGTGCTGTTTTAAATTCAAATCATTTAAAAAATAAGGAATATGACATGTCTTTTCTTTGTTATATTTGGCAGATACAGAAAGTCAAACTGAACAGTTGGAAGATGCAGACGATCGGTTAAAGGTTAAACCAGCTGAAGCTCAACAGAAACTTTTTCTCTAAGTTTTTATACATGCTGTACATTTATCGTCGAATCAGTGGAAACTCGAAACAAATAAAATTATCAACAAGTGCTCAAAAGTTATTTTGTTAGTTTTTTACATTCAAATAATCTACATAGTTATTTTCTTATTGATTCTTGTCTTCATGCATTCGTTATATTTGTGTCGTCATTTCAGTAAAAATGCAATAAAAAAGGTCGATGATAGATCGGATTTATTAGACCCACATTAAAAAAAATCCAACTTAAATACAAATAAATACAAAAGTCATGAAGTTCGAAGTAAAAAAGTATATAAATAAAATGACATAAAATCCCAACATCACCTGAGGCAGTGTTTGCTTTCAGAAGTGATTATAGGAGGATTAATGATTCAGCTCCTTTGAAAGCTGAGTCATGACTAATAATCTGTGTAGATCTCAACCTTCACACTTCTGTTTATCTATAACTGCCAAATACATGAGAGTGATTGATATAAAAAAAAAAACAACAAAGAAGGAAGTCTGATTAGAGAGTGAAAAACTGTTGATCTGAAATATTTCCTTTCGTGATAAATTCTTGCAGCGCCCACGTTGGCACAAAAAAAATGGGGTCATTTCTGAGCTAGATCTAATCTGGCCGATATAATGGCGTGTTGAGGGTGGCAGAAAGAGCTCCGAGCAGAAGCCATGTTTGTACGCTCATTATTGCCACTGCTCTGAGCTTCAAGAGGGTGCTTATGCTTATCAAAGAGTGAATTATCAAGCATGACATAAACAGGCATAATTAGACCATCAATCAAGTAAATTAGTTATGGATTATCTCTCTGTAATTGACCCTTTTGTATTTTGTTCAAAGTGAAACTTAGCCAAAGATTTTAAAAGTCAGCCGCGTGGCCGCGCCTCGTGTTTTCCTCCCCGCTCCCCGTCTGATACATCGCAGGGCGTCTTTTGTGTAGCGCTCGTCAAATTCCAGCAATTACAGCCTTTTCTGGCCTACGCAGCTGTTGTTGTGTTGTCCCCACTTTATTGATGATGACAGATCCCCTTGAAATGTGTCGGGAGGGCTCGGAGTTTTTCACCAGGAAGCAAACGGATGTAACGCCAGCTTTGCCTCTCCTCCTTTTTTTTTCCCTTCTTCCCTCTAAACAAATTATTTATCATAAAATGTCCAGGAGTCAGTTTTAAGTGATGAATCATAGGCTAATGCTCAAGAGGAGAAGCTCGGCCGCGAGCAGTCGATGCCAACGCGGCACTTTCAGGATCCCTCGAACGTAAACGCTTTCTGGCCGCGCTTCTCCCACATCCCTAAATGAACTTGACGTACTGTATCAGAGGAGATAACAACAAAAGAGCTGCCAGCGTGCCGAGGTGATTTGCATTGAGTCACTACCGGGGGCCCTCCGCTATACCTGAGCGAGCCCTCAGACAGCCTTTCAGACGCTCGCCGGTAAAGCAAAGCAGCGAGCCGGCGATTGTGACGTCTCGAGATGTTTACTGCAGAGCCGATCGAGGGAGGGGGGAGGGAGGGGGGGAGGCAGGGCTGTGGCGGCGGCGGCGGCGGTGTGTCTCATCTCCTGTACAGCCCCACGAGTGTGCGACTGTTGCTTGAGAAATCACTTGACCAGAAAGTAGAGTGAGGGGAGAGCCGAGCGAGCACGTCCGGATCGGCGCGACGTTCATTTAAATTGAGCTGTTGCTCCGCGTGTAGTGTTTGGGTGAGTTTGCCGTGGCCGCTGTGTTGTGCTGCCAGCTCTTTAGAATATAGGAGGCGATACACGCCACTTCCAAGACGGGCTATAGGCTGGTGAGGCGGCGTTTGCAAACCTTGAGTGTGTTCCTGCCTTTTTTTTGTGTGTCCTTCTGAGTCGAATAACTGTGTTTTCAGTCAACACGGCGTCACCTTGAGCCAAATGCCATTCTGACACAACAGAGAAGTTCAATTGTGATTTAACTTTGGTTTATCTTTTAACGTCCAGCTATCTTTCCTAGTGTATCATAGCATTTGTAATGTTGAAAATTTGCTGTGTTTTTGGGTGATTGAGTGACTATAAATGGACTTGACTATCCATGGTGAATTTGCTCGCAAAGTTCTTTGTATTGTTGGTCAAATTCACCCCTTCACAAACCAAAAATGCTCAGATAGAAGGACCACACGCTGTCCCACCTGGACCACACCTGCCTTCTTTCATTTTACACTCATAAAACATTAAATTAGATATCTTTCAGTGTGTTTCTTACTCTAAATTTGGCTGCAGAGTGCAGGGTTGCATTGTGGCCTCTGTGTGCATGTTCAGTAACACCAGTTGTGTCCTGTGAAGGAGGGAACCTGCCTCTGTGTATTGTGAGCTCTGATTGGCTCTGGCATACTTCATAATATAAGTGGGGAAAAAAGTGAATTTGGGAGATGAAGATCATTTTAAATTGGTCCCTTTTTGTCCCGGCGCTGAGTTGAACCAGCGGTTAGCGCCGGTGCCCTTGAGCAACATGGCGTCCTGTTTGAACTCTGCTGACTTGGCTTTTTTTTTTCCCCTTTCGTGTGGGTTTGCTTGTTCCCGCCGCATCCGTGTGGGTGTTCGTCCCAGCTATTCTCGCTCCCTCCTACGACCAGAACACGTCTGTTAGGTTAGTGAGTGGCTCCAAATGAGGTGTGCTGATGCTGTTCCGTCTATGTGTAAACAGCAGCATGTTCGCCGTATGATTTGTCAACAGTGTAACTGGCCTTCTGCCCCCCAGTCAGCAAGGACAGGCCATTCTGGATGTAGTGGGCTTAAATGAAGGAAAACTCCTGTTTTTTTTTTTTCTTTTTCAGTAGTTATTTTGATCCTTTTTCAGTGTAATAATATGAATAATTTCATACAAGCTGCAGGAAAGTGCTGAGGTAACCCAGCAAGCACAATAGCAGAAGACGCACGTCTGCAGGCACGAGACTCTTCATACATTAATATCGACTGTACAGAAAAAGGAGCCACATAAGAAGCTATTTAGAGCCCAACTTGTGAAAAACCAATAAACAAAGAAGGAAGAAGAAGAAAAAACCCCACAGTTGACTTTGTATCTCTGGAGAGAAGTTGGAAGTTTTCCCACTTGCTTTCAAAACGGTTTGTATTCCGGCGCCAGCGTCTCGCAGCCATCAGGGCGCTACATCTTAAGGCACTTCCACATTAATTCCTACGTTCAGCCGCGCTCGCTGGCGCTTGGCGCTCGGATGGCATCTGTGAACCTTGGCATTTCTCTCTTTGTCCTCTCACAATGACTGAAAGCTTCCAAAGCTTCGCATGGAAGAGGAGAATTTTGTGCAAATTTCGAGGCAGCGCGCACTTTGCAATTCTTTAATTTTGACTCCTCCATTTCAGACGTGGCGAAATTCTAGATGATGTTGATTCTTTTAGTTGTTTTTTGGGTTCAGGATCTTTGAGGAAACACTGTAGAGTGAATCCACTTCAATGTAGAGGAGGATTGTTGGTAGTTATTTAGCAAACTGATGGTTTTCACCACTGGAAATACGTCTGGTTTGTGCCACAGCAGTTGGTGCAGTGGTTTAGAGATTTTGCCTCACACTGAGAAGGTTCTGGGTTCGTGTCTGGGTGGCACATTTCTAGGCCGAGTTTGCATGTTCTCCTTGTGCGCTCACGAGTTTCCCAAAACCATCCAAATAATGTCCAACAGCGGCTTAAGCTTGTCCATGCATGCGTATAGGTTTGCCCTGATTTTCCTCCCAACGTGAGCTAAAATCAGCTCCTACTTCCCTGGCGGTCCAGAAATGGAAGCGCGCTAAAGAAGAGGAATGAATTATTACCCTCATGATTGCAGGTCTTTTAAAAGTGTGTCGTAAGTAGTGATTTTAAACATTAGTGACTGGTTCTGCCAACCATATCTCCTCCAGGAGCTCGAACAGAAAAAAACCCTCCGTCGCCTTCGGTTTCACAGTTCCCACCTGAGGATCTGTGGCCTCCACAGTCCAGCGTTTCTGTACTCGTGGGCTGAACACGTCGACCTGTAATCCTGAGGTTGTTATGTGCGAGCGTCTCGCGTGATGTCTGCCGCCTTTGGTGTGTTTGGACTCTGATCATAGAGGCACATTTTCATAAAGCGCTTTGTTTTCAAGGAAAAGTAGATAACTGCTGCAGGAGGCACATAAAAATCAATGCAAACCTCCTCTCACGTGTTTTATCTCCGATTTTCAGTGGCGTCCTGATTAATTCTGCGATTGTTTTTGTAATTACATTGAAAACGAGTTCAAATCAGAACTTTTTGCACCCTACGTTTCTCTGGATAAACCACTGCGCTTATCCCAGACCCCGATATTACAAACACAATGAAAAGATGATAAAGCGGCATATTTCTTCATCCGCCGCGACGCAACAGTTTTAGAAGCGCGATGCTATAAATAAATCAAAAACTCCACACTTAATGTACTCCACATCTGTTAAGACAGACACGCGGTTTCGATTGCCTTCGCTCGAAAACCAGATAATGACTGATGACACGCCAGGAACCGGAGCACGTTATTGCACACTTTCTTGTTTGAAAGCGCTAATTTCATGGTGTGACCCATTTTCCATTTATACCGCCGCATTCACCGCAACATACGGTAATTGTGGAGCGCCGGTGTCTTCGGTCTTGAATAACTGCTGTCCTGTTTTGCAGTTGTCAGAGTGGAGCTGGTGCTGGTGTGTGTGAGTGTGTGAGGGTGTGTGTTTGTGCAGAAGCCTGCAGGGAAGGCACATGCTGCGGATATCTGTCACTCTGCTATTCCAAAGAGCTTATCACAGAGGGAACACTTTCTGCTTCACCAGTTATTTGAATTGAGATTCTTTCAGTATGTCTGTGTAATACAGATTCTTACGGGATGACATTGGCAGAATTAATGTGCGTCTCTTCACCGCAGAGGTGTTAAACACTGAGAGCGTCTCCTCCGCGAAGCGCCGGAATGCCGAGCCGTTTCCGACCGAGCTCGGAAGTGCCACCGAGCGGATGGCGCCCGCTGACCTCTGTGAAGCCGGAGCGCTTCTGATTTCGCGATGAGGGCGAAAGCGTTGAAAGATGAATCCGTCTTCATTCCTACCTTGGGTGTAATTGTGTCATAGCTGTAGGTGAAGCGCCGTCTGCGTGGTGGCTCGGCGTTCTCGCAGTAGGCATTAATGTCAAAGCCACGAGGCAGCAGATGGCACGGAGACGCCTCGAGTGAAAGTTCCCTTAAAGGCATCTGTTAATTGTTTTTGAAGACAAACACGAGTTGCTGCCGTAAGAAGGAGCTGCTGGCTTGCTTTCTCTTTTTTTGATGGCGACACCCTTCCCGGTTTGATTTAATTCGACCGAGCCGGCTTTCAGATCCACATCAATCACCCTTGCTGCTGTCTAATGCAGCTTTGAACTGTTGCTTGGAGGTCAAACCTGCTGGTGAAGTTGTGAGAAATAATGGCGCTGCATCCCAGAGGTCCTGATTCATGTGCAGGAATACAGCAGCAACCCAAGTTATACATATAAATATATATAAATAGTAATGCATTCTTTTCTACATGTACTCTCAGCAAACAATCATAACTTATGATACATCAAGTATTGGATCACATTCTATTGTTTTACATTCATATATGCATCCAAATTAATGGAGGTAAATTAACTAAAGTGCAACAAATGCATGAAAGAGACAACAAAAAGGAAGAAACCAGAAATGTTTGAGTATTTATGGAGATAAATAAACTTATAGAACATTTTAAGAGTGCTGTCAATTTGTCAAGAACTGAGGAAACAAAAAGTAACCTGAATTTATCTAAAGAGAATATTCCTTCTAAAATACACCAAATACTACATGATGATATGAATACCTGCTTTGTTGTAATTCTCTGCTTTTATCCATTTTACTCCACAGTTGTCATGTACAAATCAGTCTTTTGTCAGATACTCTGTTTTTATTTCGGCCCATTTGTCAAAAAAATCTGTCCGAGTTTTTCTGTTATTTCCTCGACTGCCTCTTGGCGCCGATCAGACGAGCCGCAACCCGAACGCAAAGACGGTCAAACTAAACGTCCGCCCGTCATCGGCGGGTGAATGTGGGGCAAATGAAATGCGAGAAAACACCCCAAATTACATCTTGACATTTGTAATATTTTTTAATTCACTACCCTCGGCTGTGTTACAAATTCATCACCTGCCACGCATTGATTTTGCCCTCTGTATGCACGGGCGAGCCCCCCCATTGTAATTCACCGAGTAAGATATTCAGCCATTGCCCTTTTTAACAGCCCAAAGTTTCCTGACCAACTCGGCGTTAATAACCAATCGGCCCCAGAGTCGGACGTTGTGTTGTTGCTTGGAATTTATTTGTCCTCCCATAAATTATTCAGTATTTTGCATCGACTAACTGCCATACCTTTAAGGTTGTGGATCCAAGACCTTGGCACACCTTGCATGTTAATTTGGCCAGACTCAGACGCAGTCCCGAAATGACCACGGCTTTTTTTTTTGTTTAGTAGAGCCATCCGGGGAAAACAACTTTTGTCAGGCCTCCTCGATAGTTGTCGGCTTCCGCTCGTGTCGGCAGGTTTGTATATTAATTTTTCAGCCCTGTGCCGCGTGTCACGCTCTAAGCCTGTTGCTGTTTGAATGGCTCAGTAACAGCTTGTTGGGCAGAACATCAGATTACCGCGCTGTGGAAGGCTCCTTTGTTGTCAGGCCAACATGGTGTGAGGTATTGTGGCCTGTCACCATCAGGATGTCAATGCAGATCCTCAGTCCATCTGTCTGTGGACGTCGACTGCGAGGGCGCATCCCGTCCCCTCTGACACGTCGCGCAATTACAAGCGCCTGGCAGAGCCCGGCAGCTTGCAGCCGAGCTAAAACAAGCTCACTGTGGACCATATTGCTTACATTCATCCTCTCCACTCGTCAGGAAATTAAGTTGAACCCATGCATGACAGTTGTCTTGTTCCCGAGGGCACTTCAGATACTCATCATCTAAAATTTCCTGTTTCTGAACGGCCGCAGCTTCTATAGTTGCTCCAATAACCCGAGAGAGAGGCATCGTATAGGAGGAGCTGATGTACAACCACAGTTTACGCTCGGTGAAAGCCCACAAAACGTTCTTCGGGGTGCTTTTACACAGGCTTACGCGATCCGAACGTTGTGTTTTTGAGAGGTCCCGATGCAAACAAGCCGGTCGAGACCACTTTCACACAGACTTCAGCACATGTAGGCCAAGTCGAGGCGTGGCTTCCTGTTACCATGACGACTGTGTGTTTTTAAAAGGGGAGGAAATCTATCTGTTCTAGTTTATTATTTTGAGCTTATTGGTAACAAAACTCCCCCCGGGAAAGCCTGTTTTTTACCTTTTAAAATGGGACCACATTTCAAAGGACCATGCATTTGTGGCATGAGCAGCAAGTTTGGATATCTAGGTTGCTCCTTTTAACATTTAACCACATCTTGTCTACCAGAGCAACAACAGAAACAGCCAAGATGTCAAAGATTTTCATTTCTGTTCGACCCAACTTCACTTCGACCCGCTGCTAAGAATAAATGATCCGGGGCTAATTTGTTCACCATCCACTGACGTCACATTTAGATAATGAAAGACCTTGAAAACTTCTGAAAATTGGAGCGGCTATCTGCTTCCACCACCCGGGGCGGCCGACGGTGTGAAGTTTCCTGCTGCTGGTCTTAAGTGATGTAAAGACCTCCAGATCAGCAGGTAATAAGCACTCTGGAAGACTCTTTGCACCTAAGCCCTAGTTTTACACGCGAGGTGATGATGGAATAATCATCCCCCGTGTGCATGTGTGCATGCGTGCGCGCCCACGTGCACGTGCGTGAGCTGTGATTGTGCTACAGGAAGGTGAGGTGATGAGATATCAGTAGTGCGGGGAAATCACACTCGCTTTAGGTGCAGCTTTGGCGTCTGCTAACCACTGTGACTCACACCTCTCATAATAGAACGTACACAGGAGTTTTTTTTTTCTTTGTTTAATGTACGATTTTTTTTTGATGTGTTAGAAAAATATTATATAAGGTGTCCCAACAAGTCTCATTTAGCTTTTGTCCTTTTTTGTTGTCTTGCCACTCGATTGCGAATTGTAGCAACAGTTTGGCTCGATTCTTGTAGTACGTCTGTTATTGACGCTTCAGGACATAGAAATCACCAATAATGACATTAAATTGCACCAAAAATCCAAATTACTAATAAACTTGAGGAAAATCTTAACAACCTGGCTGAGTACATACAGAAAAATACAATCCTTCAGTGAATGCCACCAAAACTTGCAAAAAATCAACTTTCTGTCGTGCGACTGTGAATCTTTTGATTAAACATTCGCAAGCAAACAATATTCTGTGACCCCGACAGAGAGAACAAACGACGACACTTCGACGAGTGGTATTGTTACAAAAACAGATGACATTAAACACATACACAGATTTACGTATTTATAGAAAAACATTGACATTGAGGAAAGAAAATTAATTTGCACCACAAAGAAGTTGTAAAAAGAAGAATAAGGTTTTCAAATCAGGAAATACATTAAAAGCTTTTTATTCTAGCAGGGATATAATGTCTTCACTTAAACTCAAATAGAATCAATTAAAGTGTGTTTTGGCTCCGTATCCTTGTTTCATTGTTTACCGTCACTGTTGTCTCCCGTCGCTGTAGTTTTTTCCCCAAATAACAACCGAATGAATCTGCGTCCATTCTGTCAAACATCCAACCTCTACCGGCCCTTCGTCCACCGAACCACCTCCCCTCCGTCCCAGCGGACCTCTGCTAGTATCTGTCTGACCACTTGCAGTTTCAGCCTGCTGACATTAGCATCCTGAGTCTTTAAACCTTTTAGCTCAGGTACAGTAATGCTGATGTGGTGGCTGCCAGTCGGCCAGGTTTTTTTTTTTTTTTTTTTTTACGGTTTCTCGGGCTAATTTTATTCATGCTGGGATTGCTCGTCACACCCGCT
>JASSRZ010000016.1:14291911-14302274 GCA_032164315.1 Malacoctenus gilli
ATGAGCAGTGGAGCAAATTTGTAAAAGGATCCCAATTTTGCTGCTCATCCTATAAATGCATGGTCGTTTAGTGTCAAAAAACCACCCCTATAAACAAGCTTTCTGACGGTATATGATACGCTGTAGCTTTGGGACACAATCTTCTCTTTCTTTGTGCCGTATTCGGTCGGTTGACCACAACAGGACTCTGATTAAAATTCAGTGTGAAGGAGAAAGAAAACACAAACGGAGGGCCTGAGTGTCCCAGACTGGCTGGAAATCGTCGGATCCGCTCGTTTTTTTTCTCTGAAGAACAAGCCGTGTGCCGGGAGACTCTGCATCAGGGAAAGAGCAAGAAATGGCCAAAGTGAAGGCCTGGGAGAGCATCTCCAAGGAGGCTCTAAAGGCTGCGCTCATATCTGTGGGGCCAACACTTGAGGCATCGCTGAGTGCGAGGCATTTCTCATAAAATATTGAGCAAGATGATTCTGATTAATATAGTCGAATGCGCTGAACAACAAGTGTGCTTGTAGAAACGGCCCCGGACTGTGGAAAATACATGCGCTATATAGTTGTCGAGCGTGCGCGCTGGGAAGGGAGCTGCTTTATTCCACCTACAGTGAGTCCAGGAGGTATTTCAAAGCTGTGTACCATGCAGCGAGGAAAAAGTGGTCGTGATTATACAGAAATTTGGCAGATATGCTCTCTGGGCTGCAAAGTTTCAACTCGTGTGGGTTTTTTTCTTTTTTTTTTTTTCTTTAGGAAACTTTCCACATTGCTCCTTAATATTAAACAGTGGTGTGTATTGGGAGCCTCAACAATTTCAAAAGAAACAGTGACTCTCCGGCAGGGAATTGCAAAAATAAACACAAACTTATTTGAATATCTCAATGCATGACTGCAACAAAATAAATACATCATAAATAAATAATATCGGGGGGTTTTAAGCATCAGTGGTTACATGCGAGTTAACAAATAATGTTAAAGACACTCGTGAAGGCTGATTTTTTTAGCGCGTCTGACGATGAAGAGCTGCTGAAGGAGGCGGATCGTTGGCTGTTCTACTGTAAACGTAGAAGTGCAGAAACAAAGTTTCCAGAGTCGAGCTTCCCACTCTTGACTCGAGATGCCCTCGTTCAGCTATCAAGTAATGGGTGAGTAAACTAGATGCTAATAAACGAGATGTTTTCTTTTTTTTTGCCTCAATTCATCATGCTGCTTTCTGGTCAAAGTCAACTGAACTGTCAGGAACCTATGAGCTCATTTCCATATTGTTTGCAGTTGTATAATGACTCAAAATTAGCGTCTAATTAAATCTGAGGAATTCACACTTGAGTGCAGACCGTGTGTGTTTGTGTGTGTCTGAAGCGCACACGTCTGATTGCTTGTGTGTGCGTGCGTGCGCACGCGGGTGCGACTGTGCGCGGCGGCGGCCGCGTCCATTGAAATTCATTTAGCAGTTCTTCACAGTGGTGTTACACTCAATCATCAAGGATCAAGTTTACTTTGATTCAAAGTTAAAGTTGTTTGTGTCGCAGGCAGAATAAAGTTATGAGAGTTTGATCACCAGCTATTGGTTGTTTTCATTACACGCGCGCACACACACACACACACACACACACACACACACACACACACACACAGATATAGATTGAAAGATAGTTCGATCCATCGCTTGAAACACTTTAATCGAGTTAATTTCACTCAAAAGCAGTGATTAATCGCGATTAATCGTGACGTATGGCAACCGAACACACAGAAGCCGCTGAAGCCAATCGTTACTTGGACATTTATTCCTCATTACGAATCAACAAAACGCTGTTTGTCAGCTGTCAGGTTGATGAACGCAGATAAACCATCGGCCTTAATCTTCCTTAGCGATGCGCTTTTATTTTATCAGTAACTTCATTTCCTGTTTTGGGCTTTCCTGAGTTTAGTTTTGCGCCCACCCCCCTTTTTTGATTTCATCCGAGAGTAGAAAGTGATTTTCTCCGCATATTTGTCGGGCCCGTCCTCCCCCCCAAAAAACCCCCGCTCCCCCGTGTTGACACAAAGAAACGGTGCAGCTTGGTTGTAGTTGTATCGATTATGTTATCCATGTTTCCACACCACCGGCATTTCAAATGTGGTTTTCCTCCACTTTGCCTTATCCTGCCAGCGAGTGCGTGGTGCCTGGTTTGAGAAATCACTTATCAATAAATGCTATGTGTTGGCACATGCTATCAATCAACCAAACATGGACGCAGCAAACTGCTGCAGAGCTGCTATAGCTGCTGTTTTCTTTCTCCCCGCAGGACTACTCGGTGAACCTCCAAGGTGCGTTTGTGATGGTTCGGCCGGCTTTTCTCTGCCCCTTTTTGTGCGAATATCACCATTTGATGTTTATTAATTGCACTGTAAGCTCATCTTGGCAATTAGCTAATTTACTGCACAATGTAAGTGCATCCCTGTAAGGAGGCAGATGTTTCATTTGTGTGTGGCCGTTAAACCGCACAACCTCCTCGCTGATCGGTTATTTAAATTTGCATTTAAATTTGTTTGACCTTGAGACTTTGCACACTCTGCCTCCTCTTTGTTGCTTCACACCTTTAATTGGCTAATTATTTTGGGTTTTGTGCTCAGCCTGCTTCATTATACTTCTTGTGCTTTGTGTGTGTGTGTGTGTGTTTTTTGCTTTCTCCCGTGTTGCTGGCGAGAGGTGATTAGGCAGAAGATTTGTAAGTGTTGGCTTTTTTCTCACTAATTTTGTTCTGGAGGATTCGGAGTTATCTCTCCGAATGTGGTTGTAAACCGGCGGCGAGTCACCGGGCATGCTGTTTAGCTCCAGATGCAGCCGGCGAGGGCTCGGCGTCCAAAACTGTGTATGTCATTTTAATCCTCCAACCCATCTTCTCATGATGTTTCTGCGAGTTTAAGGTCACGAACCGAACTGAGGAGATTCATCTTCATTTACCGTGATGATGCAAGGAGACAAACACCGACAAGAGCATCGACAGGAACTTTATAATACACAAAACACGATTTTTGAAGGAAGTCACATTTCCCCCCACCCAAAAACAGCAAAGTACACAGAGAGTGAACATTAAAAAGTTCACATTGAGACGCCTTGAACTTGGGTTCTCCTAGTTTGACTCATGAGTGTGGTGTTTGAAGGCAGCATAGTAATATGGGGGGGGGGGGGATACTTATGAATCTCGTGCAACAACACATTTAAAGGGTGCACAAGTTGCTGAAAGTTTCTCCATCGTCCAATTTTTTCAACAAACCATTGTGGGAAGTACAAAAAAGTTTGACATTCAGTCAACTTGTTTGAATTCAGAGTTAATAGAATGAATTTCATTCTGGACAAGTACAAGGTGACTGACTCATGTTAACATGACGAATGAGGCCAGTGCCTCATATTCAGGCTACTTCTTTCATAAAGTGTAATATAATGTAGTGAAAATCCCTGCGGGCTTCCGGGAACATTTGCGAAGCACGTTGCGGAATAGCCCGAAATTCTGGTCAGTTTACTCTCGACGGCTTTTAAAAAGAGGCGAGAGGCTAATTTTGCTGTTGTTAGTTCGAAGTCCTTGAGACTTGATCAAGCCTTGATTCCCGCTTTGGGGTCCAAATGTTTTGCAGTACCTCCAAGTGCTTCATAAAGACTTCAGATGGCGGGACTGAAGCGCGCACCGCTTCGACGCCACTCGCTTCTTCGCATCAGAATATGTCGGATATGATCAAAAAAAGCGCCTCTCGGGGAGTCTGCGTCGAGGTCACGGTGGCAGAGTCGGCGCGTCAGGACCCGCTGATCCCAGCGCAGTCGCGTGCAGGTGGCAGGTAACGATGTGAGCCGAGCTTGAGCTTGTTGTGTGAAAACGAAACAAACATTTAGAGTGTTGTTGTCTGCGTCAACGTTGGCTTTTCGAGCTCGGGAGGCTTAAGAGAGCCGCCGAGAGGCAGAGGGAGCGCGGCTGCTCATCAGCGACACAATCATTTTAATATTCCTGCATCTGTAAAGTGTTAGTCACCGTAATTGACAGCCCCTGACTCACGCTCTATCCATTATGCGCTGTACCTCAACTATAGCTGACGGATGGTGACATTTGTTTTGTGTACCAGATAGTTCGAATTGCCTGCGACAAATCCTGCGGCAGGAGAGAGAAGCTTTCCAAGTCTGCAGGTAGAAGAAGCGGAAGAAAGAAAGAAAAAAAGGCGCCTCTTAACCTTAAAGCTCGGCATTACGGCGGATCTCTCCGGGTAAAAAAGAAAAAGAAAAGATGAAGCCATTTTAAGGGAGAACAAAGGCAGCGCCGGTGCCGCTTTATCCCAGGCTTCTGCGACGGCGCGCTGAATTTCTCCGATTTTGTTTGATAAAGAACCCGCAATTCCATTTTCCAGGTTTATATTGTGTGTTGTCAGACTGTTACATAAAGGGGCTCGTTGATGAAGGCTAGCAGCACCGGCGAGAACATTAATTTAGTTAAATAAAACATGCTGGCATGCCCCGCAGTACCCTGGCTGGAAAAAATATATATACATAAATAAGGAAGCGTGCGGATGCACCTGTTCTGGGCAACAAATTATCTTTTAATTCGACTTCACACTGGTCTTTTCAGTCACCTTGGAAGTGCTCCGGTCGTCCCCATCGGGAACATTAGCATGCAGCGATGATCCCTGCAGCCTTATAAGCTTAATGCCAAAGAGCTGTCGCATCACAATAACAGTTTGTCATTTCGCTCAGCCAACCACCTGGGCACCAACCGCGGCCTCGCCGAGGACTGTTTATATCCCAGTAAGCCGCTGACACTGATAGGCGAAAGCCCTTGTTTGATGAGGAGGCGCATAAGCAATCTGGTTTGTTTTTAGGTAGCATAAATATTCGAAGCAGATGGAAATTGGACTCTTGAGGATCAATGATGAAAGCGTCTGCAACGGGCACGGAGGCGCTCAGGAGGAATCGGTGTCGCTGTCAGCCAGAGAGAACCTCGTCTCCCTTCATGTCCATCATGTCTGTCTCTTTCCGTGGATAAGATTGAGGCTCCGATCGCTCGCGCTGACGAGCTCTGAAGCCTCCCGCGAGCTTTTATTGGAACTAATTGCTACTTGATAAGATGAGTCAAATACAAACTGCTTCCTTTCCGCTGTGTTTACGGGCAAACAGCACTCCGTGCGTGCGTGCGTGCGCCCATGCGCTATCCCAGATTTAAGTCCAGGTGTTGGGCCGCGCGTTGGAAGGAGACCACAAAATCCGGATGAGGCTGCTACATGCCAGTGTTTTTTCTGACTAAAGCCAATAACACCAAACAGCTTTTGTGTTTTGTGTTTGCTGTGGCTGCCACATTCAAACAGAAGTCCTGTTTTGTGCACATGGTTCAGACGCGATTCGTAATGTGCATTCATCATGATACAAACCGCCAGAAGATGAGTTTCTGGGGGCGGAAAGTGTAAGCTCTCTGATGTGGTGAACTGCAAGTAAATCTTTGAATATAAATATATTAAAATTCCTCGTTAGTGTGATTGAAAATCTGCATTTTTTTTTACACAGGTTGCGACTTTAACGTGCTAATTCGAATCAGTTATTCACACGAGAAAAAAAATCATGTGTTAAAAAGAATTAACACGTTTTGTTCCTCCTTTTCTTCACAATTCAAACAAGAAATAATTTTCACCAAACCTGACAAAGTTGCACCATGTGAAGCCCCTGAAGCAGCTCAACACTGAAGCCCACAGAATCAAGTGAGACCACATTGCTCAGCCCGAGGGATGGACCTGTAGGAAAGGGGCGTGTTTGAGTGCAAAATTATGCAAGTCAGATCAATTTAATTTGCTGATGCATTTTTTTGTCGTGTCTCCACTTTATTTGTATTTTGATTGATGACAGTAAAAAAAAAATATTTTATTCAGCCGAAGCTCAACGTTTTCTTTATATTTGATAAAAATCCCGAATGAATTACTGTGATTTGAAAAGCTGCATCACTTTTTCATTCATTTTTTGATACATGTCTACAAATTGAAGTAAGCAGTCTTTATGGTGGCTCCACCAGAACTAATTATGAACATAAGTCTGTGGAGATCTTTCTCTGTAGTTACAAAGTCGATAGATGGCTTCATCTTGATGTACTCTATTGACATCTACTGTACGTGGAGTCTGTTCATCTGCAGAGTGACCGTTTAAGCCGCACCCAAAAAAAAAGCCCCCATTTTTGTTGCTCTCTTTGATTTCCCTGATTAGAAACATGTTGTTGTGTATGTTTTCCAAGCCTTCATGTAACACGCAAAATGTGATCATCAAGCCCGAGTATCCCTCTGATAGAGCGGTCTGCATTCAGGCCGAGCCTTTTCATCTTGTTTACTCTCGGTGCTTTTTCAGTGTAGCAACTGTGAACGAGACCATCTGCTTGTGTGTCAGGAAGTGGAAACACTAACCGGCTTTACTTTTTCCTTGCCGCCACAAGACGATTTCCAGGAGGGGAAAAAACAATAATTACAGCTTTCTGAAATTAGTTTCCACAGACAGCGAAACTTTGTCTGTTTTGATTTTCCTCTCCCCCCTCCTCCTCCTGTAATTACACCAAAGTCTTAACTGACATTTTTACATCCTAAAATCCAATATTTGAAGTGTGTGACCTTCTAAACTTGTAATGCCGTCTTCACAGGGGAGGTGCGAGCAGTTAAAGTGCAGAGAGAGATGGCATTTAGTGGGTTTAATAGCGAGATCCCCGGACGGACGCCGTGCAGGATCACACGGAAGTTAAACACAGACGGTTGAAAAACACATTAATAATACAGACCAAAAAAAATGTGTCAGGATTTGATTTTGTTCTGCGTTGGTGATTGTTTGTTTTTTTAATAGTCAGCCAACGATATGAATCATTTCAGTTGCCGCACCCAGGTGCTGTCATGTTTAACAATATCGCAAGTAATGAACATGCCTCAAAAACAGACATGGGATCAGTTAATGTTTCAGACACGGAAGCAGGAAGAAAGAGAATGGGGGAAAAAAACGGGGCTGAGTAATCGATGGAAAAGGCGACGTGATCGTTCTCTCCTTTTCCCCGCAGCATCATGTGCGTGGAAGAAAATCCCTCCTAGCTTTCCTAAATCTTGACAGTATTCGTAATCTCATTAGAGTATGTAGTACCTTGTTGTTGGTTTTTTTTTGCCTGGCGTTGTAGTATTTTAACAATCGAAAGTGCAGAGCGTTTAACTGAACTAATGAAGCGGAGCGTGACCCTATTCTCAGGGGACTGTAAAGTCTCAAGATCAACAACATGAAAAAATAATGAATTCAGCCTCTAAAAAAGCAACCGCAGCAGAGTCGCATAATGATGCGGGAGGTTGGGCCGAGCGCGGATTCGGGGGGAGCTCTTTATGGCCCGCCGCTTCCCCTCCGCGTCCCACTTCAGCTCTTTATTAAAATAACCATGAATGATTAGCAGATGTACGCAGTAATATCACAATACAGCGCGGCACCCGGTTATACGTGGAGCACTCGAGCCGAGCTGAGGTCAGCTGGATGAGACCAAGGGACAAACCGTGTTGTTTCGAGGCTTTTCTTATGGGCAGGGGTGGATCAGGAGAAGTTTGATTGGTTGCTGTTTGGTTTTAACTTGCTTTTATTCTTATTTAGTTAGGCTGTTTATTTGTCGACCTTAACGTTACTTCAAACCGTTTTCTTGGATGCAAACATGAACTCAAGTCTTTTCAGTCACTGTTTTTCTTTCGGATTAAAATATCCTTGGAGTGAAGTGGCGTCGTCACACAGTGATTGACGTTATTACACATTGATTAGGGCTGAATAGGCGAAGCGAGGGCTCTTCCGATCCAAATGCCGCCGGTTTTTTGGCCCCTTCTTGCCCTCCACATCTGCCCCTCAGGCATAGATACTGAAAACTGAGTCGCTCCCAGTAGTGTGTGAGCGCCTTGAGTCGTATCCATCACGATTGGTGTGTGTGTGTGGTTATGAGTGATCATGTAAAGGGGCATCGAGTAGAGAAAACTGGTAGGAAAAGTCCCCATTTATGTCACGAAACAGAAATAATGTGATTGTGGGGCCGACACCCCCCCTCACTGACCACCGACGCTTCGCCCTTGATTTTAGGCGCAAATACGATAGTTTTTCGACGTGAAGTATTTTTGCCAGCTCACTACCGCGTCCCGTCAGGATGGGAGCGCCGGTCGGCCCCGCGTTTGTCATTTCCTCTGAGTGCAGACGTCTCTTATGTCTCTCCAAATTCTGTTTTTTTTTTTTTTTTTACTCTGAAGTCGGAATTTGGGTCGGATGAGAAAATTGTTGTAAATAGCACGGTGCTGCTGCTGCCCGGCCGTCACAATCTGAATGCAGATAAATTTCGACACTTTTTTTTTTTCTTCTTCTGTATTTAAAAAAAAACAAACACACACACACACTCTCACACACACCAAAAGTCCTCTCATGGGCAAAAGCGATCTGCACAATAGCTCTATATTTTCTGCCTCTTTGGCCTTTGAAAAAAACTGTCTGATCAGGTTGTCTGAATGTGCAGCCAGGGACACCTGAGTGTTTAAAGTACCTCCTTCAGGCTTGTTATTCAGATTTACAGGTAGCTGTGTGATCCCGACGTATATCTGAAAAGCAGCCGTTTCAAACACAAATATCAGCTTGGGATACCGATCGTATGCCAAGAATTTCCGTTGACGTGCATCGAAAGAAACGGTGGACAGCAGCTGCAGAGCCAACTGAGAATAACATCAACAGTAGACGTGATGGAGGAAAGCAGGACTGCTCTATTTGGACCGCTTGTTTAGTACAGTACAACCTCCACCTTACACACTTCTGATGAACCAGAACTACCCAAGAATTTGTACTTTGACAAATCATTCAAATTTGAAATGTTACAGTTTCTCCATGTGTTCAATCTATCTTTCATTTTCCAAATTATTCAAACAAAACCATCAAAATAACCGTTGAAAGTTTATTATGATGCACATTTTTCTACTAAATTCTTATTTTGTATGATCGTCTGTGAGACACAAGCGACAGTCCTGCGTCGGTTAGTTTCAGAGCAGTCGGCGACTGATCATCGTGTCTTTTTTATGTCGCTCGTCTCATATCGTGATGTCACCTTAAGGGCTGTAAAAGTTTATTATTTCATAGTTCTTTAATTCTTATTACTGCATTACTGCGCTTCAGGGGGAGGAAAAAACACAATCTGATGTAATTGTTTTGTTTGTGAGGCGTTCAAGACTCACCGTTATATTTCAGCGAGTCGAATGTAGATGGCGAGTTATTTCAGGACGGGTACAAAAAAAACAAACAAATTGGTTGTTTGAATAAAAAATGAGAGGTGAAGGTTTTCCCAACAAGTTTGGTTTTGTTGCATTTTGCCAAAGTTACTTTTTACGAGCCATTTCAAGGAGGGGGAAACGCGGACTTCCGTCTTCACTTGAATTATTCAACGTTACATGGGATTTATTTGCGCGCCGCGCGCACGTCAGTGTTTCCCGGCGGCTTTGATGGATGAGAAGCAGGAGTTAGAGTCTTATAGATTTTGTAGGGGGTTCTGCAGTGTTATTTTAGCCGTCTCTTCCGGCTTCCCCTGTTTTTTTGAGCAGACGGATGAAGGTAGGTATGGGCACAGTGAGGGCAATGGAGTGTGGCTTGCCTCAACCCTGTCACTTTGATAGAGTGAATACATTGTGAGAGATAATGGAAACTTTCTATTCAGCGAGGGCTGGAATAAAGAGAGCCTTCCTACTCATTCATCAACATTGATTACTGTACAGCCCATGGCCTGGAAAGAGCATGGGAGCACTACTTCTCACAAAGACTCTGCTGAATTGCAGGTAGAGGAATCAGAAAACAACAAAAGTGCAATACTGGCCTTTTAAGAAACATCACCCCAATTTGTTTTAAGGTGAAGCCGTACAACATCAGATACACCGAGCTGTGGGGCTCGCGAGGGGGAAGCGGTTCCTGCACGCCGTTCAACAAACAACCAGCGATACTTTACCTGCCGCTATTGATAGTCCAACTGCACGCGCGGACACATATTTTATTGAAAGTGTATTTGCAACACAAGAAGAAAAAACAAACCTAATGGTGCATTAGGAGAAATTTAGCGTCGGGAAAGCTGCAGCCTTGGAAAGCGAGTACTGCCCGCAGAGACGACTCAAAACCTCGATGCGATACGTGTAATAAGTCGGGAAAACTGGCGCTTTTGATTAACGGAGTACTTTAGTAGTGTTTTTTTCACTTCAGCCTCTCGATACAGTAATCGATCTGAAAAATGTACTTGTTGGGTTTTGAATCATTTGACTTTCCTCGGCCGATACTTGAGCGTATAAGTGAGATTAATGATAGAAGCAGGATTGATTTTCAATATTTTATCACCAATTTCACAGTCATGGAGCAAATTAT
>JASSRZ010000016.1:14312056-14338143 GCA_032164315.1 Malacoctenus gilli
AACTGATTAGCTTTTATTTACCCAGACTCGGCCTGTTTTGACAATCTGCGCCGCCGATGCAGGAAGTACAGCGTGGCAGTGCTCCACACATAGTGGGCGGCCAGAGACGCAAAAAATGCGACGCCCCCGCATGATGACCTCAACAATCGGGGGCTCCGGTGCAGATTGCAGGTCTGCGGTTCCGCTGCATCGGGAGCTCGCGCTGAAAGAAAACGCGTCCCGGAGTATCCGAGGTGAAATATCCGCCGCCGTCGCAGCACAGCGACAGAGCGGTTCCCACGTTTATCGCGGAGCGGCAGAAATTAGATGCAGCTTGGAACGGATGGACTCGCTTTGTTTGTGTGTTCCTTTATTTGTTTGTTTGTTCTGAATGCGATGTGAGCAGACAGACAACATTCACTGAGAGAGGTGTTGACATGGCCCGATGTAACCTCACTCTATGTAAATTGTGCTAAACAGCAGTTTTCCAGCCTTTTGGAACAGAGACACTTATTTTTTATATATATATTCATGACTCACTTTGCTTTTGGCTTCATTTTCAAATCTAAAAGAGTTAATGTGGATACAAATTCTCATTATTTTTAGTGCCATTTCTACCTCACTATTGCTCCAAAAGTGAAATTGTGAGCAATTATAGACAATGTAAGAGTTAATTGCTTGTTGATTTATCTTTTTCTTTGGGTTGTGTTATCAGGAACAGTTTGATGTGTTCAGTTCAAGTAATTCATGCCTAAAAAGATAAATATTAGCATAGTGCACCTTTTTTGTATAGTTTATTTGCTACCATTTTAAAACTTAAATAAATAACACTCCAATGATAAATGACACTATTAGTATGTTATCAGGCTGTAGTGAGGATCCCAAGTGTACAGCAGATAGAAATCCTAAAGACGAGATAGAAGAAACGTGTTTTTTAAAACTGGAATGAATGAACCATTTATTGTCATTGGACCAGTGCACTGGAACAACGAAATTACTTACGACCCGTCCAAGATTAAACACAAACAAACAGAAACATGACATAAAGGACAGGGGGATGTTCAACAGCTATGCCAGGTGCTTCATGCGTGGATACATCGTGGAAAAAGACAACATTGGGAGAGATGGGGGGGGGGGGGGGGGGACTTAACCTCCTTGGCAGAAATCACAGGCCAGCAGACAATGCAAAAATCAAAAGGTAAAGCTCAAACAATGAAGATAAAAGCCATGACGGAATGGAATGAGTTGTCACAGTTTATTTGTAGTGTTTCGATTGTGGTTTGTGTCTTTGTTTTGGTTCTTACAGTCGCATTGTTGGGTCTGCCTTTCCTGTCCCTTCTCAGCCACCGTACGCTCGGCCTGTGACGTCGTAGCCCTATAGGTGTTCCTCCGCTTGCCCTCAAACACGGACCAGGAACTAAACCAGTGGAACTTTTTTTTCCTGCGGCGTTCTCATGAGGGACTAATTTAGCTTCCGCCGTCTGCTGGAGGAGGCGGACTGTAATTCAACTGCAGTTATCCAATTATAACACTGGAGGTGCTGCTGCATGCGCCTCCTCTGTAAATCTCACGAGGGCACATAAACATAAAGAATAACCAGTGAAAGTGTGTGTGTGTGTGTGTGTGTGTGTGTGTGTGTGTGTGTGTGTGTGTGTGTGTGTGTGTGTGTGTGTGTGTGTTTCTGCTAATAAAGCAGCAGAAACACAATGACCGCGATGCTGACTGACAGTAGCCATCTTTCCCATTTATGAGCGCGGGGGCACCGTTGGGGGGGCACTCACACAACTTCACACTCGCCTAAC
Organism: Malacoctenus gilli; assembly: GCA_032164315.1. Classification (NCBI taxonomy): domain Eukaryota; kingdom Metazoa; phylum Chordata; class Actinopteri; order Blenniiformes; family Labrisomidae; genus Malacoctenus; species Malacoctenus gilli. Next base: position 14,313,838 of record JASSRZ010000016.1, read on the forward strand.
AACCGGCGCGCAACTTTGTTTGACATCCCCTCCTCGCGTGGTCCACCGTCGGTTCTGAATGAATTGTGTTCAACGGGGGAAACTATGGCCGCGTTCCCCGAAACGCTGAAGAAGAGACATTACGGGGGTCTCGCAGGCAACCCAGCGGTGCGCGGAGTGGGTGTCGTTTCCAGTTTGAAGTGGCCATTGTGAAATGGTTTTATTGTGTCCCTCTGGCTGCCTTTGTTGTTCGCCTCGGTTTTCTTTGCAATTCCAGAACAGAGCAGCGGCTGAAATATTTGGTTTGTTAAAAAGTAAAGAGACATTTTTGTTGTTTCAGACTATAAATACCGAGCGCGTACGAGCGAATGTGTGGACGCTTTGAAAGTATTTCTGAGATTCAGTCGGATTCTGCATCGAGGCGGGATCAAAAGGTCACGACGAGCGTTATTTTGAGTGTGTGAAAAAGCACAATGAAACGCCTCAATCTAAGGAAAGTGTCATTTAGCTGCCTGTGACATATCGCTGAATCACAAAACGTCTTTTTAGACAAAAGTACTTTTTCAAAGAATTCGTTAAGCATTCTTTCAAATGGTTTCATACCAGAGACGTGGCTCTCGATTCTTCAAATTGTTATTTTATAGAAAAACACATTGTGATATCACATTTATAGACATTAGGGCTCTTTAAAAAAGTAAAATTGACCCAATCCTTATAATATATGCATTAATTTAAGCAACTAAATCCTCCAATTTGGCCAGATTTCGACTGTTTTCTGGAAGAACTTTAACTTTGAATGCAACTCTTCCAAAATACTTGATCATTTGCATAAAAATACACAAAATAAGACTCACTGGATGCACTTGGAGGCTGCATTGTGCAGCCGTTCGCGCCCTCGCCTCACGATGACAAGCCTGTCTGTTCGTTTACTCGGCTTGAAGCTCCTTTTTATATGAAGTCTGCATATTTTTCCTTTGCACAGTCGGTGGTTCCTGTAAATTCGTGGCTGCTTGCTATGAACGTGTCCCTCTATGGTTACCTTCCTTTACGCCTTGGCAGGGTGTCTCCCCCATTATCACCACAGATTGGCTCGACCCTGCTTTAACCCTGTAATAAAGTGGGTGAACGAATATAGGGATGCATCGGTTAAGGTGGACTAACTCCTCCTGGCAGTGGTTGAAAGTGGATGTTGAAGGCAACCTTTGAGTGTTGTGTTCTGTGACGGTCCTGATGTTTCCTTTAGTTCATTGAGAGCAACATAAATAGATGTAGGACTCTGTAGATCAAGTCAAATGTCGTGTCAGGTTCAAGGGCCCGTCTTGCTCTTCTTTCACGGAAACGAGGTGACATCGAAATCGCACGTTTGACGCCGCTACTCGAAGCGCATGCGAGTCACATTCGCTGCCCTCTGGCATCAATGTAAGCGAAGGATCGCGGCCGCCTCGTGATGAACTGTCGAGCAGTCTGTTGTGTTTCGCCGCCTTTTGCTGGATGCACGTCGGGATTGTCTGCGTGACCCTGAATAACAATAAGGAGAATGAATGAATTATTTATTTCATAATGTTCATTTTCCCCATCTGATTGCACCAGCTATGGACCGGCGCGGCGTTCTGATGGCGCATCGTTCTGGCGCTGAGCGATGGGGGCTTCCCTTTCAATCTCATTAGCCCCAAGTCGATATCTGAAGCGTCGCCGCTTTGGCAGGCAAGCGGCTGCCTTTTGTCATCCTTCAGCTGTTGGACAGGGTGCCGTGTCGGCTGTTACTGTGAAGTGGAGACTCTCAGCGAGACGCCAGCATACAGAGCCCGGACTCGTGACGTCGGGCGGTGCCCACGTCGGGCTCCTGAAGTCAGGACCGAGAGTCTGTTGACGGTTTTCTCCCCAGGAAGTTTGCTGCGTTTCAAAAAGTGAGACAAAGCGTTTAGTTTCGTCCAAACGGGGGTTTTAGTTTCAGTCTATCAATCAAACTTTTTCTCTTCATTTGGCTCCTTTTTAAAGCAGCTGAGTCGGATTCAAACGGCTTCACAGATGATTGATGAGGTGAGAATTAGATTCAAACAAGTTTGGACAGAAAAGAAGAAAAAAAACACCTGATTTGAGACAAGAAGGGAAAGAAAAGCTGCAAAAATTGAATGACAAAGGCAAGAAAAAGCTTTTGATTTAAGAAAAAAAGCCAAATAAAGTGAGTTCAAACACAGCAAATGAGGGAACTTGACAAAATAACACTAAAAGAGGAACAATGTCTAATAGCCTCAAAATATATCTATAAATTTGTCTGCAGACATGTGCAGCGAACCGGCTGAGCGACGCGTCACCAGACGTGATCCTAAGAATGATTTTGATCGTGTTTTTCCGACTCACTTCGTCCCCGCAGAGCGTCAAAAGTTACTGTCACCATTTGCTCAAACAGCCGCGTCCTTATAGCTCCTGTTTGTGTGTTTGTGTTGTTTGTTGTGTTTTTTTCTGGTGTGATTTGGCAATTTGGTCTAATGCCATAATTTGTTCTGCCAGAAGCCATTTATGTTTCCCTCTTCTTCTTTAGCCCCAAAGTGGAAGCCGCTCGGCTTGTCATGCATATTTCTGTTGAGATTTCACAGCTCTTTGTCAATGTTCCTTTTCCATTTCATCCGTGGATCATAAGTTGTTTATTTATTTATATACTTTGAAAACAAGATCCATTTGTTTTGACAGATGCTTGTTCTAGGGCAGCGGCCAAAGCTCAGCTTGATTTTCTGGACTGTCACACAAGACTCGCGCTTCCTACTTTGTTGTCGGACAAACAAAATTGTTCATTTGGCACGTCGGTGAATAATTATCCCTCCTCAAAGGCACGTAATTGTTGAACTTGTTTTGGTCAGACAGGGTTGGGGGGGATGCAGGACATAGTTTGGTTCTGAAACGCCACCTTGGCCCACTCGCCGCCGCCTTGGCCCCGTCACACCGGGGCACAGACGTGGCTCCAGTGCCGCGGAAAGGGCGACTGGGATCGCAGCCGCGGAGCGATCGCGAGGATAAGGACGGAGTTCGTCCCCCCCCCCCCCCACTTCGGGCTGGGTGCTTGCCGTGTTACGACCAAAGCGGGAGGATCACTCGCGGGAGATTTAAGCCGGGGCCGCTTGGCAAAACCCCAGAGATTCGCCGAGTCGCGCCCTTCACGCAGTCGCTGTTAATTACGCTTTTAATCGTTTAGGATGTCTTTACTTTCAATCTTAATAACTCACCCTTTCCCCTCAAGAACTGAGTGAGCGCCGTGGATTAGCAGTCATTTTTGAACGTATATCTCCAAAGGTGACGGCAATGTCACTTTTTTTGGCGGGCCTAAGGATTTGTGCGCGTGTGTGCGTGCCTCCAATGTAATCAAAATGCATGTGATTCACGAGGCAAAACGGCGGAAAGTGGGAGCACGTCTATTTTCAGTCGCCCGGCAGCCCCGAGTGATCAGATTTAATCCTTGCAGGTAGCTAATAAGCTTTTATCACAGAGGAGGTTTGTTCCCTTTCCTTTTGTGCCGGGACGGAGCTGTTAACAAACACGCGCTTCGCCGCGGCGACACGGGTGTGTTTACTCAACTGTTTAACACAATTCAAAAAGGTCCTGGCTGCTCTAAAAGCCTCTTTATGGTGCCACAATGCGCGCGGCGGCGTCGGCTTGATTGACAATCAGCTCGAGCCGGTTCCCGCTCTTTCTCTCCGGTGAATAACGAGCCCACACGGTTCCTCCCCCTGCTCCCCGAAAAAAAGGCGGGATGCGCTTGATTTGGTCGGGGGAGTTTATCTTCTCTACGGCTGAGAGTCAAAAATAAACTGCAACATTACCTCAGAGGACACCCGCAAATTTTGTTGCAGTCTCTCGTTTTTTTTTTTTTTTCTTTCTTCTCTCCCCACCCCCCCCCCCCAGATAAAAATGCTGCTTCATCCCTCCAGCTTTGATAATGTTGAATGGTAGCAAAGCTTTTTATCCACACAGATGTTTGCCGTATCAGCCGGTAGTTAGGCGGCTCACGCCGTCCCGCTCCGGCAGCTGGCGCCACCTCTGAGGACCGCTTCAATCACGGGAGGTTTTTATGCGTCAAAGCGGCCCAACGGTGACCTTTTGTGACTCGGCGGGCCACGCCGGAGATGTGTTCCTGCAGGTCGCCGCGCTAATCTTGGCTGGAGTCTAAACAGGGAATTTATTAGCGCCGTGGCGCGCACGCATAACAAATTCCCACCTCGGCTTCACATTTTAAAAGCTTTTGAGTATTCTGGAGATGTCGGCAAGGATATTTGGAGGTGAGTTTAATTAGAGCACAAGTCCCCTCTGCAGCGCTGGCAAAAGAATACATAATAGCTGGAAGACACAGGAAAAGCTGCTTTATAAGCTTGTCATGGCTTTAATTTCTTTACTCCGAGTTTTCAATCTAGTTTGTCTGCCGCGAATCGCCGCGATTATTTACAGGCAGGCGATAGCGGCTCGCGCAGGATGATGTTTCAGGTCGCAGAGTGTGGGTGTCCAAGCTGAATAAGTTTCTCCCGTGATCAGGCCAAGTGTTATGGCAGGCCTTTATTAACCTTTTCACTTTAGATTTTGACGGCAGGACAAGTTTACTGGCGGAACGCATTTTTAACAAAAGAGTAGACGTCTCTCTCGCTCCCTCGCTCGCTGTCTCTCTCTCCCTCTGTATGTAAATGCAGTGTTCAAATATGAGCCAAAGTAATTGATTTTTCTTTTCCCTCCGCTGGGAACGGGCCAGGCGAGAGAGTCTGCAGCATGACAACACAAAGGAAGGGTAATTATTGGTCACGTATATCTTGGCCAAATGTTGGCTCCTCAAACATCCCACTAAGTCATGGAAGTGGGCCAAAGAATAACTCATTATCATGCGGTTGCCAAAGCTTCTCCGAGCTTTGACCTTATAATAACACCGGGGCACCGCACTTTGTTTCAAGGGATCAAACAACAAGACCCGAAAAAAGGAAAGATAATCACCCCCAAAAAACGGCGCGTTTTGTGTGGATGTTGACGATTAGACAGGTGAATGCTGGCGCGCTTCGTTTACACTAAGCTCCATTAAAAGTTGATAAGTGGGTTAATTGAGTCTTAACGCTATCAAGAGGAAGATTTCCCCCGGTTAAGGACGGGGTGTGAATCGAGGGGGGGGGGGGGGATAACGGAGCGCACCTGTGCACGCGGGTTTCCGCCGAGGACGACGGTCTCGTTCCCAGATTAGTCAGCGAGGATTAGAAGCGATGAGCTCTCCCTTGTCGCTCAGACGTGGAGACGGCGGCGTGCCGGTTTCGCGAGCGCGGCCTATTTCTGCGCCTTTTATCGGGATGCGGGGCAACACGAGAAAGCTCTTTGACACCAACCTGATGCCATTTGCCTTTTGACGAGCTGCTGAAAGGACGAATCCGTGCGAGTTTTTATGACGCCGGGAATCAAGGTGATGTGATTATTTCACAAATTAATGAGATATTACAGTCAAGGACGTCAGTTCTGTTCTCCTTCAAAGGTGCAATAAGTACTATTTTTAAAAGTCCCGTGGCCTAATACCCTAATACCCAATGTCTGCAGGGTAGTTAAACAATCTCCGTGTTCTGTGTGTGTGAGTGTGAGCGGAAGATGAGATTGTACGATAAGTGACTGACGTGTCTGTTGCTTCTTCGTCATGTTTAAAAAGAGTAATCATTTAAAAAAGGAGAGATTAAAATGTAATTTTTAGCAGCTTTAAGCACTTCAGCTTGGTGTTAATTCACCTCCATTAAACTGGGTCGCCGAAAAACATTTAAGATAATAGAGAGTGTCAGAACGCTGTAGCATTAAAGTGAATATTTGAACCTCTATATGGCGACAGATATATTTAGATGTTAAAAGGAAGCAACGTTCAGCAGCGTTCAACCTACTGAAACAGTGAAACAATTCATGTGGAGGATAAAATATCAATACTCCCGATGCTAAATGTGTTGGAGGATCAAATCATCAGGAAATTATTGATTTTTTTTACAGCTCGGCGAAGGAAAAACATGCGGCTGGACGGCCGGGTCGTAGCGAGTCTGACGCTGCAGCTTAAGGGGATTTCCCAGCCTGCAAAGCTTCATATCAGAGAAGTAGTCGAATGTAGTTCTTACCAAATTGGATACTGGGACCCCTTTTGTAGGGGATGCCGTAGAGCAGAGACCGTCTCAGATTTTGGCTGTTCTGTAGATTAAAAGTGTTCCTACATTCTAGGTCAGGCCGAGGAAACTGTTTGCTTTTATTTTGAAAGGGCATCCACGCTTTAGGAGGCAGGAAGTCAAACTGTTGTGGTTGAACAGACTGAGTCTCTAAGCTCAGTTATCCTTCTGAGATTCACTCAATTCCTCGACTGCTTCCTTCCTCCTCTGTGATCCACTGGAAGTTGCCCCGTGCCGTACACATTTCGATGTTGGGGAGGGGGGAGGTGACCTCTCCTCGCCTCTCTGCTGACGTGGCGCTCACGCACGCCGCCGACGGCCAGCTGCGGTAGCCGCCGGGTGGACAGCGTCCCGGCCCGGGGAGCTTCTCGAGCAGCCCGGGTTAATCGCCAACTGCTTCGGAGCGAGATTGATGCCAGCGCGGCGTTGAAGGATTGCTCTCTGGTGCAGTCATTGGGCACAGAGATTGAGGCTCAACCACGGCGGAGCCACGGCGATATGACTCATCAGCGCAGAATTATACGCAGAGAAGGGAGACGGAAAACACAAGGCCCCGAGTCAATCAATCCTGTTTACCGGAGGCTCCAAATGGGGGGCATTGGAGTACAGTAAAACAGGAAGCCGGGGAGCTGACTGGCATTTTAATTGTGCTGCGGCTTGTTCGACAGATACTCTCTTTTTTATTTATTTATATATATTTTTAAACTGAACGTTGCTTGATGTGCCGAGCAGCACAGCATCCAGCAGTTCACAAACAAACCAAGAAAAAAAACGACTCGAATGGGGGGAAAAAACTAAAAATCCTCCCCCCAAAAAATCCTGATGGATTCAAACATGTTTTCCAATAAAGTTATGGACGCAGACGAAGAAACAAGCAACCTCCAAAGAGTTTTTTTTTATTTACTTTTTCTTTTTTAAATTCATTTTTTCTTCCAGGCCGAGTCCGACATTAAAAACACAGAAAATAAAAACATGAAAAAAAAATGTACAAAAAAAATAACAAAACTCCGTCTAGGACTACGATGGATTTGTGGTTGCTGTGACGTTCTTGTGAACTCTCCAGACTGCAGTTGTTAAATGATCCCTTTGATAGTTCATACACTTCAGTACTTTGAACAGGATTGATCATTTTATTGAGTTTAATTTGATAAATAGAGTTATAAAAAGTTAATTTGGAATGTTTTTGGTATAGACGACTAGGACGAAGTCGCTTAATACATTGGCTTCTTTATCTTAAATTTAGATGAATCTGTAGCGCTACAGAACACTAACAACAAATGGGATGCAGGAAAAATGAGACCACATTGCTTTGCCTGATGGACGGAAGAGTGAGTTTCACTAAATTATTAGATGGAAATATGGATATTTTTAAAGAAACAATTAGGTATTTGGTTACATTTTATGAATTGACTGCCACCTTTAAACATAACATAATACAACGGAATGTAACATAAGGTTAAAGGGAACTAAGTCTCAAGTGAGGAAAACCATTCTTACCCACATCTTTTATGGTCTCAAATAAACAGACGCGCATTGTAATTGTCATTCATAAACAATTGTCAGTTTAGCTTCAGTACCTTTGAATCAAATCGTGTCGTTAAGTCTTTTGCAACGCTTGAAGATGACACACGATTTGGATCAAGGAGACATCGAAAACTGAGGGCCTCAAGGGCTAAAGTTGGAGGTCCTGATCTTGGGGGTCTTTCGCTCTCCTCGTTTGGACACCACTGGTTGAGACAGTCATTGTCGTAAGTTGTAGCAGCTTGTTGCCGGCTTGTTGCTGTGGCGCTGCTCCGTCGAAGCCGAATTCTATGTTAATGCTTCGTCATAGCGCATCCATAATAAAGCTCTGGATAAGAAAGGCATTTGTATTTTCGGGGATAGATACAGTGTTTGCAGGGTGAGTTTTATTCAATAACAATTTTTCACGAAAGATAAAAGCGTTGTCGTTTGGTATAGATTAAAAAATGGCGTTTTATTGCTCCATTTTTTTTGTTTTTATGGTACGTTATTCATTATTTTTATTATTTTTATACCTGACTCCACAAGCAGTGACTCATGCTGGATGATTTGTTTTCTTACGTATAGACGGGCTCCTCAGACGATCATTTATGTATAGATGGGCCTCCCAGACAATCATTTTACCGGAGTGAACGATTAGCTCTCTAAACAAATTCCTCTACCTCTTCCCATCAAGGAGGACTGAAGGTCATCCATCTGTCTGGCTCTATTTTTCCTGCGCTTTGTTGTCGAGTTGCTTTTCCAATATGTGAGGAGAGTCATTCCGCTCAATACACCGCCTGCCTCGGCACTCCTGCTCGGCACAGTGATAAATCACAACACAGAGAAACAGAACTTTATTTGCATTCAGCTTCCATCCACTTTTGAAGCAGCAGATTTGGAATTGAATTTTTTTTCTCTTCTTTTTCTTCCTCCTCCTCCGCCCCCCCTCTTCCGAGCGCTCCCCTCTTCTCCCTCTCTTCAGTGAGAGGCTATGATCTCAGAGCTCTGAGCTATCTACCTTGTTTTTCCAGGGAAACCTGGTTCAGTCTGAATCCGTTAAAACACGGCCAGCATTTGCATACTCGTACAAACGCCTCCCGCCGGTGCCCCGCGCGTCAATCGCGAGGGAGGGGGGGGCAAAAAGAATCAGTTTTCAGCGGTGTAGCGAAAACATTAGAAATCGCCTGGTCGTTTATGTCACCATAAGTTATGGTGATTATGGCGAGAGGGGGAGAGCGGCGAGGGCAGGCCCGGAGGACGTGACCCGCCGCCAGATTTTGGAAGATAAACAGCGGGGCATGTGGCAGGATGTTGACTGGCTCCCTCCTGGCTTTGCAGGCTGCAAAGGGAATCTATCACGTCAAAGAGGCCATAGCCTCCAGCACTCTCCAGATTGCTCCCTCTGTATACGTACACACACAACACACACACACACACACTCGCACAGGCCCGCCTGCTCAAGGGCTGGCCCCTTCCACTTGACCGCTCTCGGTGGCAGAGGGGGTATATACTCCCCGTGACAGTGGCACTCTGTTGTCCTCCTGGAGACGCAGCTCAGCCCCTCCATCCCGCCTGGCTGCCGAGAGCTGGCCGGCGTGGAGCCGCGTGTGCTGTGACCTTCATGTCCGACACGCGGAGGTGGATAGGAAAAAAAAAACAAAAAGCAGCGGCGGCGGTGGCGCCATTCCTGGAAGCGACACCTTCCGTCCGGCCTAATGTCGCGCCGCGATGTTTCATCTGTTTGCTCGTTCGGAGCGAATTAGAGATGATTTCGTATTCATCTGCGAGTCAAATGAGTCAACAGTGTCGCCGGTGTAGCGCCAGGCTAATCTGCTTTGCTCACTGCTGTTTGGAAATTACTGACAGAGTGCTGATAAAGCCCAAACAAATTCAAAGCTCAAGCCACTGTTTCATTGGAAGATGCCAAGAGATTGTTCCCCCAGGATTGCATTTCGGTTGGAGCCATCCGCTGGAAACTCGGGGAAACCGCTGCGTGCTTTTTTTTTCTTTCTATAATTTCATTTTGTCTTTTTTTTTTTTCAAACTCACAGCGGGATTTATTTCACAGACATGCCCATAATTCCAATTATCATTCATCCCGTATTAAATGAGCGTAAGCTAATTACGGGGGAAAAAACTGAATTAGCACCCGTTAACACGAACTTGCACAATGAGACAATAGATATTCGGGCTTTCTTGTATGTTTTTTTTTTTAACCGTTTTCAAGTTGTAGGAGTTGAGAAGAAAATATGTCTCTCTAATTCTCAAGTGAACTTGTGCTTTAAATATCAAACTTCCAGATTTTACAGCAAATCATCAATCAAGGGTACGTTCCAATTCCTTCCTTAATCCTCAACCTTAACCCTCGTTCCTCAAAAAAGCGCGCCCGCGAGGTGCAAATGCTGTTCCGATTCTTAGGAAGTTAAGGAAGGAAGTTGAGGAGCGAGTTTAAGGAACGAAACGGTCGTTACGGTCCTTGAAACTGAGGAGTGTCCATATTTTCTTTGTTAATGGAGGTACAAATATCATGAAAGACATCTGATTCTCTTAGTTTGAGATGTTATGGATTAGTTACCTTATTGTTGCTTACGTTTTATTTTTGTTTTACGATCTTTTGTCAATCGCGGCCTGCAGCGGTACTATTGCTGCTGTTGCTACGGCTTCTTCTCTTCTGACTCGACAGCCTCAAAGCCACTTTGGCGTAATGCTGCCCCCAACAGACTGAGGAAAGTATCTGCATTTAAGGAGTGTCCCATTTCTAGCTATTGACACTTGGTTTTGAGAGTTAAGGTTGAGGATTAAGGTTGAGTGTTAAGGATTGAGGAGAAAGGAAGAGAATTGGAGTACGGCCTTTATGTTTTCCGACCTTCTTATAATCTTTATTTCATTCTATGTGACTGATGTACATTTTTAATACAGATATAATCCCCTCGATGTGGATATAGTGTTCTTTTCTTTTTATATTCAAGTAAATATTCATTATATCTCTTTAAACGTCCTAATATAGGTTGAAAATTTCTCTCCAAATGGCCAGATCATTGCAAAAAGTGTTATTTTTGTTTGAGTGTCTAAATAATGATCAGAAAATTCAAACTACAAAAGTAATGTGCTGACAAAGTAGCACAATGAGTACTACTGCAGTTTCACAACACCCTGGAAAAAACCTGCCGTCAGCTTCCTTTTGTAAAAAACTTTATTCATGTGAAAAACATTTTCATCAGCATAAAGCAAATAAAAAGAACGGTGAAAACGTGTGCCGAGAGAAAAGCTGCTATGTTTAGTTATTTTCATAATAAAAAACTAATTTGGAATTCTAACACCGTCATGACATTTACAGCACGACCGCGTTCACCTTGTTGCAACAGCGAGTGAGCAAACATGTGAAAACTATTAAACATGCGAACAACCTTCTTTTTCCCCGCTGTTTAGTTTGCTACAAACTAATGTCCCCGCATTGTTTGTGTCATGAACAAACACAATAAAAACGTGCTCATGCTTTGCTGCTTGTCAGTTCGCTGCACCTGAACTCGCCTCTCTTGGGTGACGTGTTGGTGGGTTTTACAGCAGAAGACGCATCAGCAAAGACGGACGAATGTGATGATGTTAGCAGGCTTTTAAAAGTAGTTGTTTATGTTTATTGCTGTCAAAGACTCTTGTTGTTGAGCCTGTCGGGGGGGCTTTTCATTGACTCGCCTTAATTTCCTGCCGCCCTAATTGGACCTTGAACCGTTTTACGACCTTTGAACCGCAAACTCCATGAAATTCAACCGTGTTGTGAAGCGTTGGTGCTTTTATTTTGATGATTCTGGTTTTAGGTGAGAGCGAGTGTTCCCACTGGTGTTTGGCTTCGATGTAAGAGTTTGTTGGATCACAAGTTGAACAAGAACCTTTGAGAGAGGCGTGTTGGGGTGGTGAAACGTTTGGATACCACTGGACTTGAGAGATATGCATGATGTTTGTCAGATAAAATATAAATGTAAATAGATTTTGGTCACCAAAAAAGCAGCACAGACACCGGAAATAAACATAGTTGAGATGCTGCTCTTTGTCTTTCACCACATTCTTACATTCTGGGCGAAAAAGCTCCGACGTGTGCTGCGTGGAGCACAATGTCCCAATCTCGGTCTGAGCACAGATTGGCAACGATTTCGCAAAAAAAAACCAATGTTAATGTAACGCGGCTGAGAAGCTGCTAAGAGCAGGCCTGCAGTTTGACTGACGGAGCTAAGCGTGCTGTATAATTACCAGTGTGAAAAGTTTCCTAATAGGATTCCTCTGTATCAGCACCGCGGCAGCGGCGGCGGCGGCGGGTGAAGGATTTTTGTTGGCGTCACAAGTTGCTTAAGTCATTAACATGGCCACCTTCATATACAGGCTTTTATGCACTGCTGACCTTAGCACCATTAAATACATTAAGCGCGGCGTGATTAGATCTTGAGTGAAGGTATTATGTGGGGAATTGATTTGATCCTTTGAATAATCATTTCAGCCCTCCTTAGAATCGGTCAATACAGTGGGCAGTAATGAGTCGCGCGTAAGACTGCATTAGTGGTCGTCCGACACTCCGCTGGGTCCCAGATCGCTGCGGGCCCTGACATCCATCCTGGCTCGGCCTAATGAAGCATCATGCGCTCCTGTGGCACGCCACTTAATCTCCCCACCGCGGCCGCGTTGTCCGGGGGGGCGGGCGGGAGGGAGATCCTGTGACGGCGGGTCGGAGGTGCGCGCCCGACTTCCCGCCGCGAGTTCACGCCGCCGACACGAGGTGCCATCTGCCGAGGTGTCACCCATAGTTCAGGGTTCAGTCGGAGTCATTGTCATCGCGTCGCCGATTCTCAGACTTTGATTGCTGGATTACTGAGGAGGAGCCGTGACATCCATAAAATAAATGCCACTTTGTTCCTCGCTGGTATCGCTGGTGAACCGAGGTCATAAAATGACAGAAACCTGCAAAAAAGGCGGTGCGAAATACAAAGAATTCAGCGTCTGTGTCTTCAAAACTATTTGAAGTCGGTCCCTAATTCATCACGAACCTGCTTTGGAAGTCTCTGAATAGCCGATCAAGGTTATAGGTGTCAAAGACAACTGGGCTTTTGTTGCAAGGGCCGGCTTGTTTCTACAGCAGTTATAGAGAGATGGCCGATAAACGTTCTGCAGTATAGAAAGTGTGCCTGAAGAATACCAGATGTGAACTTCTCTTTTGCAAGAGTAACACTGTCGAAACTCAGGAGACACAGTCGCAGGGATGACACCAGAGTACTGAGTTTGAACCCTGTCACAGAAGTGTCGCTGTGAGGAGAGCTGGGGATAGATGACTGAGATTACAAGTTACTTTGGTTTGAGTATGGACGTGCGTCTGGACTCTATGTAGCGTTTGGATGAATTAACCTCACAATGCTCCCAAATCCCACGACAACTCCCATGTTTGTACAACTAGGCGAGCCACAGAAATAAGGTGACTTCAAATTGACACGTTCAGTTGATTAGCTGCTATTTATGAAATACGAACACTTTTAGTAATATGGATACTGGCAAATATGCTGTCAATTAGTAGACATACCAGTGAAAATACACACAATTGAAAAAACTTCCTAGTAAATTGAGGAGATTTGACACACGCATGCACAAGCACACACACACACACACACACACGTAAACATACTGAGAGCAACTGAATGAGAAGGTGTTAAACTGTCCTCATATGTGCACTGTGAAAGTGATGTAACCAGGTCAAAGTTGTTCTGATGTAACCAATGAAGGTATTCAGGGAATAAAGAGAGGAAAAGTGTCTGTGTCGGATCAGAGGCAGCCGGTCGAGACACACGAGAACGCCGCTCTGAAGCGGTGCCGCGTATTCTGTATCACGCGGCATATTTATAGCACATCACCCGCATGTAACATTACTCCAGCCATCTCCTATAGCCACAGAACTGCTCATTTTACTGCCTTTATGTTCACTTGAATCGCGGTGGACATCATGTTGCATAACTAACATCTGATTGTTATTTCTCCCAACCCGCTCCTAAACCACAGTGTTTTTGATGCCTGAACGTATTCGGCCAACTTCACGTCGAAGAACGTCGCTTATGCCCATTTGTGATCCTCCCCAGTGGTCCAATTATCTGTTTTATTGTCAGAAGAGAGGACATGTCGGTCCTATGCAGCAGTAGTTCCCAACCTTTTTCCCTTGAGCCCCAGTTTGTCAAAAAAAGAGAGGCTTGTTCCTCTTTACAGGCGACCTGGAGACCGATCCCAAACACTGTTTATTGAGCTCTTAAACTTCCTGTCATTGTGATTTTGAGGAATGAAACGAAACATAAATTTGGCTGACTGGTCACGGCTTCAGGTTTGAGCATCACTAGCACAAGCGTCCATCTGGCCAAGCAATGCGGACTCTGAATGTCTTTTCGAGTACCTGCAGGGTTCATTTTGACCCAGCTGAGGACGAGCCACATGGACGGACAGGTTGGACGCTTGATCTTGGGCACAACCGGACTCTTGGGAAACATAAGTGAGCAAAACAAAACAGTTTGAAAACAGCAGCACCAAAAGATGACATATAGCAGGTTTTCCTGTAGGCGTCATGTCTTCAGATGTTAACATAAGGCCTCTTTAGGAGTCGGTGGACAGCAAGCCGTTGCAATGTTGTGTTCAGAGAATGTGTTTTGGTATCACAGTGCAGACAATTAAACTGTGTTAGAGCGAGAGATATCGAAGAGGATTCAAGAGTTGGCAGCCGCGGCTCTGTTTGCCTGATGGCTGCTGTGTAGAGAGACGAAGAGGAGCTTTCTGGGGGTGTGTTGTTGTGGGGGGTTTTTTGCAGTTGGGTATTGCTGCTTGTTGGATCTCCTCGCTAAGCCACATTAGAAACCAGCAGCACGCATCCAGAGGAAAAGTTTGACAGCTTCTTTGTCTCCGCCGCTGCCCCGACACGGCGAGCGGCTTCCCTTCTTTATGATTATAGAGTCAACGAGTGCTTCACCAGATGTCATCACGCCGCTCTGTTTACGTTGGCATGTTGAGGAGGGAAACATTGTTATAGAAATGCATTACCACCCTTCATTAAACTGAGACCAGTCGCAGGCAGGATTATGTAAATGAACCCTGATATGAGAATCAGTATGCCCAGGACAGAGAGCCGGCGGTGCCAAGAAGCGCTGGCTGGGAAGCTCTCGCTCGCAGCCAAGAGTCTCTGGCTCCAGCAGTGGAGAACATGTGTTGGTCTCGATGTTGGAGTTACTTTGCATTTTCGCTCCTGACAGTCTTCATCACCCGTTTGGAAGCGGCCGAGGTAATTGGGGAATATGTCGGCAGATAAAAAGGTGGTCATTAACACTTCTTGAGGAGAAGCTCCCCCCTTTTTTTCCTCCGCGTGCCATTGTTCCACGCACTCGGCGTAATGGAGCAGTTTTTAAGAACAATTACAATGCAAATCAATCAAGCAATGACCACGGCCATCTGCTCATCTCCCGCTTTCTTTTATCACATCAGACTGGATGCTCGCAGGCTGGCGCGCACGCACAAGCACATACATTCAGACCCAGGGAGGGAGGCAGGAAGGGTGACACCCAGTCATTAGCGGCATATTTTGGGGAGAAAACTGCGTCTGTTCTGTTGCTGGAACTGTTGCAATTAATCTACACCGCTTGTTACCGCACAAAGGCGCCGGCGTCCCCGCGATAAGACGGCCGCGCGCGCCGTTGAAACAAAAGGACGGGATAAATTGAATTGATACTCTTAGACGTAGAAGTCTCTCCGACAATCGCGACGGTCTAATTCGGCGTTTCGCAATCACATTAAGTGGTCCCCGCGGAGTGAGGCTAATCCCGCCGGCGTGGAGCGCCGTACCTGCGCATAAGCTCCAAGCATCTCCTCGCTGGTGTCCCCACACAATAAAGACGGACGTCTCCCCGAGTGGCCACCACCGGGCGCCGGTTTTTTAATATTCTCGCCATAAGGAGGGGCCTTCGTCAGGAGCGTCAGCGCGGCTGAGTGTGTGGCGGCCCGGGAAAGCGAAGCTCCACAGGGCTGAAGGTAATGGCCATATTGCCTGCAGCTCTACCAGGGGAGGGATGAGTGTTGCCGGAGGCCACTGTCAGGAGAGGAGGGCTGAGCGTGGTATTTGTCACGGCTTCTGTATAAGAACCACTTTGAGATCCCTCCCACAGCAGCGCGCTTTCCCCGAGAATTGGCTGCGCGAGGATCCTGCTGATTTCGAGCCGTCGCCGCAACAAAGCTCTGATGTCTTCCCCGTGAAATGATGATTAGATGACAGCAGCTGCAGGCGTGCTCCGGTTTGAGAATTAGACCGTATCAATTATTCAAAGACTCACCTGGCTCCTTTTCTCCGCTTCCTGGCCCGGAGAGCCGGCGACGATCATTTCAATTCGCTCTGGGACGCTCGGAGTGCGGCGGGAGCCGTTTGTATGGAGCGCCGTGTAAAACAAGAACAACATTAACGCTGACTGATGTCCCGTGGATCCATAATTAAACCCAACATCCTCCCTTGGGTTCGATATACGTATATATATATCAGAAAAGATGAGTAAGGCTGGATGAAACGAAGCCCCCCCCCGGTTATGGAGTTTCCTGCTCGCAATATGCAGACCTCCCAGCGCCGCGGACCACCGCTGGGCCGTCTGGTCATTACGAGACGGCCAGTGGCTCTGATGCGAGCTGGAGTTCACCCTTGGGATGTGCCCCGCGGACTGGGGAGCCATTTTTCTTCTCTGGTCAGCCCGTCAGCGCCGCGTTGTACATAACTCACGACGAGTGGAAATATGTGGTTTTCTTTAATAGCCTTTAGCATCTTGCGGCGCAGACTGTTGGTTTACTGATGTCTTTTTAAGTGCGTGAGCCCTTTCAGCTCCTTTGATATCACATTGTATGTTTGCAGGATTGTGATGAAAAGCAAAATGGATCACAGAGCGTTTTTCGCTTGCTCGTTCTCTCTCTTCGCTGTAATGACAGTAGGTTCAATGTATTTGGGTCGTTTGCAGGTTCGCAGTCTGTCTTCTGCGGCTGAGGACAAACACCTCGCCTCTTGAATAAGAGAGCAGAAGAAAAGGGGGGGGGGGAGAAAAAAAATGGGTTTGATGGACACATCACTGAGAGCTCCAGAGCACGGTGTAAGCTCTCTGTGAGGGATTATACAAAGGTTAGTGTAAGAGGTGCTTCTCACCGCCGCTAAGCACTTATGAGACCAGGCAAATGTTGTAAGATATTGTATGTACAGTGCGGGAGCGGCGATACGGCTAATGTGGCTGAAATTGGCCTTTCTCAGTCGTTTGGCGGCCGTGCCGTTTTCTCAGAAGCACTTGCCTGCGCCGTCGAAATGAAAGCGCTATACTTCGGGAGGAGCCCAAGGGTTCTGCCATTTATAGATGTCTCGCCCCTCGCATAATCAGCGAACGGAGGCATTTGGCATTCAGAGTGGCAGATAAATCTTAGGGCAAACAGAAAAAGGGGAAAAAGGCTGAGGATTGGGCGCCATTGAGCGCGGATACTCGATGCCAACATATTGGGCAGCTCTGGTTGCTCTTTCTGGAAGCCTCCTGGGCCCCTCTGGGAGCACAAACATGATCAGATTTATAGGGCAACAGCTGCCACCTCGCTTTCTTCGAGCCACTTGGCCGCCGGGAGATTTGTTAGTATTCATTCTCGTCACTGATAATCTGATACCCAATTCTGACGGAGCGGCATAATGATGATAATTCTTAAGAGTGTCGGCTTATCCCCGACTGCTTCAGTAGACCGGTTAATTTAAGACTGTGGCTTCGTAGCCCCGCACAATAGACGGGCTGCGCCGGCGAGTGCGACCGCGTGGATGTTCCCGGAGAAGCCGCGGGATTTGCGAGGGGAGGGGGCGGTGCCGAGGTGGGGGTCACACGCCGTCGGCTTCCCGATGAACATTGATCCGTCTAAAGACGTCCATCGACTGTACAAGCTGCGGTTTCTCTCAGACGCACACAAAGTGCACGTTTCAAGTGCGAATGGGAGCCACAACGGTGTCTGTCAATTCAGCTCCTCCTCTTCGGGCGCTCAGGCTTGGCCAGTCCTGCGGCCCCTCCTCCAGCTCAACCTTTCTCGCTTTTTTTTTCACGTTTTTTTCTTCAGACTTCGCATCGATTGTCCTAATTCTGTTCCCTGTTTGTTCGGTCTCGCCTTGTTTTGTCATTTATCGCTGTTGTGGGAAACAAAATGACTTCTTTTACACGACATGTTTGAAGTTTTAGACTTTGGTTCATTCAGATTATAAGACGAATCTTCATTGAATACTTTACTGGTATTTCTTCTTCATTAGTGTCACATTAACTGTTTGTTTTGCATCATTATCAATTTAACAACACGTGACTTTGCTGCTCTGTTAAATAACTCGATATTCTTTATAATAAAAAGGATTTCATCAAATCTAATATTATTGTTTCAGTTTGTCTCCACCAAACGATGTAATCGAGTGTCGTTGTCAACCAGCAGACAGTATATAAAGCTGAATATTGATTAGTTTTGAGATAGACAATCAGCTCCCTCTAAAGTCATCCATTCATCTTCCACACCTGGTTTATCCCAGTCAGGCTTACTGGAGCTGGAGTCAATCCCGGCTGACATTGGGTGAAGGTCGGGTGACATCCTGTGCAGAGCGACGCCGCTCGTCGCCAGTCATATTTATCACCTATTGTCAGAGTCACAGCAGCTCGTGAAGTAACAGGTGATTTATTTTTAAAATGCCAGAAAATCACTTTAGTTTCGAATAATAGACCTGATGAAGATGCTGCCTAATAGCGCCGATTTGAGAGTAATTTTATTAGAATTTTTCAAATTAAATTCACAATATTTAGTTGAACTTTTGCATCTACATGTTGCCAATATTTACTTGACATTATACTTTATTTTCGAATGTCTCTGGAGCTTCACCGGGCGGGTACAAAGAGAAGGACTGACAGTTGTGCTCAACTGGCTACATCGTGTGTGTGTGTGTGTGTGTGTGTGTGTGTGCGTGTGCGTGTGCGTGTGCGTGTGCGTGTGTGCGCGTGTGTGTGTGTGTAGAGAGAGGTGTAGGAGTTGTTGTAGTGAGTCACCGCTGTGAGTTGGGCAAAGTCGAGGCTCGATAGTTCCAGTGAAGGAGACCGTTCCCGCTGAGCCGATGATACAGTCGACTGGAACTCCGGCAATTTCGGTGCCTCTCTGTCTTCCACTCGCGCTTCCTCACTAAAAATGGCCACAATGCTTCTGTCAGGAGATGCTGGGGCTTTTTAAAGAGACCTGAAACCTGTCCGGTGTGCCTCCTTCTGGCTTGCTCACTTTGAGGCTGTTTAGTGTTTGATTAGATGAGTATACGATTGTTGCTATTTTGTGTGAAGCGTTTATTTGGTTTCATTTTAGAGTCGTGTAGCTTTTTGTTTGTGAAATAAAAGTAGCTGGGAGGAGGAACCGGAAAGCTTTGTATCAAATTCAATCTGTTGTCATAAGTTTAGTTTGAAATTGAGTAAAGTTTGACTTTACTGGCATCTTAATGTCTCCTCGTTTAACCCTCAGAAACTTGGAGCATTGGACCCCTTCAGTATGGCATTTGGGGGGTGGGGGGGGGTTAGGAGCGGGGGGGGGGGGTACATGGATTAGGACTTGAACCAGCAACGTTCTGGTCATTAATTCTCTCACATGCCTTCAGTCTCCCATTTTGATGCATCTCTCCTCACAAGAGACACACTTCTTTTTCCATGAGTAAATCAACCAACTAAGCTTTTTACTCACTTTAATCAAAAATCAAAGTGATGCAAAGTAAGAACATGTAGACTCCAAACATTAAAAGTCCTCCAGCTGTGACGCCAGAGCGCTCAGGTGCAAACCAGTCCAACCGAGCCTTTATTGTCACACAATTGCCTGTGGTTTATTCTGGAGAAATAGATTTTGAAGGCATCAGACCATGCTCGTGCTCCGCCTCGACATATTTACACACAAACACACACTGGCACGCACACGCGCTCGCTCTCAGACTTCGCCCCTCTCGCGCTCGCGCGCGCACACACAAAGAAGAAATGATCTTTCTTCAGTCCAGCAGTCTTCCCACTGTCAAAGCGAAATAGCAGGCAGGACTCTTAAGCACGGCTCAGAGATTCAAGGAGTAAAAAGTAAAACAGTTCATAAGGAAAAACAGCGGGCGAGGAGCAGAGTCCATGGGCGGACTGTAGCGAGCAACAGGTGAGTGGAAAAACAGGCAAAGAGGTTTACCAAAGCCGGCAGAGAGCAAAACTGCTAACAAATATTCACTAATGGGGGGGAAAAATCAGGCCAAAAGAAGCTCTTACATGTAAAACGAGCCAAACAGGAGCTTGTTGGATATATTTCTGCAGTAACAAGCTCGGTCGAAATGTGGTCTTCACAATATCAAACTGAATTCGGAGCCATCACAGTTTGACAAACCGACCCAGGTTTGTTTTTTTTTTTTATCAACCGTCCCACATCGAGCAGCCCGCGATAAACATACGCAATTACAGCCGTCGTGCAGTTTGGAGGCGTCGCGGGCTGAATGCCGCGCGACTGATTAGGAGCCGGGACGGCGGCAGGGGAAAGGTTTGCTGTTGGGTATCTGGTGAGTGGGAGCGCGGAGCCGGCAGAAGTAAACGGGTGTGGTGGTGGCAAAAAGTGGCAGAAATATATATAAAAAAACCCCGGAAAAGGCAGCGGGCAGAAGGAAAACAGAGAACACCTCCAGTACTCATTAGGCTCTAGTTAGTCCCTTTCTTCGCCGTGGATCTTGGCCCAGATGCTTATGCTACGGCGGTTCTGTCAGGCCAAGCTGCTGGTGTCAAAAATAATGGCACTGTAGGTGTAGAGGTAAGAAAAAAGTGCAATGAATGCATTTTCTTTCCCCTTCCCGTTTTAAGAGAGGAATAATGAAGAACATGGTCCGTGTTCCCCATGGGAGGTGTAATTTTGTTTCCACACCTGACAGTCTGTGATGCGCCTTCCTTTTCCTCTGGAGCACAGAGAACATGATTTATTTGCTCTGCTATTTTTGTCTGACCTAATTGGACATTATCCGCCTCACATCAATGACAGGTGTGAGCGTACCCAAGGAATAGGTGCCCGGAGGAAGCGTTAAATATTATTCCCTAAAGACTAGAAATCGAGACGTTCAGGCGACGCGCGGGAGCACGAATCCCGTCTGCCGGCTTTGTGTTTTGCTGTCAGCCGAACAACACCGAAATATCAACGTGCGTCGAGTCCGAGACGGAGGGGAGCGCGGTGGCGGCGGCGGTGGCTGGCGGCGGAGAGTCTCATCCTTTTCTCCTCGTTCCCCCGAGCTCGGCTGAACCGGCAACGCGACCGCGCTCGTGCAGATAAAGCGGCGCGCCGTCACCCGTGTCGACGGATCGTTATGAATCCGCGGCTCGCTCCTGATGATCCTGCTGCTGTTCTAACCTTCGCTTTTACTGCAGTTCATGTGTAAAATGTTGTTTGGGCTGCAATCTGTGGCCCAATATCGGCCTGCCCCAGTAAAAAAAGCCAGAGCAATCTCTCTGCGCCGCTCTGTTAAATGACATTCATCTCACGACAGATGTGTTGGTAATGCGGCAGATCGGGGATATGTCGATATTATGGGCTGGCACCTCATAAAGCGCGGCCTTCAAACTTCTGTTTAACTGCAATCAGGAGATCATCTGTGACCGGCTCATCTTGTGTAAAATATTTGGCTCCTGGTGTTGAGTTATACGAGACTTTCTGTTTGATGTGCATTTTAAAGACGTATCAGCCTCCAAATCTCACAAACAAAGTGGGCAAAAAAGGGGGAAATAAACATGGCAATTTTGGGAGTTTTCCTTCCAAGTTTGCAGCGGCGATAATTGAAATGATTGCACTTGGAAGTGATGCAAAGCGGGGAGCTCGAATTAGGCCATGGCTGAAGTACCAACGTCCATTAGCTTTACAGATCTTCTCCTGTGGTCACAGAGTCTCCGAAGTGTCTTTTAGCCTCATTAGCCGCTGAGAGCTGAATAAAATTTTAGAGTCGTCTCCCAAAGGATGTATACGTTCACCATATGGCAAGATTTTGTGCGACTGAATAAGTACCTCATTTAGGGTCCGAGTCGTGAGAGTACACAGGCGGTTTCTGACGACAAAAAGGGGGCAGTTTCGGGAGTGTAATGCAAATACTGGCACCGAAAGGTGGAAATAGGAGTTTGCGGACAGATTTGTTGTCTGACTTTGTGAGGAGGTTGACTTTACAGTGAGGTTTTCATGTTTGCGGTGGCCTCAATTTATGACTGAGTAAATTATCTCACTCGGCAGCGTGTTTTGAGTGTTGGATGCAGGGAACGATTTGCAGAAGTGAGATGAAAAAAGAGATAAACTGATGTAGTTTAAGTTTTCCTTGATTTCTGATCGTGACTGTGGGAGGAAACTACGGAAAGGGAAAACATGCAAACTCTAGACCCCAGTTTTTGGCAAGAAACTTGATCTAATTCTATTTTTTATCAGTTTTTTTTTTCAATACAAAATCACATGAACTGATTTAATTACACCTGATGAATGATGTTTGTTCCTATTTATGTTCTACAGCTCCGTCTGATGAGAAGAACACCGTTGCACTCTGATTGATGTTGTTAATTTGAATCTAGGCTTAAAATGACGTGAGCTCTCAAAATTTGAATAGAATTTATTTCCAGGATCGTCGATAATGTCGTATCCGAACAACCTTTGAAGTTTCGGAGCGTCTCCGTCTCAGGTTGATTCCAGGTGCAGAGTGCACGTTATCTCACGTTGCTTTGGAAACTGAAACGTGACAGTGATTTCTCCGCCGAAGACACGAACGCGCACAGGCGACAGCCATTAGTAACATAGCAGACTATCAGAAGTGAGCCTATAATCAAGGTATTAATTATGGGATGCAGATGGCACGGTTCTGGAGCAGGTGGAGCTTCGCTTGTTTGACTGGGGCGAGATCGGCAGTAAAGCTCAAGTTTGAGCAGAGCACTGGCAGGAATTCAACACCTTGTGTGACTGTTTAATTGGTCTCAAACGACCACAAAATAACAATCAACATTTAAGACCCGCAGTCCTCGCAAAGTTTTTACAGGTTCACGCAAACGGATCGAGAGAACGACGCTGGATGTGCTTCAGTCGGTTCAGTAGTTAGACAATAATTGATGACCGCATCCTCACTTCTTTATTTTTTTCATTTTGCGATTGCTCACACTTGCAAAGTTGCCCAGATGCTGAGATCAATGACCATGTGTGTGCGCCATGTGGTCTCCTCCAGGACGGACCCGCCCATCCCACTCCTTCAGCAAACATCCTGGTCAATGCCCAGACCACCAGCTGTCATGCAAAGCAGCGCTGGTGCGACTTCAGTCTGGCTGCTAACGACTCAGGTCATCAGCTCCTCGCTTTATAATCCACGCCGCAGACTTTCTTTCAAGAGCCGCGATCCGTCCACTTTCTGTCCGCTTTCCCGCCGATAAAGGACGAGGAGATTTTGCGTTGTCTTTGAAAACACAATCTTGTCCATTTCCTGCAGACTTACTGTAACAATAACCCAAACCACGACTTGTTCTGGCTGCACAGAACACTTAAAATCATCTTAACAGGAGTCCATGAAGATTTTCATCATTTGTACTTGATCTTTCTTGTGTTCAAGAAAAGTTCACACGATATAAGTGTCACTAATTGCTTCTAAGAAGCAAAAAATTGCTTTGGTGAACCTCATTCGTTAATGATTCCTTGTTGTGACTTCAGTGGTCACTAAATCCTTCAGGAAGGTTCTTTATATAGTAGCCGCTTCCTAACAATTTACTCCAAACTCGACCTTCTCTACTACCCTAAAACTACACAGTCAGTGTTTGTCTATGATGTCATCCTTGTATTTCCCAAAAGCATCCACGTAAGTGGACAAGTATCTTCGGAAAAACTGCTTCCAGTCGTGTTCTGCCAACTACCTAAAACATCAACAGTAAGTCCAGGTTGCCTGACCCCGCCCTCGTCCCGACGGAGCTTTTCTGTCCCCCGCAAGGACGTCGAGTCTCCGAGCGGTCGGTGTGTAAACAGACTGGGGTCTCTGCCACAGGATTAAACGCTCGCTCACGTGCAGTTTGGGACGAGGCGATTACACGCCGGCGCTTTCTGATTTCATGCCTTCGGTATTTCAGCCGCCGTAACCCGACTGCTTTAATTACCCCGCCTATTAGATGGTCTCAATGTATCCGGAGTACCTTGGAAGCAGAGAGAACCTTACGTTTCCAAGCTCACAAGGTTAATCTCCCCCCAACGGCCGACTGCGGGCAATCAATCTCGGCGGAGGAAGAGTATTCTCTCTGTCCATCTTGTGCGAAGTGTGATGGAGGGGCTCAGCCAGGGACATCACTTAGCTAACACCCCACCCCGGCTCTGCCCTCTCTCCGGGGACCGAAATGATACTTCGCCAGCGGTGTGTGAACAGCCTCTTCCCACCCCGGGCATCCATCACGGCGGACACATAGCAATCCAGACACATTACCCCCAAGGTGATTTTGTTTTAATTGCAAAAAATTGTGCTTATGAAATGGGCCAATAAAAGCAGGGTAAACGCCGCTGCGTGCATTTCCTTTGTGGCACGGAGTAAACAAACACATGAATAATAGCCGGCACTCAAACGCTCCCTTTTCTTTATTTATTTATCTCTTCTGTAGTCAAGGGC
>JASSRZ010000016.1:14338243-14352915 GCA_032164315.1 Malacoctenus gilli
CTTCGACGGGGGATGACGGCTGAACTGACAGCGCCGATAAAATTGAAGATCCTGTTTTGGTGTCAACATGGGGACATGAGCAAATCTGATGATGGTTAGTCTAACCAAAGGAAACCATCGGTGAGGCTGTCACAGATATTGGTTACGAGCGAGAGAGACGCTCCTTTTGGGCCAGGGCGCCCAACATCGGAAGGCGCCGGAGTCGTCGTATTGAGAACGCGAGCGTCCGGGCGGCGGCGGCGGCAGCGGCAGTCAATAGTTATGTATTTCCTCTGGAGCAAAGAGTAAAGCCATGAATACATAATTGAACAAAGGCAAAACCGGCCCAGTACAAACAACAAGCCCTGAAAGACCTATTAGCATGAGCGGCTCGCGCTGAACAAAAACTAATTCGGCAGGGTTTTTTTTTTTTCTCCACATGGGGAACAAGAAGTGGTGGCGAAACATGAAATGAAAGTCGCGAGAGACAGAGGAAAAAAAGTTTCCTTTCGTCGTGACGACGGATTAAATTCCGTCGCGCGCTGAACCGCTTCCATGTGATTGCGGTAATGAACATACTGCGCCTTATCTTGAAGCAGTGTCTTCACCCTCAGAGCCCGGCAATTGGTGGATTAGAGAGCTATAATTATCGAACATGGTGTGAGAAAATGGTATTTATTGGCATTATCTCAGTTCACGATGTCAGCCTGACTCGATTAACTCCTCCAGTGAAGAGTGAATGAGGTTACGGGGCCTTATCAGGTGGGATTGTGCCCGTGAGCTGTTTGCCTGTTTGCCTTTGTCAGTCATGAAGACCCTCTTATTGATGGCCGGGGTCCGCCAGGCTAAAGCGATATTACAGTGTTTTAATGGCAGCCGCGCAGATACTGTGCTCCCCTTACGGCGCCGCGGAACCTTTGTTCTTCCTGCCTGAAAGCAAACATGCCTTTAATCAACTTCTAGACCTTGTGCTGAGGAGTTGCTTTAAAGATATGCTAATGAATGCGACCGAGAGGCACATCCTCCGCGCCGGCAGACGAGGGGCTGACAGTTCAGCACGTCGCGGCAGCTCCGCTCCAAAAGGAAGCTCGCAGCCCTAACAAGTTGTCCTCGCTTGTTCTCCTGGCTCCCGTTCAGCCCCGGCGTCATCCGAGGTGGACGGAGAGGGACGCTCGCCCTCAAGACGGATGAGCTGTTTGTTCTCGGCTAAAGATATCGGGAGCGATCTGAGCAGAAATAACAGATTACGAGTGATGGACGAGCGGCGTTGACTGCCACTCTGGGGGGGAGCTCCCTAAAAAAAAGTCAAATAAGTAGATTTTCTGGTGTCCGGGATAAGAGTATAAATCCTGCGAGATGTTCCGAGCAGCTTATCACGGGAATGTCACAACATCACTGTACAGGTGACCAAAAAGCACCCAAGTAAGCGAAACTACAGAGATGAATCATCCGTCCGTTCATTTATCTTGCAAACCGGCTTTTTTCTTCCCTCTGTGACTAATTGCACCAAGTTGGTCACACCCAGTCAATCACACAACGATGGTGTCAGGCGCCGACACTCGCACACGCTCGTGCCTTTGGGCACAATTTGTTGGAGGTTGTTTTTGGACAGAAGCAACTTTCAGGCTTTGGCGGCTCACAGCCGGACCACCCGGCCGCAGTGGTCCGGGGGCGGAGAAAGTCTTGGAGAGCGGGCAGGCCAAACGCTAGTCAAGCGCGGGTCGCGCGGCTGACTTCCTGAAGTGGTGTGGGACAACCGTGTCATTTAATGCCATGATGACAAAAAACATACAAGTATATGTTTGTCACCAAGATGTAGAAACAATATTTTCCTACACTAAACGCTGATTATCTGCAGGGAGAGTTGTGAAAATTCTGGAGGATGCTGGGAATTATTTTGACACCCCAGTTCTGCAGAAAACACGAAGGTGTTGTAAACGTTTTGTCTAATTGTGCATCGTTGTTTATAACTGACCGAATAAGAGTGTATTGATGGACCGCAAGGAAGTCATACAAACCTCGCCGCAGCAAGACGTCGCTCAAAACGGAAGAAACTTTTCCTGAGATTTTCCAGATTTTTCTAAAAATGACTGGCGAGGACGACGACGAGGGCCTGATCAGCTCTTTCTAAGTTTCTCTCCCCTGCACAGCGAGAAATAAACAAATTCAAGACTCAGCTGTTTGATGCCACGGCTATCTTCATCCATATGGATCCCTCATCTGCTTCTAAGAACATTTCCCTCGCCCGTGTGAATCATTGTCAGCTGTTCCTTCGCCGTCGTCTCAACAGTTCCGCTCCCGCTCGGAGCTGAAGAGAAAGTTTCTTCGAGTTGGCGCGTGACGGTTTAGTTTTAATAAATACTGGGGAACAAAATAGACTGCGGAGTGTTTTAATAGTCCGCCGAAGTGAGTTAATATTCATATACAGGTGCGGGGTATTGAAAAGCGATCCGCCGCTCCGGCTTTTATACCGCTCTTCAAAGAGCTCGGCGAGTCCAAACGGCGGCTGCCGCAGTCTCAAGGTGAACGGCGCGTTGTTTCGCTTTCTCTCCGCCGTGACATGTTGCGGAAAGGAGCGGATGCCCTCGGAGCACAACTTTGAAGATAGCTTGTGATGGGCTGCCCAGGTGCGAGAATAACATTAGGGGCCTGCTGGACAGGTGGCAACGTGAGGGAGGGAGGGCTTAGAGGCGCAATAATGAGGGGTCTGCCAGCTAGACCCCCATCTGTTGCCGTGCACAGAACTCTGATCCATTAAATTGCAGCACGCTCAAGTTTTGTCACAGACGAGGAGATGTCTGCTCCTCCGCAGCGTGCTCGCAGGGTGTCTATTACCTCGAAGGCTTTTTAAGTTATCCGCGAACGCACCTGTTTTAATGGGGCACTTTTTGGCACCGACAGATTTTATTCCCGGGAAGAACGAGCACTTTTAGAAGACGGAGCGGCGACGTGTTTGTTTTGGCTTGGGTTATTTTTTTTTGTTCGCTTTCAAAACGAGCGTATCGTATTCTCCTGCCTATACTGTACTCCCTCTCTGTACTTTTCTCCGATAATTTACAAGGAAGCTATTTTTAAAATGCTCACTCAGCCCTGTGTACTCGCTAATTAGTATATGTGGCGGTGCTCGGAGAGAGATATCTCACAGGCAGTGAGAGGCAGTGAAGCCGGAGATAAGGACTCCTTAAAACAGTTCAGAGAGCAGGTAGGCTGGTGTTTTTTCCGTGGCCATTTCACCCAAATTACAACGAGACACGTGTTCTCACCTTCCTCTGGTGGTTCAGGCCGTGGCTCGCTCTCCGACGGGCGAGAATTTCCATCGCCGGCTCGGCTCCGCGCAGGTGTTCATACAATTAAAACAGAAGCAGGAAAAGATTCTTTCTCAACTTCTTTTTTTCCATTCTTCTTATTTATTTCATTGTTTTTTTGAGGAGGCTTTTGCCTTTTTTTCGATGAAAAACCAAAAAGAGAGAAACGGAGTGATATTCAGTCAATTTTCACGAGCTGCCATCTGGATCGATTCCTCTAACGTCGAGAGAAAAAGGGAAACAAGGCACGCTTGACGTTCATAGTTTCCCTTTTCTTTCAAATATAATGCAGCCAAATCTAATTTCGACACAAAAAGGCCGTTTTAGCACCGTTTCTCACTCGTGATTTGCATTTTTTTGTCAAAGCACAGAACAAGCACTCGTAATGATGCAGACAAAGATTAATTCAAGATAAAGAGAGCAAAACAACGATGGGTGTGTGTTTTGAACGATGGCACGGTGGTTCAGCGGTTCGAGGCAACGTCCTAGGTCGATTCCTGTGAACCGGTCGTGCAGCGCACAGTTTACGTGTTCCTTGGCATGCGTTCGATTTCTGTGTATGTCCTTCCCCCATGCAACCCTGACCTAAATACTCACGACGAAAGATCGACCAGCGTCTTCTTTCGTTAAATTCCAGCAACCTCTCGTCACACGATGACCACGTTCAGAGAGGAAGAAAAAGTGAAAAAAGCTACAACTTAAAGAGAAAAAAAACGAAGATATTCACAGTGATACGGTAATTACCGTCTCCAATCGAACTTGTTTCCCGGCGCATTGAGAAAAAACAAAAAACACACACCTGTTCCCTGTGGAAGGCGCTTGAACCAGC
Source organism: Malacoctenus gilli (assembly GCA_032164315.1). Classification (NCBI taxonomy): domain Eukaryota; kingdom Metazoa; phylum Chordata; class Actinopteri; order Blenniiformes; family Labrisomidae; genus Malacoctenus; species Malacoctenus gilli. The sequence goes on from JASSRZ010000016.1 coordinate 14,342,357, forward strand.
GCCAGCCCTCACCTGGAGTGGCTCCCTCAGGAGACGCAGTGATGTGTGTAGGTCATTGTGGGGGATCTGCCACGGCGTGTAAATAAATCTTTGAGTGCCTGCACACGATCTGCATTCCGCTATTGTCGCCCGGGCAAAGAAAAAAAGGGGGGAAAAAAAAACTCCGGCTCGACAATTACGCGGCGAAGGCGTCATAAATAATCCAGCATTTCCACCGAGCGATGAATGTGGATAAGTGCCGCCTTGTTTGAACCCCCTAAAAATCTCCTCCTCGAGCGATCCCGCTCTCCGTGCCAGCCTCGTTTCTCCGCCTGTCTGCCGTTCGCTTTCCCTCCTTCCTCGCCCTCTGTCGCAGTAAATCCAGCAAGTAGCAACGCGCGTTTTGTGAAAAAAAGAACTAAACACGAGGTCTCTGTTTTTTCCCTCTCTGGTGGCTCCCCTCAGATGTTTTGCATTGTCTTACAGAGGAGAGGGGGAAGGGGGGGGGGGGTCTTTGTGGGATTAAGAGTAATTTATGGCACTGGGAACTGAGCTACTGGGAATGACCTCAGCGACAAGGATATTCGTGAGGAGAGCAGTTTCCTCGGCGTTCCCACTGACAGCCAAGTGGCCGCCGCGCTGCCAGCAACTGTGGCGTGCCGGTTGTCGGGGGACAGTAAATTCCCACACACCCTGCCTTGGAGAACCAGCCGGGGGACCGCCACGAGTGCGGCTGCTGGCCGGCTGCCAGGAGACGCCTCGTCTCATCCACAGCAGGGTGTGTCTTTGGATGGGGGGGGGGCTGCTTCCAGAGAGTCCTTCCCCCTCGTCCTACCCCCCTACCCCCCGTTTCCCAGCCCAACGACTTCACCGCGGTCTGGAGGGCCCTCGACTGCACTGGTCAGAGTGGAAGTTGTTTAGAGGCAGAAAAACTCGTGTGTCATGAAAACAGTGGACGGGTAAGGAAGTAACACAGTGAGGACAAACTGTATGAATATGTCACTTTGTTCTTATACTCCTAAAAAGTTCCTTTATACTTCAACGGTACTTTACACTGTTTTGGAGTTTCCTCTAATTACTTTCAAGAGAGCCTACAGACTTTTTAATCTAACCTACAATCAGTCTAAACATTCTAGCGAAGCCAAACAAAGTGAACACGCCCACTGCCGCCGACATACAAGAGCAGTGTTCTTCAAAATAAAAGCATGGGGCAGTTGCCCAGGTTACAAGAGGTACTTTGTGCCTCCTTTGGGGCAAGAACTCATCCCATTCATCTCATCCTTTCCAAAGTTAAGCTTTCCTGGCCGTATGTATACAGTATATATGTGACTTTAGAAATGAGATGAGCAACTGTAAAGCCATAAAAAAAGGAGTAGGATTAACCAAAAAAAAGCCAAATAAAAGAAAAATGAACTCCCATCACAAAAGTTTGTTTGCTCACAGACTAAAATGGATTCTGCATTCCCATTAAAGATGAAAAAGTCTGCTCACTGTCCAAACGGTTTGTGTTTTCTCAGCAGACTTCATGACCAGCTGGCACCGAGCGGTCCTGTCAGCAGCCAAAAAAATAGACGGGGAAAAAAAACAAAAAAACAACAACCCAAAAAAGAAATAAAGAAAATTAAAAGCTGTATTTGGGCCTGCTGATTCGCTTTCATCATCGGCTCGTTATAGATTCTCTACGGAGCACAGCGGGAAATGTTCAGACGCCGACTTGAAGCAGGAAGTAGACTCCATGCTGTCAGCGGTGTCAGGTGAGTCGCGTCCACGCGGCTGCCACGGCTTCAGGCCGACCAAACGTGATGCCACCTCTCGCGTTTCCCTCCTGAACTTCCCTCTTCACCGGTCCAACGAGGGACAGACGCATTCCGCTGGCTTCTTTTACATCGACAGGCTTGTTATCCACCAATAGCTCAGGGAATCGTTATGAAATAACTTTCAATTAGAATAATATCCAAATAGATGGTTGCACCATAACCATGACTAATGGATTTTAGACTGGGGCCACCGTAGCTGTTAATTGCATTACTACTAATAAAGCATTGACATAAATGAAGCTATTAGTTTCATTAGGTTAATTTGTTGTGATGGCGTTCAGCGGTGGTGCGGTTCGCGGTGCGGAGTAAGACAGTTTATTAAAGGCGTCTGAATTTAGACAAACCATTATCGCCGCTGACCATCGCGGCACAATTTGTTCTCAGAAATTGAAATAATCAAAGTTAAATGAAGAGTGTGACATCAGTCTAATCTCGGGCTTATGCTGCTGATTTCTCTGCGAACGCTCCGGCTTTTAACAGCTGCAGATCGTTATAATGACTTCATCACATCCAGTTCTGGCTTTTAGGAGTTGACATCAGGGAATTAGGCAAAGGAAGCTTTATCTGTGTCGCTGTGTGTACAATCAGTGGGAATAAAAAAGGAATTAAAGAAAGAATTTTAAAAAAAAATCTTAAAAATTATACAAAAAATTCCAAAATTAAATATGAAAAAATCTCAAAATTAAAGAAAAAAAATCTTTAAATATAAAAAAAAAAATTGATAATAAAATAAAAAGATTTGTACAGGAAAAACAAAGAAGAACTTAATCATAAATACTCCAAAAGTATTCAATCTGGTTATACAAACATTCACATTCGGTGCTGACGGGACTGAAAAGCTATTTTCAGAGTTGTTGTTTCGTGAGTCTTTTTTTTCACATCCTGGATCGATTTTCAACAGCGGCAGATAAAATGTTACGACCTCATTGAGTCAAAATGTTTTCTTTGGTATTAACCTCTCGATGTTGCCTTTGACAGCAAAACTGTAGTCTGGAATTTAGCATTTTCGCACGTTATTTGTCACTTCTGTACTGTGTAGGCTTCTTGTTGCTTCAACAGTTGTTTTTGTAGCATTGTGTGATTTTTTTTTTATGAGTTTCCATCACAGTCGACGATTTCTGATTCTGAGGCAGTGAGAGATTTGGCACTGATGGAGGACGAGAAGTCCGATTTCCATAAAATCTCCATAATGGGAGGGGGTGTTAGCTGACCTGCTCTCCCCCCCGAGGGCATGTGCACTTTGTCTTTATTGTGGGAGATACACCAACAGCTACTTTACAGTAAATGTCAAATATGCATCGTGAAGACAGATTGAAACCGATACGAGCTCGCAGATGAGCGATCGCATCAGTTTCCCAAACGCATCGAGTTCGTCTGAGTTTGCGCCTGGCTGAGCTTTTTCCAGCCTGAACTGATGACTTTAATCTGAAGATATTCTTCATCCCTGCATGTTTGAAGCAACATTTGAATCCCTGCAAAAAAAAACCTAAATACTTGATTAGGAATTGGAATTGCTTAGAGGGTGACATCCTATTTTCCTCCTCTGGCCAGCCTGTGGTTCAGCTGCAGCTGAATATTATTGCAGCCAGATGAGAGCGGGTAATAGGCGTTGGGGATCCAAGCGGGCCTCTTCCAGGAGCGCCCGCTGAAGGATGAGCGCGGGGACTTCAGGTAGACGCAAAATGAGGGAAATAATGAAGATGCGAGGTTTGCCAGATCCGGGCCGCATCTGTCGCCGCCCAAACAAAGCAGAAGTGAATCCGAGCAACTTTTGACGGCGGCTGTGGGTTTCTGGCCCTTTAAGAAAGAGATTCTGCTCGATACAATCGTTGTTTTGTTTGTATGTTTTCTTTATTAGAGGCATAAATGATTTAGCTTGTCAGGCCTTGTCACCTCCGTTATACGCTGCAGCATACTGTGAGGGGGTGGTGGATTTAAACCAGCAACGTTTCAGCGTAGCGCATCCAAACCGAGACGGAAATAAAGATAACATGACAATGCTTTGACGCGTATTGTCAAAATGTCACAGAGGACGTAATGCACAAATCTACCCGCGTATGTTTGTCAATGAGCCTCGTGTGGCGGTACCGATCGATCTTTAAAATGATGCTTTTTACGACCCAGTTTTATTCCAGTTGAAGCAAAATTTCGACATCTCTTTTCGCGCAACGCCGAGTGGAAGAGCAAAAAAATACGTGGGAAATTCAGCTTGTGTGCGACTTTGTAATCAACATAATTGAAGGTTTTGTAAAAGCACCAGAGGCAAACTGGAACACAGTTTTAAAATTTAGGATAAATATTGTTTTGGCGTCACCGAATTCTGTGTGTCTCGTTTTCAGTTTGCTCTCCTATTAACACATCCAGTCGTGACGACATTTATTGTGGCTTGGGTGTCTTTTACAAAGCTGTTTTGTTGAATATCAATGAATCATCACAATTTATGTGCTTTGGTTTGAAATGACCTGCTTGAACTTCATGTCCAACCTGATCGGTCATGTTTTTTTAGGTTTGTGGGACACGATGTGAAGATCTGAAAGCAACGTTACAGTAAATTCAGTGAGGATCTATTTTTCCCCTTCAAACAGCTTATTTTTTTTAATCATTTGTTTTTCTGTCTGTTTGTGCAGTTGGTTCTCTTACACGTGAGGAGCAGAGAGCTCAGAGTAGAGATTAGGGATTTAATGGAGAGATAAGAGATTAATTTCGTCTGATAAATATTCCCCCCCCTCCGCCGGAGTGTTTTATCCACTCAAAACAAATCGAGAAATGTGATCGGAATAAAGATCTGGAATTGATCCGTTAATTCGGCGAGGTTCACCCAAGTACATTCGAGTGAAAAAACACAGATTTTGGACGGCGAGGTGAGTTTTAATCCTCGCCGACCTGCTCCTGGTTCGACGTCACCCTTTCTCTCGTCTTCAGCACCTGCGCGGCGGCGGCTCCACGCGGGGTGACCACCTGCCTTTGCTTAACTCCTTTTCAAGAGGCTCTCTTGGACTGTCCTCTTGCAGCAGCTGTAAATGTGGCGTGGCCTTCAAGCTCACATTCGGCTTCATAAAAAGAGGAGAGCGAGTCCTTTTTTTGGGGGGGGAAGAACAATAAAAGAAGTTTAATAAAATGCTAAAATCCTGAAGGCGGAGAAGCACGAAGGCGTCGATCCGATTTCCCACGAATGCCACGGACGGGGAAAAAAAAGCTCCGTTTTCATGTTTCGCCATCAAAAACCAGCCTCCTGTTGTTCAGTGCCACAATCTGCTTTTACTGCCAAATACCAAAGTGACTTTGCTGTAATGACAGGTTTGGATTTTCCTCCCTAAAAAGCCCAGGCAGAGTTAAGTGCTCTCTCATCTTAACATCTCCAACACCTGTATTGCCGTCCTCAACAAGTTTCCAATCCGGGCCGATTTTGTCGTCGGAGGGGCGGGGGAGGAAAAAAAAGGAAAAAACCCACGACGGTCTGAGCGAAGCCCAGGTGATTCATGAAGCATCTATTGCATATCAAGGTGGAAGGTTTCAAGGATGGCTCTCGTGTGAAAGTGAACCGATTCATCAAAACGGATTATCTTCGCAGGCAGAAGTGCACTCCGGAGATTGACCTTCTTTAGAATTCCATCACCGGGACAAGGAACACAAGTGTGAGTGTGTTTTGAAAGATAAGGGACTGATATACCAGCGGGGAGGATGAAGTGTGTGTTGTGTGTCTGTGTCTGTGCGTGTGTGCACGTCTCTCGCATGTTGGCATGAATGACAGAGCGCGATCCGCCGTGCTCCCGGTTGAACATTTGTATGAACTGGCTGGAGTGTTTGTCATCAGAGCCGACCCGCCCTCGTCCATTTTTCAGGCGTCGGGTGACCTTAAGAACATCAACTCGTCCTTACCCTCCTTTTTTTTTCTCCCCCCCTTCCCAACTGTCCTTCATACCAAGGCTGGACCACTTTACATTGACCTTAAGAAGCAGGCAAAGTTTGACTCAACACTCCATTCAATTATGCTTTTAACTCTCCTCCAAATATCTACGTTTATTTCTCTTCTTGCAAGAAATAGCTCATCGAACGGATGTGAATTATACAGCGTTGTTGGGTTTCCGTCCTTTTGTTCCTTCCCCCCTCTTTTTCAACAGCTCATACAATCTACCTGTCGCTTTTATTTTGAAATCTCCTGCCTTTGGAGCCTCTGTTGCACACAACAAATCTCCCAGACAGCAAATGGCGTTTACGGGAAAAACGTATATCTGGGAGTCTCTGAACTGTGCTTCAGGAATGCAGCAGCCCTCCTATGATGGCGTCGTTTCACATCAACATGCAAAAATGTATTCCGAGCTGTCTTCCAGCCGCATCAAGAGAACTGTAGGCTGGCTGTGATTTTGTCTGCGTCTTTTATTTCTCTGAAAAGCAGAAAGTAGTGGAGGGAAATAAAGCTGTGGAAAAAAGACCGCCGTGCTTTCTGCGGTTTGTGACTCCCTCCTGCTGCTCATCACATCTCTGTTAAGACCGCTTTTCCTAAACATTACGTGAGATTGTGAATATAAATGGTCTCCCGCAGAAACCGGTTTCTGCTGCTCTGGGGGTGTCATTTCTGTATTTGCAGTCATCAAGCAAATAAAGCAGCCGGCATATTGCAATCAATGCAATCTTCAGTCCGAGCTCCGGCTGCATTAACTCGAATCCCCACGTATATTTCCACCGCGCTCGTGTTTCAGTCGAGGTATAAATCAGGTGCTCCCGTATGGCGGTAGAAACGCACCTCGGACGGGATTGGAATGATGTCGTTACGTCAAATCAAATGTGGAAACGCCAGGAAGGAGGAGAAAAAGTGTTGATGTTTCTTTTTTAAACCTCATTCCGCCCTTTATTGTCCCGTAACCGCAAAAAATTGAAGTTTGTAGTTACACATTTACGTGGAGATACGAAGGCTGACAGAGTGACTATCATGTGCAGACCCAAAACCGGAGGAGAGCTGCGATGGCGGCGGCGGGGGTGGTGTGCACGGCTGCCATTATCCTGGGGGCCTGCAGATAAAGACTTAGGAGGTTTGGGTCCTGGATTGCCTAAAGCGAGGCCCCTCATCTGTATGCACGGGTGCTCCCGCGAAGCACCGCTGCAGCCACATAATGTCAAGCAATTTTCCTTAACGGAGGGAAATCTGATTTGCAGCCGAGCTGGGAGTGAAAAAACAACCCGAAAAACGCAAACCGGACCCTCCTAAAATCACTTTGAAACGTCTCCGTTTACATCAAATGCCGCTCAGCAGTGTGAAATACACACACACACACACAAAATAAACACAGTCATGCTGTGATCAACACACTGCTGGACCTCTGGTTGTCCGATTCAGTGTCTTTTGTGTCGCACCCGAAGGAAATCCAGCCAGTTTGTTGGTCACTTGTAAGACTCCTGCATCACCTGATTTGTTTGTTTGCTCTCGGACGGAACGTCGACACGCCTTTTTCTCTCCTGATTGCAGGCGTCTGAATTGTTCGTGTTACTGTATTGCAAACATTTTACAAGCGCTGTCAAAAACACACAAAAAAGGAGGCAATTTTTGCATCGAACGGGGGCCGTTGGAACGGTGAAACTTAAAAGGTTATGCCTGAAGCAAAAACAAAGACTTGATTTAAGTGCCGCGGTAAAGTTCGAGGCTGCTGCGGACAGAGCGGCGGAGGCGAAATTGAAAAGAGACGCAGGGTAATGAGGACCGCGGTCCAAGGCCGGCGCCTCGCTTTTTCTCTTTGGTCCATCTCGTTTCCACCATGAAAATATGAGTCCTGCTCTTAACGTCATAAACAGACGCTCGACTCGCTTAATGAAACGAGGGCAAGATTTTCGAGCACTCCCGTTAAAATGACCACCACAAATGTGACGCGGTCAAGTGGCGTTCATACATCTATTTCGACGTAAAAGGACACTAATATTGTCTGCTGGGGGAGAAAATGGAGATGCAACTCGTTCAGAAGCCTCACAGCGTTTAATAAAGGAAGTGTTGGACAAAACGTAGCAGTTTTGACAACTCCTTTTTTTCAGTAACATGACTTCCCAGTGTTCATGAAACATGCAGGAAGTTTCTTTAAGCTATCTGAATTCTGCTGTTTTTTAAGCACGATTACCTTCAATGTTCCGCAGTAAAGCAGCAGCACATCTCTCTGTGGCACAGCGTGCCTGCAGAAACTGCCAGAAAGTGTTCGTACTGGTGTTCTACTCAAAACAAAGTATTTCTTTTGAATGCTCGACAGATTTGACGGGTAAGTTTCGCACCTCGCCCTGAATTTGCTCGACGGGACTGAGGTCCAGACTTTGAGGGTGAGAGTCTGTAGATTTGAAAGCAAAAAAAGATGAACTGGCGAGGGCCAATAGTTAGATGTTTTTTCAGGTCAAGTTGTTCTGTCCAATTCAAGCCCCCTGAAAACCCCCTGAAACCTCTAAAATCGAACATTTTAACACTTTGGAGTGCCAGAAATGTGGCCGCTGAGGTCGTTGTATTACAGCTCTTACAGTTAGCTCTCTCACTCAGGCTAACCTCACATTGGCCACTTTTGTAAACTTCCTGCTTGCTCTATTAAACCACATGCTGCTTTTTAAAGACACTTAACAACATAAGGGACACCAAACAAACACCTGGTGGGATCCCATTTCCTTTGACCAGGAACTGATTCACTCTAAGTGGCATCGATCTAACCAGGAAGTTTTACTGGGGTTTCTTGTTACCGGCCATGTTTTTTCTTTATCAGTCCGTGTTGATGTGTGAGCGTTAAACACGGAACGACTGATCTTCAGTTCCACCTCAAGGGGGCGATCTAAGTGAATGACACCCAAAGTGTTGCATGTACTCGTGTTCAGGAGACTGAGGACAATATTTGACCTTTAATAAGTCTCTTTATCAAGTCCAGTGACCAGTTTAAGATGTTTTCTTGTGATTCTCTGAAATGCAAGTTCCCTTTCACGACTATTATGACTATTATGATAATTCAGTTGTTTTTTTCTCTATTTTTAGCTACCAAACTGCATGTAGTTGCTGCCAAGTAACAGAGTGATTAATGAAGAGCTTAGCTGACTCACCTAATGTGGCCACTGAGTGTATTTATGTTAATCTTACACAATTTAGGAGAAAAACACCAACTGGCAATAAAACAAATGAACAGGAAACCCACCAGACTTGTTGATGGGCTGCTCTCAATTAACGCTGTAACGTCGTAATGCTTCAAAAAAATTCAGGATTTACAGGGAGAAACTATTATTGCATCTCAAGACTTCAAACGAAGAGTCATTGTACATAGTTTTTGGCAGGAATTTCAAACATTTCTTTCTCCACTTATAGACTAAAAATGTGAAACTTTATTTGTTTTGTTTCGTCTGTAGTTTTTTGGGAGATCTTGAGAAAAACCCGCAGAACATCCTTTAGTCCCAGTGATGTAAACAGTGATGGCGTCCTTCAGGATATCATCTCATCTATATAGGAGAATTTCAGCGTTTTGGGAAGCCTTCCTTCACCTCCAGCGCCTTCATGGACGCCGTTATCTAAACTTCAATAGTAAATCTTTCTGTATTTCTCTTATGAAGAAAAAAAACCACAACAACTACCAGAGCCTGTAAATGGTGACCTTTCCAAGTTTTAGTCTTAAAACCATCCTGCTCTGAAGCCAAAACAACTCCAAGAAAAAATGACACACAAAAAAAAGTAATGTTTCTGTTTTCAGGTGCACAGTTTGCTTGCTGACATTCCCCATTACTGTGCACCAGGATTATATGTGGCATTTTACTCTCACAATCACACGGTGACATGGAAAGATGAGTGGGTCTTATTCATCACAAAGTGGCTCCAACCTCGACACAACTGTGTGAAATCAAGTTTTCTCGATTACTGCGGCTCACCTCGCCTCGCTGGCGTTGCTCTAACTGGTGGGGGTGGGGTGGGGTGGGGGGGCGACACTGGCGGGCTTTTGTTACATGAAGTGCTTCAATTGAAACACAGTAGAGACAAGATGAGAAAATTGAAAGAAGGAATTGGTTCGGGGGCGTCGTCGGGAGGTGCGAGAGCCGCGTGCCCGTAATGCTACCTTTCACAGTTATTCCACAAGTGTGTTTAAATTGTTGTGTTTTTCTTGGACCATCAGCAGAGATGCACAGTTATGCCGGAGCTCGGCTGCCTGGGGGGCAGAAAAACACGCCGGCGCTGGTCTGAAAAGGACGGCCTTTCTGTTGGCGGAGGCGTTAAAGAGGAGTCTCTTCTAATCGAGTCATTCGCTCGGTATTATCGTTTGAAAAAAGCTGAAGGCAGGCGACCATCCGGCGCGGCTCAACCCCGGCGATAATCCGCTAAACGCTAAATTATTCACTGGACCTCGGCCGCCGTTCGGGAGGATGTTGCTGCTGCTGCTGAACTTTGCCGGCCGTGCCATGTCGCGTTCGAACGGGCTGCGGCGTTCGTACCTGTAGGTTGCAGCTCAAAGCTCGGTATCGATCTGCTGGGATCGGCTGGAAGATATACAGTAAATCCTCTCAAACAAAAAGCAAAACAAAAACCCGCACTGCACTTTTACTCTCTGTGCAGCTTTTGACCTGACAAGGTCCTAATAGACATCGACTGAAAAAAGTTTCTTACTTCAAACGATGGACGACGATCGTTGTGAAGACAACAAATGTGTGATATAGAAAGAATTGGCTATTGAATCAACAGAAGCTAATCACTGTGAATTAGGTTTGTCAGTCAGCATGTGAACATTTGGTCTTTTCCACCTAAAATGCAATTATTAAAGCAATAAAATTGAA
>JASSRZ010000016.1:14368627-14391248 GCA_032164315.1 Malacoctenus gilli
GGGGCCGTGAAGTGATGCCCCCCCCCCCCCCCCCGCAGCACCACCGCGATAAAGGCGAGGTAACCGAGGAATGCTGAATCGATGCCGGGTTTTCTTCGGCGGTGGCCAGACTCGGATCGTAAAATATTGGACACGACCATTAGCGCGGGAGTTATTTACAGCGGCGAATGTGTTTGCTGTTACTACCTGCGCGACCTCCTTGAAGAATTTAGGCGTAATGTCTGCGCCGCCGCCGCCGGATGTGTCACGCGTGATGGAGTGCCTATTGATTTTTTTTTTTTTTTCCAGGAGAAAGTAACCGCGTTAGGGATGACAAGTTTTTGCAAGAGAAGTAAAACACTGCAGATGCGACATGAATTTACAGCACGGCGGCAGCCATCCCTCCACAAAACCTCGCGTGCCCACGTGCGCGCGCTCCAGCCCGCCGCCTTTATTTGTCTGGTGTGAAACGGCGAGCGTCGCCGTTTCTCGTGCGCCGCCGACTTGCAGCAACGAGGTCTCGAATTTTTAATTGAATGCAATATTTTTCACTTTGGCTTTTTTTTTTTCTCCTCGACTCGGCGTGCTGACAAATAGGCCACACAGAGTTAGACATTTAATTACAATTTAGCAAAGTCTCAGCAATGGCGGTAATTAATTAGGTTGTTCTCACGAGAATATTATCTGTTTAAATACCTTGTTAGTATCAATGAAAGAATTAAATATTTTTCAAAAGTGTTGCTCTGAAAATCCTAAAAAAATAAACATAGTGGGCGTACGCAGTGGTTCGCTCTCGCCTCTCACACTGATGAAACTCTGGTTTGATTCCTCTCTAAGTGAAGTTTTCTCAGTGGAAGGACACATTTCCTTGAAGTATTTTGGCTCTATTGCATCGAGAGGTTTCTTGAAGTTGGATGGATGCGAGAAATGATGTACAGCTGCAAAACAAATCAATATATTGATAAGAAGTGTGATTAAAAGCAGCAGTTTTCTCCCTCTTTTCTATCAAACTATCTTAATCAGTGGCCTCATAGAGTGAAGTTCATTAAAAAATGAGGGCGTAAATCAGAAAATGATCCAAAATGCTTCCAAAAATGCAATTTGCCTGCATGTAGAAAACACGTATGCATATTTCAAATCACAACATTTTGCACAATATCTCCTGACTGACTTGAAGTTCCTTTAAAAAGATAAACAGCTCCTAGAGTTTCTGTGAATCAGTGATTGAAACCAGGCTGCTTAAAGATTGAACAGAATTCCCGCAAACTTTAGTACGTTTGACAAACTCCGCCGCCAGCAGCAGCAGCAGCAGCAGCAGCAGCAGAAGTACGTTGTTGCCTGCTGCTCTCAAGTTCTTCACCTCCAGTGTTGCAGCGTGACCTCTCCTCCCACTGAAACAATACAACCCCCGGTGGTCAAATTAGGGACAGCAGGTACTTTTGATAAAATATGTATTGCAATTATCTTTTTAATTTCGTGAGGTGATCCCGCGGGCTGGATTGAACCTTGAGCTGCGTGCTTGAGCTGCACCTTCAGCGTCCCCCTTTGGCCCCTCCCCCCACCCCGCACCCCCACCTCCCTCACACAACCTCCCACCTGCTCCTCGTCGTATGCCGAGACACTTACTTAGCTTTGCAAGAGCGTTTCTCAGACAAGCCGCGAAGGATTGCTGGAAATGTGCCTGAAGTACTCTTCTTTCGGCTTACTATTCGCCTTTAATGGCACAATTCAGATTAACATTCTCCATTTGGAGGGCAGTTCTTAGATTTCCTTCATGATTTTTCGTTGGCGAAAACAAATATTTGTCCAGCTAATTTTTCCTCCTGCGTCCCAATAAAAACACCATTAGTTTCTGTAACGATTGCATAAATTAAAGGCCGCGTTGCGGCAGGAAAAAAGTCCATTTCAGACGTTCTGCTCTTGGTGGGAACGCGTGTGATTTGCAGCGACGTGTCTCCACATGGCGTTTTTCTCACTGGCTGGCACTGTATGAAGTTGCACGGCTCATTGGTATGCTGAGGGAGCTCAGCACCTCCAACACCTCTATTTGCAAAGAAGCTCTTGTAAAAATCAGGCACCAGAGGTGAACCTGCGGTTTGATAACTGCCTGCTATTCATTTCCAATGAAAATTATTAATCTTTATTATCCCTTAATGAATGGAGGCATTTCTGCAACTGGTTTTTGTTGGCTTTTTTTGGAGGGTGGGGGTGGGGGGGTTGTTTGTTTTCTTTTTATCCTGCCTGCAGTTTATAGTTTATTCTGCAGCGGTGTGCTTGACTGCTCTCCAGCCATTCATCAAGGCGCTGCTTTCCATTATTTGGTGCAGTCAGCTGAAACTGAGAAAGGCTTTTGGGGTGGTACGGCTCATTCTTCCTCCGCTAAACTCTCTGTTCTCCTCGACAGAGACGTTGGCCCCGGCTTTTTCACCCCCCGGACGAGTGGTCGTTAGACGAATCAGTGGGATTATAAATGCAAACATGATTCGCTTCCCAGGTCTCGCTTCCCGCGTTTGTCGCCTTTTTTTTTTTTTTTGGAGTATCGTGTCGGCAGGAAAAAAAAAAAAAGATTTCCACATGAGCGACGCTGATAAAGTGCCCGATTTACATTCATCAGCTAACCCCTCTTAATCCGCCCCCTTTAAGTATGGTTGCAAAGATTTCGATCTCCCCCTCATATTCACTGTCTCTTTTTTTTCTGGAGATACCCACCCAGAGCAGCAGACTCACAAAATCAATAACCTAAGTATCATATTCTGGGCTTCTAATATTGTCAGACTCAGATTCCATCAGGCTGCGGTCTGAGCTGCATTCTGATAACGGCATGAAAAGAGGCCGGCTGAGATGAAATGAAAGACTTTATTGCTAATGTACACTCAACAGCCAGCCGCCCCCCCCCCCCCGCCCCCCCAACATCTGTATTCATATTCATGCTCCACACCTGCCGAACAGACCTCATCCCTCACGGAGACGAGGCGGCGACCGGCGTGGCGTCCGCGTTCGGGGCCGGCACCTGCGTCTGCGCCTCGCCTGTAAAAATCTCATCATCAAATGTTTGTGTTTACAGTGAGGAACGCCGTCCTCGCCCGCCGATTTACATTTCTACCTAATTTTAGCCGCGCGTGTAAATATTTGATTCATGAGGCGGTGTCACTCGCCCCTCCGTGTGAAAGTTAATGCCACGGTGGGGAGATGTGTCAGCAGCATCCTGACGGCGTGAAGCGCAGCAAACAACTTGACTAATCTTGTGTGTGCTGACATTGTGACTGATGATCAGCGCGCCGCGAGGCTCACCTGAACGCGGGCCGTAATCTTCCGGCTCAGGGTGATACTGCCAGTTTCAGCTTTTACTGGTGTCGTTGCTTTTGCTTTAGCACTAAAAAAAAAAAGAGAGAGAAAAAAAAAACAGCTCTGAGATCTGTGTGATTGTCATAAAAAAAGAGAGAGGGAGAGAAAGTGGGGAAAGGGAGGAAAGCGTTGCCAAGGGACCAATTACAGCTTTAAGAGTTGGGTGCATTCAGGCCGGTGTTGGAGGTGTTTTTATTTTGGATGTGAGGCGAGGGCAGAAAAACAAAACAATAAAATCTGGAATTTTAACAGATTAATTTAAATTTTAATGTGAAGCGGGTTCATTTCCAGTTCAGGTTGGGTTTTTTTGTTTTTTTTTATCATTTTATGGTTGCAATCTTAACCTCCCTCCCGGAGAAGCTGCAGGGAGGCTCCGTTTTGAAAAGGGGGGAGAGAAAAAAGCGCTGAAATGTGATTGATCAGGCACTATAACCCAGCTGCGATGTGTGGGGAGGGAGGGGCGGGTATATATCCCCCTCTGGTTTACATATTTCCATCTCGGCTGAATTACTTTTTATTAAGAGAGAGAATAAAACCTTCTTTTCTCCTCCAGAAGTTAATATAAGTACTTTTTTCCCCCAGCAGACACATCAGGCAAATGTGCGGGACTCCTCACTGCCATCTATTAAAAAGTGAAACTCACAGTCACTCTAAACTCATAAGCTCACCAGCGTTGTTTTGGTGACCGACGCTTGACACCAAAACTCCTGATGTCACACGCACAAAATCGAAACCCAGTGATCATTACTTTAAACCTGAATTTTCAAATTAAGACGTCGAACGGTCAACAGTTGCTGGGAAGTTTGGGTTGGACTGAAGGTTGTAGCTTAAGTGTGCGACCAAGAGAAGCAACCGTCACACCTGTTACATTTCCTGTTTGCACTGTAAGACATTGTTGTATTCGTCCTTATTAACGTTTATGTGTATTTAATCCAAAAATAGGTGTCTTAAAATCATACCGCTACTCTTTTCCTTCTCGTAGGAAAGAAAGAGACCCCACCCCCACGACTCCTCCCATCCTGCTCACCCCATCCCCTCCCAAATTAACACAAGTTCATGCGAGCGTACACTTGAACGTCACATCTCGGGTCGCCCGATCCTCGCAGGTCCAGTGCGGGTTTCGCGCCGTCTCCTCTGATTATTTTCAAGCTGTCAACCTTCAGCCGCAATCGCCTGAGAATAACTCGCTCCCACTCTTCAAGTGTGATACACCTACGAAGAGAGAGAGAAAAAAAAAGGGTAGCGCAATGGGCAGCAGTGTTGAACTTTTTTAAGGCTGTCGAGCTGATACGCTTTGTGTTTAAGGGATGGCCTATCCTCCCCCAAGGCATCTTGCAAAAGTGCAGGTTTATTCCTCATTTCATCACTGCGCCTCACCGAGGCGTCTTGGATCATCAGCGGACCAGACAACCTTCATACCTCTATTATTTTTACAGTTTGTTCCCTTTCACTGGGTTGGCTTTTATAGGAAAAACACAGCCGTAACTCAAAACAATCTGCACTCGCTGGCTTTTATCTCCAAGCTCTCCTTCGCATTGTACTCGTAATTGTTTATTTAATGTTAAAGCTACAGTGCTGCTGAGATTTTTGTCTTCTTCTTCTTCTTCTTCTTCTCCTTTTCTTTTGAAATCTCTTGGAGAACTTCAAACTAATGCAATCCAAGAAAGGAGCGTTTGAATCCTTCTCCGAGTGTCCTTCGTTTCCAGTTATCAAGCGTCTCGTATTCAATAACGTCTCGTCCTTTAACACGACAAATCAAATCTTAGGAAGTTGGGGGAGAAAAAATCTGGCTCCCGTTTTAGCATTAATAAGGCCTTGTGGGGTTTCATCTTTGGGGGTTGACTGATTTTTAAGTAATGAATCCAACGTGAAATGAGAAAAATTTTGACTTGCGTGCACCTTTAATGTTATTTCCGTTCAAAGACAAAGCTCAATCAGCGCCTCCATCACAGATTCGGTTCCAAGTTTTGCGTTGATGAGCGCTGCGTTAGTCTAAACATTGGCCAGTGATCACTGGCGTCTCTAATAAGCATGTTTGTAATTAGTACATCACACTCAAAACATTATCGATCACAAATTGCATACAGTTCTTTAATTACCGCTTTGAAGCGTTTCAGTCGCAAGCGCTCGCTTGTTGTGGACTCACTGGCTCGTCCGTCCGCTTTCTATCCAGCACACGAAATGTAATTTTTGAGTCTTTCTGTATTTCCAGCTAATCCTTCAGTGTATTACATAATGATATGAACCCGGTGCTCCATTTGCAACGGGCTTCTAATTATATTTTTAGCTTGCTCAACTCTGCCTCTTCCTCTCGCGCATCCACATCTTCCATACCTTTAAACGTAACACGCGCTGATCCCAGCGTTTACGTTCGGCTACTGCAGGGCGCCGCGCAGCACTTAGAGCCGGTGGAGTACTTACAGTCGCTGTAGTGATGGTGTAGAAAATAAAAAATAAGTCCCCGGGTCAGTTTCACTTCCCACTTCATAAACGCGGGCCGAACGCTTTAAAGTTTTAAAGGCCTTTAAGTGAAATCACCGCATCGCTTTGTCTCATCGTATCCCATGATGCCCCCTTGAGTCTGTGGAGTCTTTATCCTTAGAGTAAACAAACGTGATCCCACAGCGCTCGCACAGGTGTTTATCCGTGAACAGGCGCCCGGAACCTCCCGGAAACCTCTCCCGCAGTCTAGTCGGGCGCGTCCATACTGTGCATCCAGCACATGTCGCCTCGTTCAAACAGCTTGTGTTTTATTTAGATTGCTCACGGTGAACACATGTGCGCTACATCTGTGTTCTTCTCAGGGAGATGTTCAATTAGGTGTACAGCTGTCCGCTTAGCTCTCTTCACAATGGACTTTGTAGAAAGCCTCTCACACACACTCACACACACAAACACGCACAGACACTCAGGCATGCATGCGCACGCACGGACGCGCCTGCGTGCGTTTTAACTCGCCGCTATCAATTAGACTTCTGCCGAGGATGCAAATCGCGTCGTTTTGTTTACCTATTTCCGTGCCGTGTCACTTCGCATTCAGTTTGGGTTTTTTGCAGTCGCAGATTCAGCCAGGGAAGAGAAAGAAACTGGCATTTTCAGGAAGCACAAGTACCCCAAATAACATCCACATACCATGTCACATGGCAGTGCGGCGCGCTTAGCGCCATCGCTGAACCCCGAGAGTGAGGCAACAACAACAAGGCGGGGGGAAAAAAAGACTTTCAGTCATCCTTTATTTTATATTTGAGTCCGAGCGGCTTCTGCTGTCAAAATACCGCCTGTGATAAAGGCCCAGAGGTTGAGACGGATATTGATCAGCAGTCTGTGCATGCCAGCGCAGTTTTAGACGAGGTCTAATCGGGTGATAGCATCTGTGTGGGTTCTCTGTAATTATCGCCCCCGTGTTTCTGATCCAAAAGTTATCTCGCCGCGTTTGATTCCTTTCACGACGTTCGCAAGTTTTTCAGAGTTTGCACTCGACCAAAAAAAATGTTGCAGAGTCCACCCCACAGAGCACAAATTGAATTAACGCCATCGCCGAGTGTTTTTCTTTGCACCACTCAGCCTAACGTATACATCTTCGGAGATTAGCGCGCAGGGTCGAACGGCGCGACGCGGCATCCTTGGAGTGCTTTGTGATTCAGGGGCTCTCCAGAATATTGTTTGGCACTGTGCTGCGGGAGCAAAGCCGCCTGCCCCTCCAATCGCCGACTCAGGAGGAAGAAGAAGAAGAAGTGGAAGAAAATACAGAAATGAAGCAAAAGAAATGCAGGCACTCTGTAGCTGGTGCTGGGGATTATGCTTCCTCAGAAAGGACGGCGTTTTCACACTCCAGACTGCTCCAGAATGTCAAGATTGGGGAATTTCATGAATGCACGAGGTGGCGATCGGTTAACTCGCGGCGCTCTCGAATCTGCGCCGACGGAACAGTACGAGCCAGCTGTGATGTGACTCCGCGAGAGGCCTTTTAATAAACATGCCATAATGAAAATATTAAAAACACTCCCTCAACCCTTTTTTTTTGCCCCCCCCCCCCACCGAAGCACCGCCGTTTGCGCCGACCTGCGCGAAACTCGAACGCTCTGGAATCATATTCTTCCTTCAGCGTATACACTGGAGACAGGCGGCGACGCTGGTGCAGAGATGATGAGCTGAGAGGAAGAAGGAGGGGAAAAAAAGCGCCGGCGCTGACAACAACACCTCCACATGGTTCCCCACATACACACAATGCATTTGCATCCAAATCCCCATCCATTATTTTTAATATAATGACATGCATAACTGGTTTTATTGAAGCACCTGGCTGACGTGCGCCCAACTGGATGTGAATTTATTGCGACGATGACACGATGGAATGATGATGTGATGTGTGCGGCGCGGTAATAATATTAATAGAAATAATGTTTCACGCTTACGTAAAGAAAGCGAGTGATATATGCAATTTGAATAACGAGAGGGAGAGGGCATGTTGTTTATTAGACAATGTGCTAATAGAGATAGAAGGTGTTTCTAAGTGAATTGAATACTTTTGACAATGAGTGAAACTGTGACAGTGATCAGACAGATAATGGCCCCATTATACATATATATGGGGTTGTTTCGCCACGGCTATTAATAGTAAATGTCACCTTCACCTCTGGCTGACAGTGGTCCCCATCAGGACAATCGGGGTCAAGGAAGGTCCACGGACCTTTGTCTGTCCCAGCCTCCTCTTGCTCCCCGGTGAGAGCCGGCCTAATGAGGCAGGCAGCTGCTCCCTGAGCTGAGATGTCCCCGCGGTGAACTGTACCTGGGAGAGGCGCGAGACAATGTCACCTTCAAATTTCAGGCGCATTACTGTACAAATGGGAACCAAAGCGGAGCCCTGAAATCAAGAGGAAGCGTCTACAGGAAAAAAAAAAAAGAAAAGGAGGAGCCGGCGGCGGCGGCGGCCAGTGAAACGCTTCCAGGCAAATAAGGCGCGTTTGGCTTCAAGCGTGGAACCTGGAGAGCTCCGACACAGCTGTTGTTTACCGTCATCCTTAAAGGGGTCGGTCTGGCCGGGCTCATATTAGCCTACACTTTGTCTTCTCGCAATTCCCTTCAAAGGACTGTTGGTTTTAGACATCTGCTTCCAAGGCTTGGCAGAGTTCAGGAAAACACGGGCAGGGCGGAGGAACGCTTTTTTCGCGATGCAATTAGGAGGACTTTGCCGAGATGACAAGTACAAATGTGGAATAAGAAGGTAAAAACCCAGCAAGGCTGGGTGATTAGGCCTCATTTGGATGTCTTCTGCACACTGTGATGAGCGGCTGTTTCGGGGCGCGGCGGTGGCTCGGATCGAAGGCCCACAGTGTCTGGGATTATGTGTCAATTTACCACCCAGCTGCAGCCTTACACTCTACACCAGAACATGACTACCTCTAATTAGGCCATGCTACCAATTAGGGCCCTGCAATAAGGCAGCAAGGCACTCGAGGAGAGTAAAACCCACCATTGTTTCCACTGAGGCAGAAGAGGAAAAAAAAAAAAAGGAGGTCTTCTTGCTCCAACAGCTGCTAAAGGTTGGAGACCATGTCAGCCCGGGTCCCATTAGTCTATATTTAGCTCACAGTGATGCAATGAAGACATTCCTGGGCCTGGACAACACGGAGTCAGAACATTAACTTTTTAAGAGTCTGAATTTGGTGCATTAATGTGATTCAAAGAAGGAGGAAACAAGCGGTCCGGAGCCGCAGCTCGCCCGTGTCACGGCCATGACCTCACCCTCTGCTTTATAATCCCACAGGTAGCCAGGGTCAGTTCCCCATAACTCAGAATGTGACGGTGGTGGAGGGGGGCACAGCCAACATGACCTGCCGCGTGGATTACAATGATAACACTTCCCTCCAGTGGTCAAACCCTGCACAACAGACCCTGTTCTTCGGGGACAAGAAAGGTAAGTCCCCGAGCATAACGGCCATGATGACGAGCGGCGGCGACGCGGTGATGAAGATGTCTCGGGCAGATTATGTGACAACAGGAGTCTTCCCCATCGATGTTTTAAATCTGTATTATTCGCAGTTGGCGCCGCCTGCCTGCCTGCCTGCCTGCGGAGTCTCACGGAGAGAGAATAAAAAAACACGATAAGAAGGAGAATAAATGCGTAACTTCTCATGTCAAAGCAGACTTCTAATGAAGCCATGTCTCCAGTGAGGTCCCACGGCACAAACGCGCGCACACACACTCGAAAAAGCTGTGTTTCTGCATTGCACTTTTGTAATCATGAAACACTGACAGCGTTGTTTACAGCACCGTAACGCCTGTGGATCGCGCCGTGATTGGGCTTAATTAGTATTTTAGCTTGCCCTACATTTGTATAGCTGCTTGGATGTCACTCGGAGAAGGGGAAGTGCGCTGTTGCAACCTCATGAAACAAGGCCCCCGCGCCGGCATGAATTATGATGTGCTCTCGCCAGCCAAATTCAATTTAAAGGTGACAAAAGTCTGGAGTTGATAAATTGGAAGTGGGGTGAAAGGGAGTGTAACAGTGGACCGGTCGTGTGAGGATGAGGAGGGAGAGGAGGAGGAGGAGGAGGAGGCGGAGGAGGAGGGATATGGCAGCAGGGTGGGGGTGGGGGGCGGCTGTTCATCTTTCAGTGTTTCTCGCAGCATATTACCCATTTCATTTATGCTGTAGCTGCTAATACAATATCATTGGCTCGGTGAGTGAAGTTGAACTTTCCCTTTGAATAACAATTGATAGGCGAGCGAGATGCCGGAGTGAAGCGGCGGCAATGAAAGTCGCAGGGCCGGTTTGAAGAAATACTTTTCTACCTCGCAGCTGATTGGATTCTGTAATGAGGTCGAAGGTGTCGTATTAGATGAAATTACAATTAAACGAAAGTTAACTGGACACTTTTCCATGAATGGTCCAAATCCACCCAGGGGACTTGAATGGAAGTCACGGAACTTGTGTTTTTTTTTTTTTGTATACAGGAGTCGTTTCCTACCAGTTTTCATTTTTGCTTCTCGTTTGGAAGAGATGTAAAGTGCAACTAGTTTAATTTTCTCTCTTTTCTTCTGGCAGCGATCAGTCAGGTTGCGGTGTTTTTGTTTGCGGCTCTCGTTTCCTGGGAACACAAAGTAATTGTAAATACGGGAGCTGCCATAAGCATGTAAGTAGAGCTTGGAGAGCGCGGCACACATGAGCCACTCTGCCCTTCTTGGGAAGCCATTTATATTGCATGACAGAGTCCTTTTTCCTGTGCAATAAGGAGGACAAAATGAATGTGGTCCACTCAGCAGAGGTTGCCAGGGCTAAGTGTGGGAACGCTTCCTCTCCGGCTCCTACAGCCAAATGAAAAGCTTTATTGGCACCGCTAATACGGCGCCTGCGAGGCCATCAGGAGGAACGGGGAGGCGTGGAACAACACGGGCTTCATATGAAGAACAGGGTGGGACACCTGGGAAGAAATCTCCGCTGTGCCAAATCACCAGTTAATTGCCTGGCAGAAGGCTGCGACTGTCCTCCGTCTCCCGTTTGTTGTGCCTTCTTGTAGAGCCAATGAAAAATGTTAGATTCAACCTTATGCTAGCCCTCGGTCCAACCACAACGGCCGACTGGCGGAGCTCGAGGCAGGCTGTTCCCTCCGCCCGAAGGACGGCGAATCGCGGACGTGTGCGGCTGATTCTGGTCCTGTCGCAGTCCTACGTATCATAATCTCCTCTGAGCATTTGTACACAAAATACACACCTCGTCTCGTCACATCTCAACCGTTTGTGGAAGTCTTATGTATGCCGGTATGTGCACAATACAGCGAGTGCCCTTGAGAGTTTTGGCCATGCACAGAACAGGGGGAATAAGGGGTCTAAACGCAGTGATACAGTTGCGTGTACTGGATGTATATGTTGCGTACTTGTGGCGTCGATGAAGCGCACGCTGACCAAAATCTTCACAAAAGTTTTCCCCGAAATTAGTATCATTTGTCCTGCGATCAGGGAGCAGATTGTGCTTGTTTGAAACTCGCGACAAACACACAAAGCATACAGATCGCGTACTTGTCCAACATCCAGGGTAAACTCCCGGCACTCCACGTCTTTGGAACGAGACCGAGCTGTCTTTTTCAATAAATCGGGAATAGCTTAACATAAGTTGGGGGGGCATCCAGGACGCGCTCGGCATGCGCCCCGCATACGCGTCCAGTAGAATAGCGTTGCGCGCTACACACACACACATACAAATGATGCGTTATCAATGTGCTGAATTTGTTATTTATACGTCCAAATAATCAAAAAATTTCAATCTTTCGAAAGTAGGGCTGCGTTTTGAAAAAGTTTTCGAAGGAATTCATGAGAATTTCCTTGACAGGAGCTTTAGATTTTCATTATTTCAACTATTTTGCGTTTTCCTTCGTCACTGCTTTCAAGTTTCCAGGTGTCCTGGTTGGGTTTTTTTTCCCCCCTACCTGCTGCTTGGATAAATATTTTCTCTCCCCTGCTCTCGCTGTTTCTGTCTGCTGTCTCTGTTGTCCACCTCTCTGTGTAGTACAACCCTCCTGGGAGCCAGTGACAGCGTGGCCATATGTTAGCGTTTGATGCACACGCGAGTTTCTCCCACTCTCTCCTGAGCTAGGGGGGTAGGGGGGGTGGGGGGCGTCGTTTGTCATCGTGCATGTGTAAATCCAGTGTTTGCAGCTCTCATGTGTGATTCCGAAGGCTCAACACACACAGGTAATGATGCTGTGAGGCATTTTTAAAAAAAGAAAATCTACTACTCTTGCCCGTCCCCCTCCAGTCTGGTATTAAAGATAAGGACATTTGTCTGGCTGTGTTTAGAGGTTGATATAAAATAGACTGGCAGGAAAAGGGAGTATTAAAATGACCTTTTAAATTCCTTTGAGGAGCCACAGTAAAGAGAAACAGCCAGGCAGAGCTGGCATATATATTATATCAACCAAGTTTTACAGCTGCTGGGCTAAAGTAAGACAAAATCTGATCTTTGCCCTGAATATAATTTGCTCCATTTTAATTCAGGACTTTCAAATGAGTGTATAAAAAAAAAAGAGACGCGATTACAGCCAAGGAGAAAAAGACCGTCTGCCTGCAACTTGTAGGATCACGAGACTTTTCCGGAACAAAATGCAGCTTTATGTTTTGCTTTCAATGTCAGAGATTGTGTACGAGCCTGTGCAGGTTTTTTACTGAGGTGAAGCGCGCCTGCGAGGTTAATTGGTGGCTCTAAACTGGCTGCAGGTTTTACATATGTGAGGTCCAGTTCTGTACTGACCGTGGATGGATGGAGGGATGGAGAGATGGAGGGACGTCTTTAAATCACTATAATTGTTCCATTGTTCTCCCTGAACAACAAGATCACGAAGGCAGTTATAAATACATCTGGACGTCTGCACAGTGTCTTTTTCTCTCTGTCTTGCCCACTAAGTTGATTTCGTGATTGTTAGGAAGGGCTGTGTTTCCATTTTGCTCTGCTCCTGTTTACCCCAAAGCCTGCATCTTCCTCCTCCTATTTGCCAATACGACTTTATGTTAACATTATTTATCGAAAGACAATAAATTTGTGTTAACTAGCATTGTATTTTTCTTAGGAGTTATCCATAATGGAACTGTATTCGCAGAAGTAACTGTAATCGGCCACTGATTCTCAACATCTTCGACACTGCTGTTGTATTTTCTGCTCCAACCGATCTTGATAGAGCTGCTGCAGAGAGTCAGTGTTTGTTGGCCTCATATTCTGCTGCTTCTCCAGAGAAGTTTGTTCCTTTCAGTCTTACAGTTGTCGTGCCGCCACTGACCTAATTTGGGGGATGTTTTTCTCAGGTGGAAATTAAAGAGAGGGAGAGAGAGAGAGAGAGACAGGAAAAAATGGAAACCGAAAGCTAGCGGCTGTGTGGGTTTACAGGGACAAACACGGTGGCAGCTGGAACGCGGCGCAGTCTGAACTGCGGTCTCCGATGTCAAAGTTGCGATCGCACCTTGTGTGCTAAAACCACTGATTCCAGCGTCGTCCTTATGCTGGGCTGTAACGGTCCCATAATAAAGCTGTCCCCCCTTTTGTGTAACCTTGTAAGAAATGGCCAATTTAGGAGAGTTCCACCGCAAAGGTGACGCTCCTTTTAATTGAAAGTTCAGTTTCCATTAATAACGAGACGACACCCAGTTGACCTTCTGCTGATTTAATTGCAACATGCAACGGAGGAAGGGGTCAGAGCGGAGCTTTATTGGTTTATAAATCTGCAGGGAGTGGAAGCAGGTATGGAAGATCATTCCCACGGAGCACCGGAGCATGTTGTGATCTATAATTTGTCCACGCAGCAATGTCACGTCTCGCGGCGGACCCACAAGGAGGATAAAAGATGAGGCCGCGGGCTGCGAGGAGATAGCGCGGCGAGGAACACTGTCGGATAACGTATTATTGGGGAGACTGTAAACGGTATCTTATCATATCCTGTTAGGGGCTCAGTTAAATCTCGCGGATCTCCGAGAGATTGTTAACCTTTCCGGATTCCCGCCGCATCCCATCCATACGGGTTGGACTGTCTCTACATATTTGTCGAAAGCCGAATACAACCCTTCTTCTTATATGGTGCCAGCTGGCTCTTTGGCACACTCCTCCTCATGCATTATGTATAGCCGAGTCTTGGTTGATTGTTTGCCACCTCCGAGGCTTCAGACTCCGCCACGGCAGAGAGCAGCATGCAGATTTGTGGCCGCCGCCGCCGCTGCCACCGCCACCACGCGGACCCCAGACAACAGAGACGGATCGCCTTAATAGCGAGGCCAACGCTTCCTTCATACATTAGCCCAATTAGCGCGCTCTTCAAGGGAGACGCCTCTGAGGTGTGCTGCCATGATGAAAAAAAAATTGATTTGTGCCATATGTCTTTTGTAAAAATTATCCCTTTCATACAGTGCCGGTGTTCTGAATGATTATGAGTGAACGGGACAAATGAGAGCGGAGCTGTCCTCTGCTGTCTTCATTAAGATTTACTTCACTTTTGGCTTCTGTGGGAAACGGATAAAATGTAAGTCGCCGGGCGGCTGCGGAGGATCGTAATGACATTCACGGAGGCGGACGGGTTGGGAGAGGAATCCTTTGTCAAATATCGCGGGTATGAATAATGCAATTAATGGAGAGCATCGGCAGGTTGCATGTCAAAGGCAGATAAATTGTTCATTTGATCTACAGCATGTGCAGCGATATAGAGCCATATGTGACACATCGCAT
Organism: Malacoctenus gilli; assembly: GCA_032164315.1. Classification (NCBI taxonomy): domain Eukaryota; kingdom Metazoa; phylum Chordata; class Actinopteri; order Blenniiformes; family Labrisomidae; genus Malacoctenus; species Malacoctenus gilli. The sequence goes on from JASSRZ010000016.1 coordinate 14,383,155, forward strand.
ACATGCCGGAGCAGATTGTACATCACTCCCCCTCTCCACGTTTCAGCTCCGACTCCCGGAAGGTCATGGTTCATCATTTATGACATTTAATTGGGACATTCTGCCTGGATCATAAAGGTCACCGAGCAAAATTGATCTTAATTGGCTTGTAGTAATCAAAATGCTGTTATGTGCTAAATGAATGCTCTAATGTGAGCATTAAAACATTCATTAGCTTGAGAGAATGAAGGATAATTACCAAGGATGCAATTACTGGAGGGAGCACCAATGAAAGCACGTTTAAATCTCCATTCAAGTAAATACACAACATCCACCAGTGGATCCAACGAAGTCGACGGCCACCTGAAGCCTGTGAAACCAACTCGTACTTATTGGGTCTCGTCACGACTTTAATTGGGACGAAACTACCTGGGAATCTAGTTTCACTTATCTTTATTTAAACGAAATTAAATCCCGCCGACAACAAGCACAAGGACAGGACGCGTGATTTGATTTAAACAGAGTCCAAACATACCATGAGCGGAAACATACGTTGATGGAGGTGAAGACTTTTTCGTAGGTGAGACTCTGCCACAGTTTTGTTCCCGCAAATTGTGTTTACTTTTTCTCTCCGGCGGCAGAATAAATGGGGTCTCACGGCCACAGCCAGTGTCGTTCTTTGGGGACTAATGGGCTTTTAAGTGTACTGGTTTACCTCCAGCTTCACTGAAATGCGAATCTACTATACGCTGGGCTATTATCGCTAATGTTCGGCGCTGCCTTTGTATGTGCTGTGCCAGGGCTCCGAGCCACGCGGCGCTCTCATGTATTATTTATAACGGCTCTTCAGAATAATGAAGAATGTGTCGTATTTGAAATTCCTTTGGATGGTGCGCGGCCCACCTGAAAAATGTTTCTTCCCGTCTTACAGAAATCACCGTTATGCCGGCGCGTGCCCTTAAGACCGAGTTGTAAGCCAACGGAATTATGTAATCCTACATGGCAGTTCTTGAGATAAAGGAAAATAATTTCGAAAATTCATATTAAAACTTTAAGCCCACAGAGCACAAACGTGCTTCCGTCAGTGGGTGGGGGGAAAAAAGAAGGTAGACTCGAAAACACAGCAAGTTTTTACGATTGCATGTAACATTGCTGCCTGGAGACCTCGTCCGTCCGTCCATCCGTCCTTCCTTCCCCTCCCTCCCTCCTTCCTTCTTGCACTTCTTCAAGCGCTGGAAATTAGTGTAAATTTGAGAAGCATCTGCTCGGTGGGATCGCTGGGAGCACGGGCAGTGACAATGGCCCTCTGGAACAAGGCTCTTTCCTTCTCTTAATTGCAGCCACATGTGTGGTGGGAAAGAGCCCCCTGCCTGCACCACTATAGACCTGGAACACATCCAGAATCGCCCACACAGCGACTGAGCGAGCACAGCCAGCAGCAAACACACTCTAATTGCAAAGAGTGCAGCCCGTGGCTGGAGAGCAGGGGCAGCGAGGGGTGGAGGGGGGGGGGGGTCGCTGGGATCCTGTGTTCTCACTGAAGGACGGCTAATGCTTTCACATTTCAGGACCAGCTCGAAGTGGTTACAGGCCATGCAGCGCACAGAAAAAAGAGGGAAAAAATGGCCAGCGGGGGACAGGCTGCAGATGTAACGTTTTTTTTTTTGGCTGAACCCACAAGCCACCAGTTTGTTTCCAAGACTAATGGATAGATGTAAAATGTCCTCTCCTATCTGGCTTGTCAGAATCATCGCTTTGGACTGGAAACATTGGTTAACATCTGTCTGCTGCTCAGTGGAGTGCAAAAAGTGAATGCCATGTGATAATTGCGCTTCCACTTCCTCTGCTCCCGGTTTTATTTGAGGACAGGGCTAATGTAGCTTCTAACCAGACTGTCAGCTCTTCCTCTACGTGTCAAAACTCCGCGCCGCATTAGAGTAAGTCATTCCACCAGCCGCTCCATATGTCAGGACGTGGCGCTCCGAGTCAGGCTCCAGCCCGGATTGTTAAAGCCTGATCTGATGAAGTGCTGCTCTCTCAGGGCAGCGGTTCCTCGCCTCTTCTCCCTGGAGCCCCTGAACAGTTTCTACAGTCAAGATTGTCCAATATTGCTTTTATTTGGCAACTTCAGTGCAGGCAAAGCCCCCTCTCCTCCCCCAAGGGGGTCCCAGACCCTGGTTTTTGAAACACTGTATTAAAAGACCTCATAGCCCCTCTCAGCTAGTACCTATTTAGCACAGTTTGACAACACCAACGGGCCGCAGCGATGAAGGAATTGACCGTGTCGTCTTGTGAATGCATCTCTTCTGCCGCTTCTTCCGACACGTTTTTTTGGTTTACGTCTCACCATTTCAACCTTATAGACAGAGATAATCGAAAACTCGTCGCTGTTGCTGTTACAACTTTTCCATTGACTTCATTGACGAGTTAATGGTCTGCAGTCTGTTGAATCGCTGGTTCGAAGCCCCCGAACCGCGTCAAGTCGAGCCGAGTGGAGCTGAGTCGTTGGCGGCGGCGATGGCGTCTTGCTTTGCATCAGAGGGGGTTGTAGAAGCAGCACAGGTTGCCCTGAGGGGGGGGGGAGACCAGGGTGTCAGTTTTACTGATTTGAGACAGCCTTGGTAATGCCTCCATCACGCGAGATGTACTGCTGCCACGCCATTAAGCTGCCACGCTGCAAGGCTGCGGCGCGCACAAGGTCAGGGTGCAGATTTATGTCCCGGCCTAAGCAGAATGAACAGCGCGGGAGCTATCTGGGGTTTGGGGGAAATGAACCTTTTCATCACATTGATTTCCTAAAGCACCTGGAAAAAAAGCTTTGTCAGCCGTTGGCATTTGGGTCTGATTGTGACGGATCTGCCCACAATCTGGGCCTCCGGCCTGGATTGGATTCCGGTTTCCTGGCCATACGCTGTTTGAGTAATAGATAACTCTCGTCGTTGGGTTATTCAAACCTTTGTACATCTTATTCTATCAATGTGTCATTGACCCGTGCACTGTGTAATGCCCCCGGCTGTCTAAGCAAAAGAATGCGTCCGTCAAGACCATCTTTTGTTCAACTCTAACTTGTTTCTCACTCTCCTCTTGGGTTCAGTCTATCAGCTCAGTGTATCAGCTGCTGACATTTAGATGTATTTCACTTTTGAATGTTAATGTGCTGTTGTTTAGGAGATACAGAAAATGAGCCGCATCCTACTTGGTGCTTTAAATGTCACTCGAAATTATCGGTGGTCTCGTCCTGTAGACGGCCGTGGTATTTGAAGCAGCAGTCCAAATCTGTTCAGCAGCAAACAGGCCGATTTAGAGGTGGTCTTTTTGGAGACTCCCGGAAGTCCCGTCAGTGGATTCATCGTTTCTCTTTTTAATTCAATTCAAATCAGTTTTATTATGTTCCGTACACTCAGTTAAAATTGCATTTTGTGCAAATGAATTCAGCTCCGTTTAGTTCCTTTCAGTTCTTTGTAACCCAACTCGATTCACTCAGACGTTTATTTTAATTCCACTAAATTTGATCAAAACGGAGAAAAAGGGGAGTAATTGGTTGAAGATTTTCAAATTTCTGTCATAAAAAGAACCCTAAACTTGGGTCACAGTTTCTGAGCTGATGATAAAACTATTCCCCAAAAACTAAATCCAATCGCTTGTTTGCTAAACATTTACTACGACTGTGACCTGACTCGTGACGAGGCTTTACAAAACAATGGCCTTCTTCTTTCTGGCTTCGCTGTCGGAGCGGTGGAGTCCACGTTGCCGTCTGAAAGCATTAAACATGCCGCTGCTGTCAGAAATCACAACAATTTCAAACTCTGTGAGGGCACTCGCAAAATATCCGAGGTCAAAAATCCTCGTTTCGTTAATAAAGTCTTCGGGACGAAAAGGAAGACGTCAAGTTCGAGAGAAACTCTCTGCAATCTGAAGCTCGCGTCCGGACACACGATGAGAAAGGATGGACCGACTCTGAGCTGGAAAGAGCTGAAATCTAAACGCGTTCGTTTGCATTTCTGTCGTCAGGTATTCCAAAAGCCGCTCGTAAGTCTGAGCGGGACGGCGTTCAGCCTTGTTTTCCAAACAGCCGTCGTTTGTTTGGGCGTGCGACCGCGATGATGTAAGCCATCGTTTGCCTGTTTTAATAAAACTAACCAAACACAAAGACGGGGGGGATTACGCAACAGTAACTTGGCGAGTTTGTATGAACATTTTTTAATCCGTCTTGTCAACATCAAGTCCGCTCCGGCAGACATCAAATTGAGCCGATCACAGCTGCTGGGAGAGAACGTGCCGGCTTTTCCCCGCTGTCAGATTTTCTTTGGACGGACTGTCACTTGAACCGCGAGACGCCGGCTTCCCTCAGCGAATCCCGAAACGAAAAAACACTTATCGCCATCTCAGAGGTGTTTGTGCTTCGAGGAACAGTCTGTTAAGGAGAACAGAAGTTGGCCTGTCCTTTCTCTGCGCATTACCCCGACGTGTAAGAGGCGTTCAGGGCCAGGCCGGGCATGTGATCCTGGCCGACGGCTCGATGTGCCCAGTCTGCACTTCAGCATCTTTGGAGTTCCCTCACGATGTTTGCTCAGACCTCCACCACCACCTCGCCAATGCATCCATCCACTGAAAGCGTTCTTCTGGTTTTGTTTCGGGTTTCTTTTTTTTTTTCTTCTCCTTCTTCTTCTTCCTTTGCTGTTTTCTGCCAGAGCCTCTGGGCATTTCCAGGCTCTGTAGTGAGGATGCTTAACTACAAAGAACATGAGGCAGCTTTGTTTCAGGATGCTGTTTGCTACAGTAAGACTATCAAATGTTTGTATTAAGCCCCTTAGCACATAATAAGCTGGCTGTCTGATGGCACAGCTGGTTATTAAATTTTAATTCTGGCTTGAAGAGTTTTTTTTTTTTTACTTTACTCTACTCTTTATTCTTCGATAACAAAGACTCTGAAACTTCAACACCAGCGCCAATCGTTATTTCTTCTTCTCTTTTGTGTGTGATTATTTGATAATGATCGTCAAATGATACGCCGTTGTTGAGGATTAGGACGATCGCTCGCGTGAGCGCGAACCCTCTCTGCATCGCGAGTCTCGTTCTTTATGTTTATCAACTGAATCGAAGGCGACGGCGCCGCTGATAAGCCGTCGTTTCGGCGGTCCGACAGCACTCGCCTCAAACAATTAAAGCATCATCAGTCACCCGCTCCTCCTGCATCTTCCCAGGTTTTTCGTCCCGGCGTTGCGCAATTCAACAGAGAGCAAATTACTGTACATGAAAGGGTGTCGGAGGAGGAAGCTGGCCGGGGCCTTCGGGGACGGAGGATTAAGGATGTGTAATTTATTCAACCAGGGGGGCACTTTCCTCTCTGCCCTCTGCAGTGGGCAGCTCGTAGGAGGCAGGTGACTCGGAATTCTAAAAAAAACTGTACAGTATCAGAGATGACAGGTACACGATGACCTCCTTCCGCTCTGATACGTGCCGTTATTGGTTTATGAGGGCGTGAGCGCATGAGAATGAGCAGGCCTGTAGGTGTCCGGCAAGTTAATGTAACCTCGAGAAGCTGTATCTGGGAATTTAAATGGAAATCTCTGTTGTTAGTCGTGATGGTGTTTGTACTGTATATGCAACAATATATACAGAGTTACCTGCTGAAACTTGGTGAACTTTACATGCTGTTATCTGAGCTGCTGTTTGGTGAAGTTATCTCTTGTTATTGATAAATTAAAGGAAGTGGGAAAGTTGAAATGTCGCTTGTTGAGCAAATGTGGCTTTTCTGGTGGACATTCAAGTCGTGTGCTAATAAGCTGAGCTAAAATACCTTTCAGTGTCAATAATAAGAAATCTTCCCTTTCATGCCTCGTCTGAAGGATTTGTGACATCACAGTGAGGGAGAAAAGTCCCCGATCGAGCCGGCGGCTCCAAGTGTGATGTGAATCAGTGCCGTGAATGCAAGTGATCGCCCAAAAAAAAAAGAAGAGAGAGGAATCGTAATCTGCGACCGTGGCTCTTTTTTTTCCCCCGCTCTTTCGCTCCACTGCGTGCCGCTAATGCATTTTCGCTTCCCGGCTGACTGTGAATCACTCTGCCAGCCTAGAATGCAAATGTAAAGAAAAGGTTTCACACCAGTGGCCACAATGTGTGTTTGCGGCGTTTGACAAGTATTCTCGCGGAGAAGTCGGCCTTGTCGCGTTAAAGGTCAGCTTAGCCGCTCGTGGCACTTCAATAAGTTATCTCCGATTACTGAGATCGCTGATCGGCCCCCATTAGTGAACCTGTGGCCCCCTCTGTTTTGTTTCCTCTGTCGTCTTTCCCCCCCTGTAGCTCTGAGGGATCACAGAATCGAGCTGGTTCGAGCCACGTCGCAGGAGCTCACCATCAGAATCAGCGACGTCAGCCTGTCGGACGAGGGTCTCTACACCTGCTCGCTCTTCACCATGCCTGTCAAGACCACCAAGGCCTTCCTCACTGTTCTGGGTGAGCATGTGCACCGACGCATGTCCTCCACAAGCCAATTAATTCTGACTAAACCCTCACATTATGACGCTCGCGGCACTGGAATTAGTGTCTTCTTTGGCGTCAGGGATAAGACTGAGTGAGTGAGTGAGTGAGTGAGTGAGTGAGTGAGTGAGTGAGTGAGTGAGTGAGTGAGTGAGTGAGTGAGTGAGTTTGTTGTAATGTGCAATAATAAATGGCAGTAAAAGAAAAGCCCGGAAAGCTCAGCGACTTCTTCTAATTAGATTCATGTTTCACCATGAAGAGGCGGCATCCTGCAGCCAAAAATAAAGAAAGCAACCTCAGAAAGGGAAATATTCGATCATTTTCTGTATAATTTCAATAAATAAACAACAAATATTCACCATTTTCTTGTATTACTGAGAAAATACACGAAGCGTTCATTCTGAAAAGAGTCGGCTCAAAAAGAGTCGCTGTGTTGTGCCAGCACACGCGTGTGTGACTCGCTGTTTTAGTGTGTTTCTCCTCCGTTCGCCACAGGAGTGCCAACACGGCCAGAAATCACAGGATTCACCAAGCCGGCCATGGAGAGGGACGTAATCACCCTGACGTGCACCACATCAGGCAGCAAACCAGCCGCGAACATCCGGTGGTTCAGAAACGACAAAGAAGTCCAAGGTGAGCGCCTGTTGCGGCCGCCGAGATACCGCCGACCTCGGCGCCGTCCAGCCGACCGCCGCGCCTCTCTGTGCTCATGTTCATGCATTGTTCCTGTGGCCGGCGAGGTGAAGCGTTGCCACAGTTCGCGTGGCCCGCGGCCACCACGCGGATGTCCTTCTGGGGGCTGTCACATGATGGCAGACTGTCCCTGACCAAGGTGAAGACATATAGAGGAGGGAGGGGGGGGGCATCTGTTCTTGAATTTGATTAGAAAGCTAAATACGCTTGAACAGCAAGCGCGGAATTAGGTGAATTAGTGAAATCTGATTCAATCATCACATATTAAACATGTTACACACACATTAAGGTCCCGTTATTCATATTCATGCTGGTTTTTACGTGTCAATGTCACAGCTGAAGTTTGTCTTCTGGATTTGCACAGTTTGCAGTCCAAAACTGCGAAAAAATCTGAAATTTTGACATACAGCCTTTAAGCTTAGATACTTTTTTAAACATAACCTTGGTAAATTATCATATTTTGAGTCTTAATATATATAATCTGAATGGATCGGTATTTTTTTTGCTGTGATGCAACATCTGTTTTGTCGTTTTTATGCACTTACTTAGACTTTGATTGTATGTTTCCATGTATTTAACTTGATTTATCTTTTGCCAGCTTGTCCATACGAAAAACGGCTGTTTCCTAATGGACCTGTGTGGCTTCCAATGGGTTAATTGGATAGCATAGAGGAGATTTGGTTGAGTTGATTGAAGGGTGGCGTTGTGGTCTCGTTGTTCTAAAACGACACCAGTTTGAAGCCTCTCTGAGTTTGCATGATCCCTCTCTGCATGAGTGGCTTTATTGTACTCTGGGTTCTCTGGCTTCATTTTACAGTCCAGCAACCAGCGAGATGTTTGGATACCGAGCGTAAATGCGCGTGTATGTGCGCGAGTGTGTGTGTGTGTGTGTGTGTGTGTGTGTGTGTGTGTGTGTGTGTGTGTGTGTGTGTGTGTGTGTGT
>JASSRZ010000016.1:14391348-14404284 GCA_032164315.1 Malacoctenus gilli
TGTGTGTGTGTGTGTGTGTGTGTGTGTGTGTGTGTGTGTGTGTGTGTGTGTGTGTGTGTGTGTGTGTGTTTGTTTGTCTGGCTCCATGTATTGGCCGTGCGATTGACTGGCCGCCTGCTCCGGCTGTCTCCTGCAATTTCTCCCATTGTCAGCTGGGATGGGCTTCGGCGCCACCCTGTGACCCTAAGTTGGATAAAGTGGGCCGAAAAAAACAAAGAGCGGTTCACTTTCGAATGAACTGAGTAAGTGTTGCATGCCAAGCTTGTCATGGCGAACAATCGATTATATGTAAAGGGTCCTTTTAGGGATAATGGCACAACACTTTCAGGCTTATTAAGAATCTATGCGAGCTATGTTGGAAACTCAGTTTGCATGTGAAGAGTTGTTCTTGCCGGACTCCCCCATTTGTTCTTGTCAGCCGTCGGATCCCAGCCGTCCTCAAACCGGGGTCTATTTTTATTCATTTATGGTTGGCGCGGCGGCAATTAGATTAGTGAAACGAGTCATGGCGGACGCGGAGGAGCGCGGGGGAATGCAAACGCCGAGATGCCAGATAGCGCGTCCTCAACCCGGGCTGGGGAGAAAATGCACCGGCGGAGACAATGCATCAGGCCGCAGATGGTGCTCTGCAATGTATGCTGATCAGTGAAGAGCAGCAGCAGCAGCAGTTTTCTCTGGTTACCCAGTGTGTCTTACAAGCGCTCGCTTCCCTGTATACCTCTTCCCCGAGTCTCTGAAGCTCCGCACTTTGTGTTTCCACAGCTTTTATCACCTTCCTATTACGGCTTTTTTTTTTTTTTTTTTTAATGGAAATAAAAGAGACAAAAACATTTTTTTTTAAGAAAGGAAAGGAATGTTTTTCCTCAATTTGATGGCAGAGGTTTGCGGCGCCGAGCTCTTTAATGTAACGGAGCCTGCTGTGGAGGCTCAGTGTGACAGTTGCTCCTTATTGAAGATTTGCACCAGAGAGCTTTTCTTGGTGGTTCTGTCTGTGTCTGCCCAACGTGGCACCATGATTGATGGCAGAGGGGCCGGGATATGAAGTTTTCTTGTTGAAATGACATGCACGTATCCTCCCTGAAAGGCCAGCCGGAGAGCCGGCACGCAGCATTACAACCGCACTCGCTGTCCATCTCGAGAGGCGCCCCAGATGATTCCTTTTTATTTTCTGGGTTATGTTGTGAAATTCACTTTAGAAATGAACTTTTTAGAGCATAACCCTTTTTTTCACAGTCTCCATACATGGACATATAAGCCAAATGTCAAATATTATCTGTCAGAGTTTAAGGGGGTTGACATTTCCTGCATGACCTTAACTCTGTTTGTTGTGGTAACTATGGAAACATATAGCTTTTACGTCTTTACTACATCTTAGTAAAAAAAAAAACTTCGAAGTGCTGTAAAGTGAAGAAAGTCCTTGGTCCTTTAACATTTAAAATTTGCTTGAATTTTTAATACATGCTTAAGAAAGGTTTGCATCAAGGTTAGACTTACGGATACTCGCAATTCGCGGCCACACAATTGACATATTCGTGTCCAACGTTCGACGGATTCAAAGTCACCACACGTCCGCCGCCGTGTCCTTACAGACTTTTGTGTCAACACTCCGCAGACCGCAAATCTTCGCCAGTCCCTTTGAAAATTTCGAAGAGTTCGTTTGAGGACGACGCCTGTCGATTTTTTTGGGTTTGCTTGAAACAACCTTGAAATTGATGAGCTATCTCGGTACTTTTTTTTTTAATAAATGGCTGGAGCGTCCCTATCAAGGCTTTAGACACTGTCATTCTTCATGGAACCTGCTGATAATTACCTGCAAATTGGTACCAGTTAGAGAGGAGAGCCTGTTAATGCTCTTGTTGAGTCAGGTTCAATTACAATTATACAATTATGCTGCCAAACAAACCAGGAAGTGATGAGGCTTATATATACGCACATCTGCCTGTGGGTACAACAACAAAAACAATATACTCAACGTAAGAATTTACTGAATTGAGGTTTTGGAGCAGGAAGTGACATTTGGTGCTTGGCAAGATGAGGTTTACCAAGCGTGCCCTAACTGAGCTTTCACGACTTTGGCGTTGGTACAGTGGAGGGTTTTTTTTTCTTTTTCTTATTGAGCCACTTGGGCAAACAGACCTGGCGCGATGCATCTCAAACTTAAAGGGAGCTAAAGAACATAGCAGAGACTGGAGGGCTGACTTAAAAACTTCATTTCCATGTCAAAGTGTCAGAGAGGGGGGATGTCAATCAGTGCTCCCCGAGTTCAGGTCTTTTTTCGTCGGCGCCGCTTTAAAGCGCTCCGTCGCGGCGAGGATGTGCTGGGAGCAGCATGTTTTGCCATTGGTTTCTTTTGTGGGGGGATCATTGCCGCCAGTGTCTGCTGTCAGTCAAATCTATCCCCACTGGGGGGACCAGTCTACAAAGCTGGGAGACGACAGCAGGTGTAATAGCAAAAACATGTCATATTTATTTCATGCTCTGATGATTTGTTTTTCAAGCATTTATATTAGAAGCACGCAGCATTACAAACCTCAAAATGCAACTGTCATCTGGTGTCAAATAATTTGTTTACAGAGTATAGAGCCATACAAATTACTTGTGTCGCTGAATGACAGCAAGGCTTCAAATTGTAATCTATTGAGGGAGAAATCCACCCACAGTCACTCTCTCCTTGCATACATAAAGTGGCCTATATTTCCTTTTCACAGCGGCACAAAGGCGCATTCAAATGTTCCTACTCGGCGCTAGTTGAGATATCAAAACATTTAAATCCAGACAAAGAGAAAATTTTTTTTTTTCATCGTAATTCTGATATTGAATCTGAGTCCTGAGCAGGCGGAGGAAAGTTAAAACACAGCCGAAAATGTTCCTATTTTTACCTCCACATCACACGGCCAAACATACGTGGGTTGTTTTTTTTTTACAACCGCAAACTTTTTGACTTTGAAAAGTAACTTCCGATTTTTTTGTCGAAGGGAAACAGATTAAGACGTGCTGCCACCAGTAACAAACTCGCCAATAAGACACGCTTCATAGATTTTTCACCTCTCGAGTCAGTGAGTGAAGTTGAAGGGTTTTTTTACTTCTGATACATCCGATTCACAGTGAAACACGTTCGTGTTATTGCCATAATGACAAGTAATGTTTCATTCATTGTTTAATTAAAGGATGATATATGATGGAGAGACTAACAGCTTCTCTTGTGATAAACAAATACTTTGTTGTAACATCCTTCACATTTCCATTTCGGGTTGTTTTATGTTCATTTCCAGCAGATGTCAAAGTGATAATCATCTTTTCACTTTTTGCCTTATTTTCTGCAATGATCTCGAGACTTGGTGACCTAATTTAGAAACAATCTCTTGGTCTAAAGACCGTTGCTGCTCTGTTGTTTCCTTATGTAACTGTATATGACTGCTTTGTGCAGGTTTTAGGCTTATGCTCACTTATAGGGCAGAAAAAACTAACATGATGAGGAAGGCGGGACGCATCGGAGCGTTTTCTGAAAAGTGGACGCGAGCGAGCAGAGAAATGTTGCTGCTTGTTAAGTGGAACCTCAAAAGACTCTCCCCCCCCCCCCCCCCCCCCCCCCCCCCCCCCCGCTCCATCCCCACCCATTCCCACCCACATATTTATTGCTTAAGATGATGGTTGGAGCTATTTTTAGACAGTGTTTACTTTTTTCACAGCGAGCCCAATTTCAGTGCAAACTAATCTGCTTACCCTTCAGAACTTGAAAAAATGAAACATTTATGAACCAATAAGATTTAACTTCCTGGAAGTTGTGGTGGTGGTGGGGGGGGGGGGGTGATTGGATGGTAGTTTTAATATGAGGAGAGATGTGAGATGAAAGCTGTTCTTGACCCGCTGAACAAGCAAAGATGGATCTGCTGTTTGTGCGCGCGGCCACAATAAAAAGGCGGTATTCATTTGGCGCGATGACGCCTCCTAATTGATCCCATTCGGTTTGTTCTGCAGTTTCATTAGGGAATCGACATCGGTGCAACTTTATAATCCCGCATCATCCCTCCGATGCACGCGCCGCTCTCGTTTTATTCGTTAGCGATTTCACATCGACAGCCGTTTGCGGCGACGGTAAACGAGAGCCGGCGGCGGTTTGAGGTCATTGGAACGAGGAGAGAATGTTTGTGGGAACAATTTAACGTTCATTGAAGACGCACCAAACGAATGTGGAGTCTCTGGCTGCCGGAAGCAACAAAGGCGGCGACGACTAAGGTGGAGTGAACAAAACGATCACCTGAAGTCTGAACTCTGGCGGTGCGGCAGAGAGACTTCGTATTCAAACTAAAGGACGCATACGTTTGAGTTTCATGTGCAAATTTCACCTTGAATAATGCTTTTTTATCATGACTCGTTGAATAGGTCAACCTGTCGAATCAAATTCAAATGTGTTTGAAACAATTTGAAGTAGCCTGAATGAAGTCCCAACCGTCCAAATAAAGACATGTTTGATGATCTTTGACTACTTTTAGGCTCCAACGGTGCCTCAACTTCTAATGTGCCAGCCAAACTTTCACACTTCAGTGCCTTTATCACCACACTAAATGTGCGAGGATGAAACATTTCCCAGAGTAAAATTAAACTACCCCGCCCCCCTCCCCAATCAAAAAACCAACCAGACAAATAAAGCAAGTTTCTCTTTATTTACTCGCGAATGCGACTTCATACCTAACGTGATTTCGGGAACAGAATAATCGGAGAAATTAGGTCAAAGACTGAGAGAAAAGACGTTTTTCCCGCAAACATTTCAGGCTGCCGTTAATAGTCAGTCAGCAGCAGGTTGCACACAGCGGTGAGTAGGAGGTTCTAGTGTTAAAAGAGGCGCAGCATGAAATCGCTGTGGGGGTAAAAGATTAATTTGCTCCAAGATACAACCTCAAATACTTTCATAAAATAAGAATAGGGCTTAAATTGACACCGGCTCATTTCCATAATTTGACAGCTTGACCCATTAAACATGAAACAATAATTAAACTAAAGGGGAAAGCAGTATTTTTAGTATTCTGCAGGACGCCTCGCGAATACCAGGGTTGACTTTATTAGACTCCGACGCCTCAGAATAAGATTCAATCTCGTCAGCGAGGCACCTGCTTGTTAAGACGGAGGTGCAGATAACAGGAGTTGCCCCCAGTCGTCTGAGTGTAGACCTACCGGCCTCTTGGGGTTCGGGGTTCAAAGCCGGCGCGCGGCAGCACGCTCGGGTTGCCGCGTGCGTTCGTGTTCTTTGGCGACGCTCGCAGCTGCCTTGACGCAGACTGACAGGCTCTGTGTTGCAGCTCCGCCGCTGCAGGCGACTCGGCGAATGAGAGGAAAAGCTGGAGAGATTTGTGTTTAATGCCACGGTGGCGCCTCCTATTCCCGCTCCTGCACTTCGGGGCAGAACTCAAGGCTTGTGACGCTCGAATGCAAGACATCCGATTTCACTTGTTGATTCAGACGATGCGTTGTGCTTCCATTTTTTGATATATGATCATTTATTCTATTTTTGCTTTTGGTACCCGTCTCAAAGATCACATGCACATTCACTACAGTTATATATTCAAAGTACAAGCATCATTTAATGTTGATTTGTTTCGACAGTAGGCATGACGACACCTTTTTTCAAGGTCGACTGCTTGTTTTTTTGTCAGTGCCTTTAACTCGGCACTGGGAATTTCCCTACTGGTAACTTTCCAAGCATTCCAAGCTCCAATAATGCACCACACACATTCTACACCTCTGGAGAAAGACTTGAGTGGCTCTAAAACGCCCAAATTGAACCGTCACTCTGGCTCTTTCGACTCCGCAGTCGAGTCCAGCTAATAGAAAAAGTGGATGCTGGTAATTATTGCTGTACGTGGAAGGAAAAGCGGTCATTCTGTTGCTGTAATAGTGATCGCGGGTGCAATAAAAAAATTAATTCCCCTGCACGCGACGGTATCGGAGAGAATCAGTGGAGTGGAACAAATGGCCCAAATCAGCCCAAAATGATGATGATGATATGGGTGATCTGGGCTTTATTGCAGAGGGGCTTTTTTTATTTACCAGAGGGAGGGAAAGGGGGGGGGGGTCGATGTGCGGCGTGCATTTTTATGTGTGTGTCTGGAAGAGTTGAGGGAGTACATATGTACGTATTGATTAAAGTGGTTTTTCACTGGTTGGCAGACGGTCCGGGAAAAGGAGTTGGGGGGGGAAGGGAGGGCGGGGGGCGTGAGGAGGATGAGAAGGGTAGCCTCTCTAAAGATAAGCCCCTCCGAGGCCACTGTCAGGTAACGTCTTATTCAGATCCGACAGCACCGCTACAGCTGTTTCCACAGAGAAGTGGCAGTAAGTGCTGAGGAGAAAGGCCTTTAATTATCTTCCCTAACGAAGGCGACATCGGAGGGCAGCGGGGGGGGTGGACACAAACAGCCGTCAGGATCAGGAGGACGTGTTGACCGTCTTTTAGGCCGAGGAAAGTATAGTAAAAGTGTGACCGAAAACTATGGAAATCCAGACGCTTGCTGCAGGGGGAAGGGGGGGGGGGGGTGCGCCTGTTTGTGTTGACTGGGATGTTTGAGACATGGTCCTGGAGGAGCAAACACACACACACACCCAACCAACCGAGTCAACGCTCGCACCGCTCTCCCTTCACTTTTCACTCTACTTTGACTTGACTTTCAAAGGCCAAGGATTCTCTCCCTCCGAGGAGTTGCGGGGAAAAACAACAACAACAACAACAACACTGCGGCAGTCTGTGTCAGAAAAGCAACATCTTGAAATGCAATTTCATGTTCCTCACTCTTTTTTTTCCCCCAAAAAAACATTTTACTAGCCGATTTTGGTTTTTCCACGCTGCTCCAGAATTATTCCGAGGTAAAAGTGTTGCTTTTTTTCGGGGGGGCGGGGCTTTCCAGGCACCAAGGAGGTGAACGCCACGGGGAAGTCCTTCACGGTGCGCAGCAGCCTCCAGTTCCAGGTGGATCGGCGGGACGACGGCGTGGCCTACACCTGCAGCGTGGAGCACGTGTCTCTCTCCACCCCTTACATGACAACCGAGGTGCTGGAGGTCCACTGTGAGTGAAGTCGCACCTCGCAAAGCTGGATTTAGGTGTAAGATTAGCACCAAGGAGGGGGGGGTGGTGGTGGTGGAAGAAGTACAAGGATTGAGATTACATTTATGTCTGCAGGTTTAGCTTTGCATTTGTTCTGGATTAGTGCGGGATTAGTTTGCAGGTAAGGGATTAGTACCAAAGCAGAACAGGGATCTGGACTGGAGCTAAGAGCTGCCCAATGGGTAAAGAGCGAACGACTGTTGTACTTTGTCATTGTGAGAGTTAAAGCCCCGGACGCACCGCGCAGGGCTGGATTTCCTGATTTTTATTTTTTTTTCATGTCTTCTCTTCGCAGATGCTCCCCATCTGGAGATCGCACATTCACTGATTATCCCACAGGAGGGGCAATACTTCAAACTGGAGTGTGTTTCAATAGGAAACCCCATGTAAGTTGGGATTGTTTCACAGCTGTATCTGTGAGGTGTATTTAGTACCACGCGAGACACCTTGGTCGCGCTCGTTTAAGCTTCCCACAAAAGAAAAAAACACCAATGTTGCGTATCTTCTCTGGTTGAAGCGTGGCGTGATGAAGAAAGTCTCTGCTGACACAGTCTTGTAGTTTCTTCAGTCGTTTATTACAGTTGTCCGGACCCAACTATGAGAAAGAGATGCCATTGCCTTTCTAACTCTAACTTTCCTGATCTTCAGTTTACACAAGTAGCTGACTCAGCCCCCTTGCTGCTCCTAGACAATCTTTGAAAAAGATCACTATATGAAAGGGTGCAGAACCAGATGTTCTTTGAAACAAAAGAAAGCTATCTCCTCTCAATCTGGATGTTTATAACATCCATACCTTCTTCCTCGAGGCTAAACTCTTGTCCAGTAACTGACCATCTGCCCTTAGACAAATCAAATAATTAACTCCAAGTTCCTGTTAACAATTCCTGCTTTGAAGAAGGCCGGGAAGAGACACCACACTAACTTGACCTGGAATTTTATCAGCAACAACAGTTGACACCTGCAGCGTTGCGAGTGCTGTTAAAACCGCCACAGTTATCAAGCATTAAGTCCACTAATGGTGCGGACTCCGACGCCGCTCGTAACTTTCCTGCTGTCCCGCTTTGGTGTCGTTTCTTCATCGTTCCTCTGCGTCGGTGTCTCCACAAGTCGTTGAACGAGCCTCTTCCTCTTCCTCCCTCTTCCTCCGCAGCCCCGAGCCGGTGTTGTGGTCCAAAGACGGAGGGGAGCTACCAGACATCGAGCGGATGATCGTGGAGGGCAGGGAGCTCACCATCACCACGCTAAACAAAACGGACAACGGCACCTACCGCTGCGAGGCCAGCAACCACCTGGGGACCAGCAGCGCTGAATATGTACTCTTTGTATACGGTGGGTACTTTCAGCCAGGACCGGTCTCGCCGTGGACGATCAGTTTCTTTGCTGCTGTTGCTTCACTCTCACAGCTTCGCTGCCCACTGTGTGCTCGCTCAAACATGGTTGGTATTTATTAAGGAGGAGGAGAGGAGAATCAGCTGCCAGGCCACATGCTACCATCAATAAGATTGAAACAGCAAAGACATACTGTAGCTTTTTCTTTTATTTATTTATTTTGTTGTTTTTAAATGAAAAACTTTAGCTGTTTTTCTCTCTGGGGACAAAATCTGCCAATTTTCAAAACTGCTACAAACACAGAAGAAACACTGATGATTAATGCCAGATTTATATCACATTTTTTGGAGCCTCATCTGACGGTTTTTTTGCCAGTAATAAGTGAATAAGGAGGAGAGCTGAAGGATAATTAAATGATTTGAATAAAAATTAAAGAATTGGATACAAATGGATGATTTCCTCTCAAAGGACTTTTAATTTAGCTTGGTTTTAAGGACAAGTGCCACTTTTGGGGTGAGATTTTAGGGTGGAGGTTTTTTCTTCTAACGCTGCTTCGACTGGTCTTGTGAGTAAATTTTGTGGGTCGTGTATTCAGAAACAAATCGCAACATTGTAGGTTTATGTGTATTGATTATCTTCGATCAGTTAGAACTCGTCCCTATGGAGACGAGGTGTGTTTCTAAGAGGTTTAAAAACCTGCTGAAAACTCTGTGGTATTTTTACGCCAGGCCTGTAGGTGGTGCTGTGACGCAAAACAGAGATGCAGATATGGAGGCAAGAGAAGAGAAAGAGGCGGGACTTTAGCATCAGTCTTCCAGCCAAGTGGCTCTTTGGCGTGTTTTCAAATTTGCTTTTTTTATCGCTTTAGAGGTCAAACGTCAGCGAACAATTAAGTATTATTGTCAAACCGTCCACCCAGTGAGTGCTTATCTTACTAGCCATGTCTAGTGAAGCACATATAGTTTATAAACATGTACTTATAACCTAAAAAGTGAGGACTTCCTGCAAAAGTTTAACTTCCACATGCTGATAAATACTGAGTTTAGGGGTCACAAGTTGATTTTTAAGACCTAATAAACGTCTGTGAATTTGTAGTTTAAATCAGTAATTCCACAGTGAGAGACTTATTTTTGGGGGGGAGGTTTGCTGACCACAGACTGGAGAAAAAAAAATAAACTCTCAAATCTCGCCTTGGCACTGTGCAGGATAACCCAGTTTACCTCCCGACACATCACTGCAAAGGGTTGAGCTTCTGGACGCTTCCTGTGAGGAAAAGCGGCAAAAAAAAAAAGTGTTAAGGATGCAGAATTCAGCGGGGGCCTGGAGGAGAGATAAGTTAATCCCGAGACAGTGGCGGGGCCCAGAGAATAAAGACGGCATGGTGCAGGAAATGGATCATTAGGGCCTCTGCAGCCCATGTTTATAACATTTATCAAACACAGCCGTGAATGAGAGAAAACGTGAAAACAGAAGGAAGCGAGGACAGAATATTCAAATTCAACACCGACTTATTTGTTTCCATTTGTTTTGCCAATTAAACGGGGCCACACCAGAGTGCAGTTTGTTTGGAGCGACTTATCACACGGGCTCGACTTATTCAACTCACAAGCAGCCAGGCGGTTTCTTTGTATGATTTCAAGGCAAAAGACTTTCTTCTTCTTTTTTTTTTTCCAGGGGTGGGGAGAGAAATTCTTTCATTGGGGGGGAAAATGAAGGGAGAGGAGGCTGACACATTCGGCCTGACAGTTTTTGTTATCTCAGTCTCTTCTTTTAGCATGCTCATTGAACAGGGCCAGGCAGCGATGTCAGGCTAGTCTGTATCGCCCTGTCATATCGAGACACTATGTGCCAGACCGAAGCTTCCTTCCGTACATTTCACAGCGAAAAGCCACTGTCACTGTTTTTTTTTCTTCTTCTTTATTTAGGACCGCGGATTAAAAAGAAACTCGTTGGAATAATCTCTGGGGGTTTTTTTTAAAGACTTTTACGGACTAATAGAGCATTTCTATTAACTCTGACTTGGCTCGACTCAGATTTTAGGGTTTTTTATTAAGCGATGGTACGAACTGCCACGTCCCTTTTTTCATACAGATCAGAAGCAGAAACATCTTGTGGCACCTGAAGGTTCAACTCGATGTTTACAGTTCGATTTTATAGTTTTCCTTTTTTTTTCCCCCCCCGATACATCTTTCCTATCCTTGTTACTTTCAAAATAAAGTGTTTCCTAACGATCCTTAATGAAAGAGCTGATGACTTTACACTGTAGGAGCTTCTCAGATTAGCTTTTCTTTAATTTTTTTCAGGAGTTGAGTTTGTTTTGAGTTGGTGCCGCAAAGTAAACATGCGTCGTCTCAGTCTTAATTATACTGAGTAGATGAGTACCGCCCTTTTGTTAATATGATGCATTCGAAGAAACTTATTAATCACTCAATTTTCAAGCTTTTGTGCATCAACCCAGGATCTTTATTCTTTACCTCTGACACTCGTGTGAAACTCGTTAATGTAAATTTTGTGTCGGTTTTGGTTGTTTTATAATCTTGTGTTTTCCACACGACTGCTAGGTGTTGCTGCCATTTTTCGGATTCTGCCTCCTCTTTGTTGCGTCTCTCCACTCACCTTTGTGCACCTTCACCAGGCATTCGGCCACAGCGCCACACGCAGGCCTGGCATAAACACGACAGCGCGTAACACCTCAGCAGCCCGTTTGGCCTAGAACAGAAAAGTGCCGGCCGCCGAGAAAACTTTACAAAGTGGACCGGAGCAAGTGAAAAGATGTGAGCGACATTCTCATTTCCACCGACGATGACAGTCATTCTTCAGAGCTACATTGTGTCTGGCTGAATACTTCCCAGGTCTCTTTGGATCATCTCAGCCCCTAAAACCTAATTTGCTAATGACAAGAGAGCTGAGAGGCCGTAAATGTCAGCGGTCGGCCGCAATTTATTACTGTCTGCAATTATGCTCCCTAATACACTGTATTAAATACGGCAGGGAGACGCTCTGTGTGAGATATTATAGGAGTAGTGGCGGATAGTGGTTTAATTAAATACAGCTGATAAAAGTCATCATCCATCTGTGAAGCTGGAGCCCCTCTTCTGACCTCTTCCCCTCACATTTTACTATTACTGAGTGTACGTTTTCAACTCAACAAGCATGACACGCAGCCAGTTCTGCAGCCTCTGCGCACGCGCACGCGCGTGTGTGTGTCTATATCTCTGTTTTCGTGCGCACGGCCGATTTACTCGTCAATAATCAGTGGCTCGAAAATTCACAGAAGTCAGAAACAAATTTTTTTCCCCGCGCATGAGTCATTTGCCGCCGAGAGGATTTCATACATTCTCATCATTGAGTCACTGTGCGTCTCCTGTTTCGTCTGTGCGTTCTTTTCATCATTTCGCCCGCATTCGCAGAGAGAGAGGGGGGGGGGGGGGCGACGAGGCTGAGAATTAACCTGCATCAGCCGCACACTGTAATTGATTTGCGCCGTTTGATTTCCCCGTAACTCTCCCCGTGTTGAGTCTGTTCCCCGCAGAGACGTTTGTTTTCGCTCCCCCATTGTTCCTGTTTTCATTTAGCAGACGTCATCACGTCAGTGCCTCCAACTGCGGGTTCAGCCTCTCTCTCTCTCTCTCTCTCTCTCTCTCTCTCTCTCTCTCTCTCTCTCTGTCTCATTCCTCCGACATTCCCACATGAGATATATAGGCAGACGCAGCTGTGTTCACGGGCGCGCCTGCACCCCTCTCCTCCGCGTCCCCCGCCTCAATGCACCATGCACTCACAAACATGACACTGAACACACAGCTGATGATGGATGAGCTAACAACCGGGCTTCCAGCGAGAAAATAGCATTGTTTCACGTGATGAATTCGCTCCTCTGTCCTTTTCACTTTCTTCTCACGGCACTCTCACCTCGCCGGCGTTTTATCACTGTTGCAGAGTAGATCTGGCGTCGGCCGGCTGACGAGAGGCAGATATTGCAGACGGAAGAGGACACGTCAAGGAGTCGCTGTTTTTTTTTCTTGATCTATCACACAAATATCCGTCTTTGCAAGACAGAAACACACAAGTGTTTACTGCACTTTTATTCCCGGGCTGAATGATGGGGGTTTTTTTCTACTATGACCAGCAAACAATAAGCGCAGCAGGCACTTACATTTGAATGATGTTTACCAAAAATCACATGCTCTGTGTGCATACTTCACTTCATCTCTCCTAATGGAAACGGCGCTGGACTGTTTGTCTGTCATGACTTTTTTTTTTTTCATACCGAGACACAAGAGCACTCAGGAGCAGGTAAAACGCGCTAAATGGCTGCTTCAGTGATGAAAACATATCTTTGGTGTTGTGATGGGGAAAAAAAAGAGTTACTTAGATTTGGGAAAATGCATCAGTTTGGTAACCGGGCCATAAACCCCCAAGGTTTAGATTTTAAGACAGAAACACGTGTGTGTGTGTGTGTGTGTGTGTGTGTGTGTGTGTGTGTGTGTGTGTGTGTGTGTGTGTGTGTGTGTGT